>SJYX01017350.1:244037-263182 GCA_006410675.1 Oreotragus oreotragus | reverse complement strand
CGCCTGCCGCCCCCATTGCCAACATCCAAAATAAAACAAACTTTCTTTTCTGCCAACCTTGCCTTCATATTGGCATTTGAGTGGCGAGCAGCTGGACCACACTTTCAGTTACACTGGGATGAAGCCTGGTGTGTCTGAGGGCTAGCATGGAGGCCAGGATGACTTGAGTGGAGTGAACCAGCAGAAGAGTAACTGAAGATGAGATCAGAGAAATAATGGAGTCCAGACCGCGTGGAAAGGAGGGCACCCAATAACCAAATGGACAAAAGCATCCTTTGAGTCCGGGGAGACCGGACTGAAAGAACACTAAAGATTTGGGGACTGATCTGCTGCCTGAAATGGATTCTCTGCCATTCGTATCTACATTTGCAAAACAATTTTTTAACTTGGAAAGTCCTTCACGATATAGCCCTTGTCCACCTCTTTTGTTTCATCCCATACTATTCACTTATTCTCTTTTAAATAACATCTATCTTCCTTTAGCCTTTTTTCTCCTAAAAAGCATTGCTTATTTACTTTATTGAGGTATAATTGATATATAATAAACTCTACTAATTTAAAGTGTGGAATTTGATGTCATACATGGCATCCATATGAAATTAACACCCAAAATCAAGATAATGAACTTATCCCACCATCCCCCCAAATTTCCTTGTGCCTCTTCATAATCTCTTAATTCTCCTCTCTGTTTCTCCTCCTCTTATCTTCTGTCTAGTACTGATGTACTCTTACTATAGATTAATAGTTTCTAGAGCCTTTTACCCAGAGAAGGCAATGGCACCCCACTCCAGTATTCTTGCCTGGAAACTCCCATGGACGGAGGAGCCTGGTGGGCTGCAGTCCATGGGGTCGCTAAGAGTTGGACACGACTGAGCGACTTCACTTTCACTTTTCACTTTCATGCATTGGAGAAGGAAATGGCAGCCCACTCCAGTGTTCTTGCCTAGAGAATCCCAGGGACCGGGAAGCCTGGTGGGCTGCCGTCTATGGGGTCGCACAGAGTCGGACTTGACTGAAGTGATTTAGCAGCAGTAGCAGCAGCAGAGCTTTTTACTAGTGGAGTCATCCAAAATATTTACTTTTGTCTGTTTTATTTGACATTATTATTTGGAGAGTCATCCATGGTTTTCTGAGATTCAAAAGTTAATTGTTTTTATTGCTGAGTATTCTGCTATACAGATAACCACACTTTGTTTATCCATTCACTTGTTGATGGACATTTGGATTGTTTCCATTTTTGGCTACCACAAATTAGGCTGCTGTTCACATTTATGTGTAAAGTCTTCATGTAGACCTCTGTTTATATTTCTTCTGGGTAAATACCTAGGTATGGAGTGGTTGGATCCTGTAGTTCATTAGACTTTTAAAGAAACTGCCCAGCTGTACACATGGTGTAACTCCGAAGCGGTTGTACTATGTTACCTTCCCACCAGCAGTGTATAAGCGCTTCCGCTGCCGATGCTTGTTCCTCATCAGCAATCATTATGATCAATTATTTTAATTTTGGACACTCTGATACATGTGTAGTAGTATTTTATTGTGATTTTAATGTGCATTTCTCTACTATTTATCCATTTTCATGTGCTTATTTCTTACATGTGTAACTTTTTCAGTGGTATCAGTTCAAATATTTAGCTCATTTTGTTATCCAATTTTGTTTCCTTATATTGAGCTTTGACAGTTCTTTACATAATCTGAAAAAAAAACATTTTATAGGACATGTAATTTTCAAATATTTTATTTTCTGGGATTTTAGCTGATTCAGCTTTTTCATTTTTTGTGTGTTCATAGCTTTTATCTCCTTTTGGAAAAACCTGATTTTTATTATATATTGAGAAAGCAAAGTAATATTAAAAAAAAAAGTAAAAAACAATAAGACAAGAAACATCTCTATAACTACCACCCAGATTAAAAAATTAGAATATCAGCATTCCTTCTTGCAATTCCTGTATTCTTAGAATTAACCATCATCTTATATTTGTGCTTTACGGATAGTTTTGTCATCTATGTCTGTGTCCCCAACAAAATATTTGTTTACCTCTACACAATTTTCAACAGACACTGGAAAAAATTCTGTTAGTTTTCTGATTGGAATTTCAGTGAATCTAGGAAACAGTGTAGAATTGACATCTTTAAAAAATTGTTTTAAAAGTCCTTATTGAAATTGTTATAATATTGCTTCTGTTTTATGTTTTGGTTTTTTGGCTGTGAGGAATGCAGGATCTCAGTTTCCCAACAAAGGATCAAACCTGCACCCTCTGCATAGGAAAAAGTGAAAGTGAAAGTCACTCAGTTGTGTCCTGTTCTTTGCAACCTCATGGACTACACAGTCCATGGGATTTTCTAGGCCAGAATACTGAAGTGGGTAGACTTTCCCTTCTCCAGGGAATCTTCCCAACCCAGAGATCAAATCCAGGATTATATATATATATATATATGGGAAGGTGAAGTCTTAAGCACTGGACTGCTACGGGAGTCTTAGAACTGACATCTTGAAGACACTCAGTTATCTAAGTCACAGAATATTAGGTCTTTATTAATTTAGGCTTTTTATAGTGTCCTTCAATAAGGGTTTCTGATCTTCTCCATAAAAATTCTTGAACATGTTTTGTTTGAAATGTTCCCAGTTATCAGGAAATACTTTCTTTTGGTTGTTAATGGTTTGATTATGTTATGTTATTTTGATTTTCTTTGTGTCTATCTTGCTTGGAGTTCACTAAATTTTGTGAGTCTGTGGATTAATATCTTTCCACAATTTTGGAAAATTTTTAGCCATTGTCTTTAAAAAACCTTTCTTCCCAATTCTTTCTTCTTCTTCTGAGACTCCAGTTACATATATGTTACACCATTTGCTATCTTCCCATAAGTTTCTTATGTTCTGCCCTATTTGTTCTGCATTTTTTTCTCTCTGTGCTTTGACTGCATTTCCTATTCATCTGTTTTTGGGTTACTGGTTCTTTCTTCTACTCTGTTCAATCTGCCGTTAAGTGCAACCAATAAATCCTTAATTTTAGATTTTGTATCTTTTAGTTTAGAATGCCCAGTTTATTCTTAGAGATCCCATTTGTGATAGATTGATACGTTGATGATCATCAGTGGAATCATTCCTCCAGTATTTATGTCCTTGTATAGTTTTTCTTATATTGACCTCAGGTCACATGACTTCCTTTGCCCAATGGGTCTTATAAAAACATAACATCACAAGTTTGATAAATGATACATATTGGGGCTTACCTTCTTAGACCTAGCCATGGTGTTAGAAGCCAAAGTTAACTTCCTTGAGATGGGGCAGCCATATAGAGAGACATGTGAATATATCAGTGACCCCAGGTGAGAATATCAGAAGAACCAGTCAACACATATAACTCTGAGAAATAATGAATAGTTGTTATTTTAATCCACTAAGTTTTAGAGTGGTTTGTAATGCATTGATAGAAAATTGGTACTTTTTTTCCCCCTGTGTAGATTAAATTATTCTTTCAGTCAATCTTTTCCTCAAATTTCCTTGACAAATTTATAATAGTTACTTAGAAGTTGTCCATTGCTTCTACAACTAAAGATATAAAGAAGGAACCATAGTGAGGTGGATGGGAGGGAGTGGTGTCATGGTAGAAGTCAAGACCTATGGCCCCTGGGGTGGGCGATCCACACATAGGAGGGTAATTACAGTTGCAGAGGTTCTCCCCAAGGGGCGAAGGGTCTGAATCTCACATCAGATTCCCCAGTCCAGCAGTTTTACACCAGGAAGATGANCTTTCACTTTTCACTTTCATGCATTGGAGAAGGAAATGGCAGCCCACTCCAGTGTTCTTGCCTAGAGAATCCCAGGGACCGGGAAGCCTGGTGGGCTGCCGTCTATGGGGTCGCACAGAGTCGGACTTGACTGAAGTGATTTAGCAGCAGTAGCAGCAGCAGAGCTTTTTACTAGTGGAGTCATCCAAAATATTTACTTTTGTCTGTTTTATTTGACATTATTATTTGGAGAGTCATCCATGGTTTTCTGAGATTCAAAAGTTAATTGTTTTTATTGCTGAGTATTCTGCTATACAGATAACCACACTTTGTTTATCCATTCACTTGTTGATGGACATTTGGATTGTTTCCATTTTTGGCTACCACAAATTAGGCTGCTGTTCACATTTATGTGTAAAGTCTTCATGTAGACCTCTGTTTATATTTCTTCTGGGTAAATACCTAGGTATGGAGTGGTTGGATCCTGTAGTTCATTAGACTTTTAAAGAAACTGCCCAGCTGTACACATGGTGTAACTCCGAAGCGGTTGTACTATGTTACCTTCCCACCAGCAGTGTATAAGCGCTTCCGCTGCCGATGCTTGTTCCTCATCAGCAATCATTATGATCAATTATTTTAATTTTGGACACTCTGATACATGTGTAGTAGTATTTTATTGTGATTTTAATGTGCATTTCTCTACTATTTATCCATTTTCATGTGCTTATTTCTTACATGTGTAACTTTTTCAGTGGTATCAGTTCAAATATTTAGCTCATTTTGTTATCCAATTTTGTTTCCTTATATTGAGCTTTGACAGTTCTTTACATAATCTGAAAAAAAAACATTTTATAGGACATGTAATTTTCAAATATTTTATTTTCTGGGATTTTAGCTGATTCAGCTTTTTCATTTTTTGTGTGTTCATAGCTTTTATCTCCTTTTGGAAAAACCTGATTTTTATTATATATTGAGAAAGCAAAGTAATATTAAAAAAAAAAGTAAAAAACAATAAGACAAGAAACATCTCTATAACTACCACCCAGATTAAAAAATTAGAATATCAGCATTCCTTCTTGCAATTCCTGTATTCTTAGAATTAACCATCATCTTATATTTGTGCTTTACGGATAGTTTTGTCATCTATGTCTGTGTCCCCAACAAAATATTTGTTTACCTCTACACAATTTTCAACAGACACTGGAAAAAATTCTGTTAGTTTTTTGATTGGAATTTCAGTGAATCTAGGAAACAGTGTAGAATTGACATCTTTAAAAAATTGTTTTAAAAGTCCTTATTGAAATTGTTATAATATTGCTTTTGTTTTATGTTTTGGTTTTTTGGCTGTGAGGAATGCAGGATCTCAGTTTCCCAACAAAGGATCAAACCTGCACCCTCTGCATAGGAAAAAGTGAAAGTGAAAGTCACTCAGTTGTGTCCTATTCTTTGCAACCTCATGGACTACACAGTCCATGGGATTTTCTAGGCCAGAATACTGAAGTGGGTAGACTTTCCCTTCTCCAGGGAATCTTCCCAACCCAGAGATCAAATCCAGGATTATATATATATATATATATGGGAAGGTGAAGTCTTAAGCACTGGACTGCTACGGGAGTCTTAGAACTGACAGCTTGAAGACACTCAGTTATCTAAGTCACAGAATATTAGGTCTTTATTAATTTAGGCTTTTTATAGTGTCCTTCAATAAGGGTTTCTGATCTTCTCCATAAAAATTCTTGAACATGTTTTGTTTGAAATGTTCCCAGTTATCAGGAAATACTTTCTTTTGGTTGTTAATGGTTTGATTATGTTATGTTATTTTGATTTTCTTTGTGTCTATCTTGCTTGGAGTTCACTAAATTTTGTGAGTCTGTGGATTAATATCTTTCCACAATTTTGGAAAATTTTTAGCCATTGTCTTTAAAAAACCTTTCTTCCCAATTCTTTCTTCTTCTTCTGAGACTCCAGTTACATATATGTTACACCATTTGCTATCTTCCCATAAGTTTCTTATGTTCTGCCCTATTTGTTCTGCATTTTTTTCTCTCTGTGCTTTGACTGCATTTCCTATTCATCTGTTTTTGGGTTACTGGTTCTTTCTTCTACTCTGTTCAATCTGCCGTTAAGTGCAACCAATAAATCCTTAATTTTAGATTTTGTATCTTTTAGTTTAGAATGCCCAGTTTATTCTTAGAGATCCCATTTGTGATAGATTGATACGTTGATGATCATCAGTGGAATCATTCCTCCAGTATTTATGTCCTTGTATAGTTTTTCTTATATTGACCTCAGGTCACATGACTTCCTTTGCCCAATGGGTCTTATAAAAACATAACATCACAAGTTTGATAAATGATACATATTGGGGCTTACCTTCTTAGACCTAGCCATGGTGTTAGAAGCCAAAGTTAACTTCCTTGAGATGGGGCGGCCATATAGAGAGACATGTGAATATATCAGTGACCCCAGGTGAGAATATCAGAAGAACCAGTCAACACATATAACTCTGAGAAATAATGAATAGTTGTTATTTTAATCCACTAAGTTTTAGAGTGGTTTGTGATGCATTGATAGAAAATTGGTACTTTTTTTCCCCCTGTGTATTGATTAAATTATTCTTTCAGTCAATCTTTTCCTCAAATTTCCTTGACAAATTTATAATAGTTACTTAGAAGTTGTCCATTGCTTCTACAACTAAAGAAATAAAGAAGGAACCATAGTGAGGTGGATGGGAGGAAGTGGCATCATGGCAGAAGTCAAGACCTATGCCCCCTGGGGTGGGCGATCCACACATAGGAGGGTAATTACAATTGCAGAGGTTCTCCCCAAGGGGCGAAGGGTCTGAATCTCACATCGGATTCCCCAGTCCAGCAGTTTTACACCAGGAAGATGACAGCCCAGAATGTTTGGCTTTGAAGGTCAGTGGGGCTTCCTTTGGGGACAGCCAGAGCACTGTGGGAAATAGAGACTCCAGTTTTAAAGGGTGCACACTCTGGGACCCGTCTGCTGATCAGACCCACCTGCTGATCTCGGAGAGCTTCCTGGAGAGGCAGGAGGCAACTGGAGCTTACTCTGGGACACAGACACCGGTGTCTGTGGACACTGGTGCTGGTAAGTGGCAGTTTGGAATCCTCCCTCTAGCTTTACAGTTCCAGGGGACCTGATTCCACCCACTAGCCTTTTTGGCACTAGTCCTGGGACACCGCAGTGTCCAGAAGGAGAAGAGGGCATCAGAGGATAAGATGGCTGGATGGCATCACCAATGCAATGAATATGAACTTGGGCAGACTTTGGGAGATGGTGAGGGACAGGGAGGCCTGGTGTGCTGCAGTCCACGGGGTTGCAAAGAGTTGGACACAACTGGAAAACTGAACAACTGAACAACTGGGACACCTCAAGTCAAGCAACTAGCTGGGAGGGACACAGCCCCACCCCCCAGCAGGCGTAACTGCCCCAAGACTCCCTGAGCTCACAGCTGCCTTGGAACCTGGCTCTGTCCACCAGAGGGCCTGGACCCAACCCTGCACACCAGCGCACTAGCACTAGCTCTGGGACCCCGAGAGCCCTGCATCCAGCGACTCTGGCATCTTGCTCCACTCAACAGTGGGTGGGCACCGCTAGCCCCACAACCCCAGTCTTGGGACTCCCAGATCCTGCAGACAACAAAAATGCTTTTAGCTCTTGTTGTATTTCCATATAGGTTAACGGAAAATTTTGGAATTTCAAGGCAATGATATATTAGATGATAACATTTCACTAACTGCGAGAATAATGGTGTTATTGTATGTCATGTAGATTTCAGAAAATTCCACTGAGTGCTTGTGAAATGTAATGAAATGGTTTTGACTTAAACGGACCACCTGAAAGAGGACCTTCTGAGAACCACTGGGTAGACTAACAGGCAAACACAGGGATCAGCCAGAAATGTTTATTGATAGAGTTCAAGAATCTACTGGGGTCAGACTCAGGGTAGCTTCATCTGCCTTTTGATAGCTTCAGGCTTCAAGGAACTTAGATTTGCCAAGGTAAGTTTTTTGGCAGGTACCTGGACTTCACACAGCACAGTTTATTATTTGTGCAGTACACATAGACCTTTTCCTTCTTGAAGCATTTCTGGCGGCACTTGCCATGAAAATTCCAGCATTTTAGGGTGCCACCTGAAAATAAAGAACAGAGACAGTGTCAGCCCTAAGAAGAGGTAGATTCTGGATTTGAAAGGTCTGTAAAAGGATTAAAGCCGATGTGATAGAGGGTGCTCAGTGTCCTTTGACTTTCACCCTGGTCCTCCTTTCTCTCTTTCTAAAACTTGTGGTAAAAGACAGATAACATAAAGGTTATCAGTTTAAGTATTTTAAGGTGTACAATTCAGCGGCATTACGTAAAGTTACAGTGTTGTGCAACCATCATCACCACCTAGTTCCAGAACTTTTTAATCATCCCAAACAGAAACCCTGCACCCATTAACTATTCCCACTTCCCCTCTCTCCATCCTTGGGCAATGACCAATTTGCCATCTTCTCTATAGATTTGCCTAAGATAGATATTTTATGTCAATGGAATCATATAACATGCAGCATTTTATGTCTGACTTCTTTCACTTATTCACTTATTTTCAAGGTTGATCCACGTTTTTGTTTTGTTTTGTTTAAATTAAATCCAGATGTTTCATGGATCTGCTTCTGTGCTCTGTTGTTTATACTGGTTCTCTGTCATGTTTTCTTATTTCCCTGTGTGCCTAGTAAATCTCTGCTGTTGGTGGTTAGTTGTTAAGTCACGTCTGACTTTTTGTCAACCCTATGGACTGTAGCCCGTCAGGCTCCTCTGTCTGTGGGAGTTCCTAGGCAAGAATACTGGACTGGGTTGCCATTTCTTCCTTCAGGGGATCTTCCTGACCCAGGGGTTGAACCCATGTGTTCTGCATTGGCAGGCAGATTCCTTATCACTGAGCCAGCAGGGAAGCCCAGTAAATCTTTAGTAGTGTAATAAACATCATAGTTGGAAAAAAAAAACTGAAGTGTAGTTGATTTACAATATTATGTTAGTTTCAGGTGTACAGAACAGTGATACACACACACACACATTGGGGCTTCCCTGGTGGCTTAGAGGGTAAAGCGTCTGCCTGTAATGCGGGAGACCTGGGTTCAATCCCCGGGTGGGAAAGATCCCCTGGAGAAGGAAATGGCAACTCACTCGGTACTCTTGCTGGAAAATCCCATGGAAGGAGGAGCCTGGTAGGCTACAGTCCATGAGATCACAAAGAGTCGAACACCACTGAGCGACTTCACTTTCACTTTTCATATATATATTTCTTTTCAGATTCTCTCCCTTGTTCAGTTCAGTTAGTCGCTCAGTTGTGTCCAACTCCTTGTGACCCCATGAATCGCAGCACGCCAGGCCTCCCTCAGACTCACATCCATCGAGTCAGTGATGCCATCCAGCCATCTCATCCTCTGTCGTCCCCTTCTCCTCCTGCCCCCAATCCCTCCCAGCATCAGAGTCTTTTCCAATGAGTCAACTCTGCATGAGGTGGCCAAAGTACTGGAGTTTCAGCTTTAGCATCATTCCTTCCAAAGAAATCCCAGGGTTGATCTCCTTCAGAATGGACTGGTTGGATCTCCTTGCAGTCCAAGGAACTCTCAAGAGTCTTCTCCAGCACCACAGTTCAAAAGCATCAATTCTTCGGCGCTCAGCTTTCTTCACAGTCCAACTCTCACATCCATACATGACCACTGGAAAAACCATAGCCTTGACTAAACGGACCTTTGTTGGCAAAGTAATGTCTGCTTTTCAGTATGCTATCTAGGTTGGTCATAACTNTGTGTATGCCCAACAGTGGGATTGCTGGGTCATATGGCAATTCTATTTCCAGTTTTTTAAGGAATTTCTACACTGTTCCCCATAGTGGCTGTACTAGTTTGCATTCCCACCAAGAGTGTCAGAGGGTTCCATTTTCTCTGCAGCCTCTCCAGCATTTATTTTTCGTACACTTTTTGATAGCAGCCATTATGACCAGAGTGAGATGGTACCTCATGGTGCTTTTGATTTGCATTTCTCTGATGAGTCATGTTGAGCATCTTTTCATGTGTTTGTTAGCCATCGTATGTCTTCTTTGGAGAAATGTCTGCTTAGTTCTTTGGCCCATTTTTTGGTTGGGTCATTTATTTTTCTGGTGTTGAGCTGCTTGTAGATTTTTGAGACTAATTCTTTGTCAGTTGCCTCGCTTGCTATTATTTTCTCTCATTCTGAAGGCTGTCTTTTCACCTTGCTTAGAGTTACCTTCATCGTGCAAAAGCTTTTAACTTTAATTAGGCCCTGTTTGTTTATTTTGGCTTTTATTTCCATTACTCTGGGAGGTGGGTCATAGAGGATCCTGCTGTGATNTCGCTTGCTATTATTTTCTCTCATTCTGAAGGCTGTCTTTTCACCTTGCTTAGAGTTACCTTCATCGTGCAAAAGCTTTTAACTTTAATTAGGCCCTGTTTGTTTATTTTGGCTTTTATTTCCATTACTCTGGGAGGTGGGTCATAGAGGATCCTGCTGTGATTTATGTCAGAGAATGTTTTGTCTATGCCTTCCTCTAGGAATTTTATAGTTTCTAGTTTTACATTTCGATCTTTAATCAATTTGAATTTCTTTTTGTGTATGGTGTTAGAAGTATTCTAGTTTCTTTCTTTTCCAAGTGGTTGACCAGTTTCCCCAGCACCACTTGTTAAATAGGTTGTCTTTTCTCCATTGTATATTCTTGCCTCTCTTGTCAAAGATAAGGTGTCCATAGGTGCGTGGATTTATCTCTGGGCTTTCTATTTTGTTCCACTGACTGATATTTCTGTCTCTGTGCCAGTACCATACTGTCTTCATAACTGTAGCTTTGTAGTATTGTCTGAAGTCAGGCAGGTTTATTCCTCCAGTTCCATTTTTTTTTTCAAGATTGCTTTGGCTATTCAAGGTTTTTCTATTTCCACACAGACTATGAAATTATTTGTTCTAGTTCTGTGAAAAATACCATTCGTAACTTGATAGGGATTGCATTGAATCTATAGATTGCTTTGGGTNATTAACTTTTTCTCTTCGGTTTCTCTTCTTGTTTCAAATAAGCCTGAGGCTAACCTACTCGGGAATTCTTTATGGAGACGGGTACACCAGAGTGCCTGGGAGTCTGAGTCACTTTATCCCATGAGCCTCTGGAACCATGCTGGCATTGCTGCTTTCCCCTCCTTACTTTCCACACAAAAGAGTCATCTGATGACTAATTAATTTCACATTAATTACCATGAACTGGTTGGATGCCAAACAAATATACTGATCATCAGTTATGAAGGGCTTTTGATAGGCACCCCATTAGCATGCTTTAAAAAATTGCTTGGAAATCCCTTTGTTAAAAAACAAAACAAATAAAACAAACTTTCTTATTAGGAAAACTGGTTCAGAGTGGTCAGGAGGCAAAGGGTTTGACTGAGAAAAGCCACCCTTCTGCTTTGCTCACCTTCCGTTTAAATCTATCTCTTTTATTTTTGTTTTACAATGATCAAAAATACAGTTAAATTCACAAAGCTTGCTGGATCTATAGATGTATTTCTTTTGGGATTAGTGGTGATGATACTGATTTGTCAGAAAGATCGTATCACTTATGAAGAGCATTATGTGATATCTTGGTGATTGCCTACACAGACAACACATGTTTAAACACTGGTAAAGTACACAGCACAAGAAGAAACACAAGCTGGAATCAAGATTGCCAGGAGAAATATCAATAACCTCAGATATGCTGATGACACAACACAATGTGCTTTTATTTATGTCTAAATCAGTGAAACAAAGTATTCACTGCAAGGTACAAACTTTTTTAGGTTGAAAATTGCAAATCCTTTTATATTTGAACATAAAATATCCTGCTGAATTTGAAAACTATGTTTTAAAGTGAAATTCATTCTTATTTGTCAGTTATTTTGAGACTATGGAGAAAATAAAATAAAATTATGTTCATTGGGGCTGCTGAAACTATCTTTTGCAGATGTTTTTTCTTAAAAAGTCCCTTACAGCTTTACAGCCTTAATTATATATAAGATGATCAATAGATTTTATACTATGTTTTCTTGACATTTTTATTTCCTTTAATTTATGAATGTAACTAGAAAGTTGTTCTACTGAGTGCGTATTAAAAATCACTCCTCTCTCTTTTGTGGAACACACTGTTAACACTACTGTTGGGAGACATTTTATTGCCTAAAATCTTTTATACTTCAGCTCCAGTGTTGAGGATTTTTATAATTCAGCTCCAATGTCTAGGCTTTTTATAATTCGGCTCTACTGTCTAGGCATTTTGTTTCGTTTTGTTTAGGCTGAGAATTTTCTCATCTATTTCTAGTATCTTCAGAGTTTCTAGTAAGAAAGTGTGTCTGTTGTTGTTTAGTTGCTCATTCGTGTCCAACTCTTTGCCACCTCATGGACTGTAAGCACATCAGTCTCCTCTGTCCATGGAGATTCTCCAGGCAAGAATGCTGGAGTGGGTTGCCATGCTCTCCTGCAGGGGATCTTCCTGACCCAGAGATGGAATTTGCATCCACTACTATGGTTTTTCCTGTGGTCATGTATGAATGTGAAAGTTGGACTGTGAAGAAAGCTGAGCGCTGAAGAATTGATGCTTTTGAACTGTGGTGTTGGAGAAGACTCTTGAGAGTCCCTTGGACTGCAAGGAGATCCAACCAGTCCATTCTGAAGGAGATCAACCCTGGGATTTCTTTGGAAGGAATGATGCTAAAGCTGAAACTCCAGTTCTTTGGCCACCTCATGCGAAGAGTTGACTCATTGGAAAAGACTCTGATGCTGGGAGGGATTGGGGGCAGGAGGAGAAGGGGACGACCGAGGATGAGATGGCTGGATGGCATCATGGACTCGATGGACGTGAGTCTGAGTGAACTCTGGGAGATGGTGATGGACAGGGAGGCCTGGCGTGCTGCGATTCATGGGGTTGCAAAGAGTTGGACACGACTGAGCGACTGAACTGAACTGAACTGAAAGTACACAGCAAGAGAACATTCCCCAAAGTGGGAAGAAGGGTGTCTGTCTGAGAGAAATTTAACATCTGCACTCTGTTTCTCCTTTTGTTTCTCTTTTTAGGTTTTAATGGGAATTCTTTGTGCGACAACATTCAGTATGTTTGCTGCAGGTAAACATCTGTATCCCTTTGACCTAGTGAGCTAAGAAGCAATAGAGGTATGGACGCTTAGAACAGTACTGAAATGACATCGGCAAGCAGGCAGAAGAGAAATTTTGCAGGCCTAGTGGTTTTTGAAAGCCATTTTAAAAATGGCTGTAACATTTGTAAACACAGAATGTTTACATTTGCTTTCTCCTTTCTTTAAATCTTTTTACCCAAACTTCTGAACATACATAAGAATTACCCTACTTTCTCCTTCTATTAATTAGCAGTTTGAAAGAAACAATGGCCAGTATATCTATTTACATCTATATCTAGGCATAGCTTGTTTATTGTGCTTTGCTGTATTGCACCTTGAAAACACCGCATTTTTTACAAATTGAAGATTTGTGGTAACCATGTGTCAAGCAAGACAAAAGGCACCATTTTTCTAACAGCATCATCTTTTGATTAAGATATACATACTGTCTTTGAGTTATAATGCTATTGAACTCTTAGAGGATTATAGTATAGCATAACTTTTACATGCTCTGAGAAACCAAAAATTCATGTGATTCATTTTATTGCAATATACACTTTATCACAGTGATGTGGACTGGAACCTGCAATACCTCCAAGATATACTTGTATACCTGTACTTATCTATCCATCCACATATAAACACAGTTTAGTTTGGTGCCTCCTGGGGGGAGATTAAAAACAGGCAGAATCATCTTACCTTTTCTCCTTGTTCTCCAGGTTCTCCCTGCACAAAAGAACAAAGTGAGTGACACATTAAACTATAAAACACCTAATTAAGCAACATTAAATAAAATCAAATATTGAGCATACTAGTTAAATTATGTGTGATATTTTCTATTTTGCCAATATATAGTTGCTTTCTAAAAGCAAATGATGAATTTCCTGGAAAACTGAATATGGATATCAATAGCAAATGTCACCTTAATTCTTTTCTTTTGAGGACTAAAGATGATCAGCAGAGCCTGGCTTTTAGGGCACTAAAGAGAGCAATGTTGAGGCAATTCTGAAATTATCACATCTTATTCCAAGCAGACTCAGACTCAGTAAGGTGAGCTAGCACATCCCTCCGTGAAATCTTTCATTCCAAGCACCCCCTGGTGCATGCATTATATCTGGGGTCTGGAGTACCAGTGTAGTTCACTAGAATATCTTGCCCTGACATGACTAAGGTCTGAACTTGGACCCTTTCACAATGTTATGAATGTTCTTCAATCTGTTGTTAACCACCGTGTTCTAAACCAGGTGTACTTTAGGAGTCATTAGTTTTTTTCAGAAAAGATGCTAGATTGAGGCACAATCTAAGTGAGTTTAGGAGAGATGTCTTTACGCAAAAATGATGATCATGACAGTATAAAGACTGAAACGCAAAATTGTGTTCAAAAGAGTCTCATTTTCGTTTTACCCAGGAAGAGACAGGGAACAGAATCAGAGAGTAAATCTACAGCAAATCATACAAATTACGATAATATCCTTCTTAAGAAAAGTTTGAGGAAGTGTTGCAATAAGGTCACACTGCTTTAAAAATTATTTTTAAGGCGGTTATTGCATTTTTAAAAAATCCTAATGCACTCTTAACGTCAGTTTGAAGGCAACACTCTTTTCACTCCCTGAAACTTGGCTGGACCCTTTGGCTTTTTGAATTTCTGGTTACCTTTCACTGCTTAACAGCCATCCTGATGGTTGCTAAGCAACAGAGGAACAGTACTCAGAACAAACATTAAGCATTAACTCCTATCATTTGACTTTTTAGCATGGAGCTAGAGAGGGAAGAAGATAGGAAAATGGCTGTAGTCCCAGAAGGAATATTTCTTTCCTCTCCTGCAGGACAAAGGACAGGTCTATAAATTTTAGGTCTGTTCTAGGCGCCTGTCAATAGCAATGTGATCTGTAAAATCAGCTGACGGGCATCTGTGGGTATGGATACACAGCAGCACAGCTGATGGGATTAGACATTAGTTCTGTCCTTCAAGGGATGGTCACTCATCAAAGGATTTGGGATTTGTCTGCCTATCTGGTTTACATGAAACTGTCACCAATCTTTTTACGTTTAACAGATTCATTTGTTCTTCAGAAACAAAGGAAATTTGGAATCACCCCCCAAATCTCCATTACATTTTTTCCCTATTTAGTAATGCAGACTACATCCATTTTAAAATTTCAAACATACAACATTTTTATTGTGTTTTTCACTTGATTAAAATGAATTAATTCATTTTAATTGATCAACAAATTGATTAATATTATGCTTTTATTTGATTGACTTGTTGGGTTTTAGAGGTGGCCAAATCTTGAGGAAAAGTCACAGTGGCATTGTAAACATTTTCTTTAGTATGTCTTATAAAAATTATGTGAACCTTGGTAGTGTGGATGTGACCTATGTTTTAATACATTCGTAAAATGGCAAAAGTCATATTTGAAATACAGGCTTTCTCATGTTAAGTATCCCAGAAGTCAAAGTTTAGACAATCATATCCTACACTCTCTCTGTGTTTTTAATGTAATGAGAATCATGAACATCATTTATTCTTTAGTCATAAAGTTTTATACTATAACATATTTTACAATTGACAAAAGGTTCCATCCAAGTAAAACCAGTGGGATATAAAAAATTGTAACAGCTTAAAATTTCATGAAAAATCATGCCTCAAATGATTATGCTTGGTTTTCTTTGTACCAACCTTTAGCCCTGGTATTCCATTCTGTCCTACTGCTCCAGGCAACCCGGGTTCACCCTCAAAATAATAATAAAAAAAAAGATGCTACTAAGTAAAACACACAAAATCAACACGTTATACAGATTGTTAGAGGATATAACCAACCATCCAATAATACTCAAGAAGTACATAGTATGTTAAACTAGTTATACAAGTTAGCTTGTTTGAGCCAAAATTCTATGCACTATGGACCAGGGATACAAGGGGGCTAATTTTCTTGTGTTCAGTCTTTTCTTCACTAAGAAAGCAAAAGCAAATTACCAGTGGAAATGAAAATCTAGCATGGTGCTAGGTACACCAAGTAAATATTTGATGAATGAGTAAAAGACATCTGAAAATTTAAGGCTTGATGGAGAATTTTCAAGTGATTCCTTAGCTCAGGAAAACAGAAACTAAGTCATTGTACTTATTAGAATTAAGGAAAATGAGCATCTCCAAACCTAAATCCTGAAGCATACACCCATCTACTTAATCCCTTTAGACACATCTGACACAAAAATAAAGATGGCTTTGATTTCTTTTCCCAGTTTTACTGTAAAAATGATTAAAATAAACATTCAGGGTTGCGGTTTTCATTGTCATATTGAGTGACAGGTATTTGAGAAAATGATGATGACTATTAGTTAGAAAGATTACACATTTCAGAAAGATAATGAGGTATATCAGTCTTTCTAGACTCTGAACCAACAATTGTTTTCTAAAGAGGAAGAGGAAAAATGTTTTCAAGTGCTCAGAAGCAAAGGAAAAATATTCTGCATGATGACTGCAGTTAACAATACTCTATGGTATATTTGAAAGCTAAAGCGCAACATTCAGAAAACGAAGATCATGGCATCCAGTCCCATCACTTCATGAGAAATAGATGGAGAAACAGTGGAAACAGTGTCATACTTTATTTTTGGGGGCTCCAAAATCACTGCAGATGGTGACTGCAGCCATGAAATTAAAAGACGCTTACTCCTTGGAAGAAAAGTTATGACGAACCTAGATAGTATATTCAAAAGCAGAGACATTACTTTGCCGACTAAGGTCCGTCCAGTCAAGGCTATGGTGTTTCCTGTGGTCATATATGGATGTGAGAGTTGGACTGTGAAGAAGGCTGAGCGCCGAAGAATTGATGCTTTTGAACTGTGGTGTTGGAGAAGACTCTTGAGAGTCCCTTGGACTGCAAGGAGATCCAATTAGTCCATTCTGAAGGAGATCAGCCCTGGGATCTCTTTGGAAGGAATGACGCTAAAGCTGAAACTCCAGTACTTTGGCCACCTCATGAGAAGAGTTGACTCATTGGAAAAGACTCTGATGCTAGGAGGGATTGGGGCAGGAGGAGAGGGGGACGACCGAGGATGAGATGGCTGGATGGCATCACGGACTCGATGGACGTGAGTCTGAGTGAACTCCGGGAGATGGTGATGAACAGGGAGGCCTGGCATGCAGCGATTCATGGGGTTGCAAAGAGTCGGACACGACTGAGCGACTGACCTGAACTGAAGAGAATAGGTCTTAAAAGTTCTCATCACAGGGAAAAAAATGTAACTATGTGAGATGATGGATGTTAACCAAACTTATTGTGGTAATCATTTTACAACATATACACATATCAAATCATTATGGTATACACTTAAAACTAACTCAACGTCATATGTCAATTGTAACTCAATAAAACTGGGAGAAGACAGAAAGCAGTGTGGCTTTTGTTATTTCCATGAAGCTTAAACTTACAGCAACTAGAATTTCATTTAAAAACATTCCCAAGTCATTTATTACGTGCTTCAACTACTGGGCAAGTTTCTTTCCAACGAGGGTTAAAAAGCTGCTCCTTAGTTGCTTTTTTTTTTAAGTTGACTATTTTTTAGAGCAGTTTTAGGTTCATAGCAAATTTAGTTGATTTTTTAAGAATGTTCTCTAAGCTGCCTGACTTAGGACTTTGCCGCTAGCTCAGTTTGTAAAGAATCCCCCTGCAATGCAGGATACCCTGGCTCAATACCTGGGTCAGGAAGATCCATGGGAGAAGGGATAGGCTACCCACTCCAGCATACTTAGGCTTCCCTTGTGGCTCAGCTGGTAGAGAATCTGCCCGCAACGCGGGGCACCTGGCTTTGATCCCTGGGTTGGGAAGATCCCCTGGAGAAGGGAAAGGCTACCCACTCCAGTATTCTGGCCTGGAGAATTCCATGGACTATATACTCTATGGGGTAGTAAGACATGAATGAATGACTTTCATTTTCACTTCTAAGCTGCCTGAAGGGCAGAAATTGTGACATTTTCATATCTGTGCTGTTACCTTCAAAAACACATACCCTAGTAAAATGGTAACATTTTTTAAGTGCCAGGAATTTTACATTCATTAACTAACTTAATTCTCACAAATTTCTATGAGATAAGTACTACCTTTATTTCTCTTTAATAGATGAAGAAACTAAGGCACAGAAAGGTAAAGTAATTTTTCCAGATTTACACAACTCTGCCTTAAGAGGTTGTGCTCTTAATATAATTATGCATTGGTGAATGAATGCATCTAGAAATTGGGAGGGCTGGTGATGAATATTTCTATCCTCATTATCATTTGGTTTATACTCCTCATTAATAAATGACCTCCAGAATGTATACAAACCTGGACTAAATGTAACTTATTTAAAGATAATTTTGTACACCCACCAGATAAACCAGGCAATGTGAAGCATATAGTGTCTTTCTAAAAGGGCAAAAAATGTTTTACGATTATACTGGGTTATTGTATTATAATTGCTAAAGTCTTAAACTCATGGAAGAAATTCTTCTTCCTCTATAAAGTTACACTGCAATATTTGCATTTTCCTTGAGAAAATGGCAAAAATGTTGACTTACAATAACGACGGCCATTATAAGAAAATTTTGGTATGCCCTTTGTACATAACCAAGGGTAAGAATATCAATAAACTCAGATAAGCAGATGACACCACCTTTATGGCAGAAAGTGAAGAGGAACTAAAAAGTCTCTTGATGAAAGTGAAAGAGGAGAGCGAAAAAGTTGGCTTAAAGCTCAATATTCAGAAAATGAAGATCATGGCATCCGGTCCCATCACTTCATGGGAAATAGATGGGGAAACAGTGGAAACAGTGTCAGACTTTATTTTTGGGGGCTCCAAAATCACTGCAGATGGTGACTGCAGCCATGAAATTAAAAGTCGCTTACTCCTTGGAAGAAAAGTTATGACCAACCTAGATAGCATATTGAAAAGCAGAGACATTACTTTGCCAACAAAGGGCCGTCTAGTCAAGGCTATGGTTTTTCCAGTGGTCATGTATGGATGTGAGAGTTGGACTGTGAAGAAAGCTGAGTGCTGAAGAATTGATGCTTTTGAACTGTGGTGTTGGAGAAGACTCTTGAGAGTCCCTTGGACTGCAAGGAGATCCAACCAGTCCATTCTGAAGGAGATCAGCCCTGGGATTTCTTTAAGGAATGATGCTAAATCTGAAACTCCAGTACTTTGGCCACCTCATGCGAAGAGTTGACTCATTGGAAAAGACTCTGATGCTGGGAG
>SJYX01017350.1:227204-243974 GCA_006410675.1 Oreotragus oreotragus | reverse complement strand
AAGGAGATCAGTCTTGGGTGTTCATTGGAAGGAATGATGCTAAAGCTGAAACTCCAATACTTTGGCCACCTCAGGTGAAGAGTTGACTCATTGGAAAAGACTCTGATGCTGGGAGGGATTGGGGGCAGGCAGAGAAGGGGACGACAGAGGATGAGATGGCTGGATGGCATCACTGACTCGATGCACATGAGTTTGAGTCAACTCGGGAGTTGGTGATGGACAGGGAGGCCTGGCGTGCTGCGATTCATGGGGTCACAAAGAGTCGGCCACGACTGAGCGACTGAACTGAACTGAACTGAAGGGTCACTCAGGTTGAGCAGACTGGGCTCTCTTGTTAGGAACAGGCAGTTACAAGAAGCCTGGGAGCCTTCTCTGAAATAAATGTGCTTTATCTATTTATGTCTATGATGCCTGTGTCAGACCAACTCATGCTGACTTGGAAATCCAGAGGGGAAAAATCTGTTGAACCATACTTTTATGTGACTTAACCACTAAAATATTCTGGCCCCAACTTTTGGGCATGAGAGTAACTTTAATATTTAGAGTATTTCACTACTATAACAATCATCAGACTATTAAGAGAGAATATAGGAGTGGTTTGAGCATAGAAACTCTGGAGCCAGACTGCCTCCAGTGAAGTCCCAGACCCACTACTGATTAGCTGTGTGACCTTGGACAACTGACTTTCAAGTCTCAGTGCCCCAGTTTCCTCATCTGTAAAATGAGAATGAAAACAATATTACTTGGCACATAGGACTGTCTTAAGAATTAAATCGAAAATTCCTAGAATAGCATCTAGTACAGACCAAGTGCTCAATAATGATAATGATAGTTGTAGCTGATATTATTATTTTTACTTTTAAAGGCATAGCTATAAGATCTGTTCTAAACACAAGACAAAGACTGGCTTCCCTGACATCCTTTCTTCAACCCATAAATAGTACTTTAAAAAAATAGTATTTTTATTTACTGTCTTGTCATCAGCTTTCTTCTCTTCCAATGTAAATTCTCTCCTCTGGAGGTGGTATCAACCTAGCTTTCCTCATGAGTTCCAGACCTATGGTCTAAGGCACATTTAGAGGTCTTCTGATATCTTCCCCTGGATGAGGCTTCCACAGGAACCTCAAATATAACATCTCTCTCCTGGCTCACCACTACCTAGAAAATAAATACAAATCCCTCAGCCCTTCTTATGTACATCTCACATGACATTTTTTTTAAAGTATAGTTGATTTACAGTGTTGTGTCAATCTCTGCTATATAGCCAAGTGACTCAGTTTTACACGTATATTCCTTCTTCCTTAATATTCTTTTCCATTATGGTTTATCCCAGGAGACTGAATATACTTCCCTGTGCTATACAGCATGCCCTCGTGTTTATCCATTCTAAATGTAATAGTTTACATCTACCAACCTCAAATTCCTAGTCCATCCCTCTTCCTCTCGCTCAGCCACCACAAGTCTGATTTGTGTCATGATATTTTTAAATTTATTTTGCCTCCAGATTCTAAGTACTCTATTTCAAATATTCTAGTATCATAGCCCTTATCACCTTGTGTGATAGTTACTTGCTTCTCTATAAGAGCTTAATAAAGACTTCTTATTGTATTCATTTTTGCAGGCCTAATGCCTAGTACAGTGCCTGACAGAAGATGTTTTTCAAATTGATTAATAGGTCTCTAAGTCCAGGCAAACCTTTACTAGATGTTTTAAATATTTAACACAAATTAACATTTCCATCTGTGGGGACTCCAAAAACTTCTTGACAGATGGGAAGTGAAGGGAAGTAAATGAGATATATATGCAAAGACGAGTGACTCCAATAAATATTAGTTCAGCAGACAGAATTACCATAAGAAATGCATTTGCATTTCTCTGGCATGCTCATATTTTTCTCAAGGATTGGGGCCCTTGGGCACTGACTGGTCCTGCTGTCACTAATTGAAATGTATTTCCCTGATCTTCGGTTGGAGTTGTTTTGTTGATTCATACAGCAAGCACCTTGCTTAATTGAATAATACAAGTGCTCGGTTATATAAGGGCATCAAATTTCCACTTCACAACTCAAGGGACCATGGTGGAAGGAACCACCCAGCACTGGATAACACTAAATAGCTGAATATACTGGCAGTACTGGTCACAACAGGAAAATTCAAATGATCAGCCTCTCTGACAACTGCCTGCAGCCATATGGAGAAGTGATTCTGTTTTACCTTTAGGAGTTCTTTGGGTACGGTGCAGAAGAAAACAAGAAACAAGTACAAAAAACTTCCATGTGGGGATAAAACACCACAAAAAGAAATAAATTAAAGCCCTACATGACAGTTAAAGTATCAACAATATTGACATTACAAATTGTGCCACTAGCACAGACATGATATCTACCTCTCCAAAATCTTTTCAGCTGTTTCGCTTTCAATACCTCACAACACCGAAGCAACGATGCCAGGGACAGGCAAAGTGCCTAGTAGAAAAGAGACTGCAGGGATGCAAAGCTAAACTCTTCCATCCCCTCTTACTTTCCTATTTTCCTCAGTGTCTCTAAACGCCTGTTAATGTGTGATTAACTTTCTTTCTTCAATGTGTGATTAAGGAACAACCTGCTTATGTATTGTGCCCATACCATCCTCTGTTCAGTTACTCAAAGTTAATTCAAAAACATACACAAAAGGTATATGCCCAGCACTGCACAAGCCACTCAAGATGCCAGTGATACAAATGAACTTATTTACAAAGCTGAAACAGACTCATAGACTTTAGAAAACAAATTTATGGTTACCAAAAGGGAAAGGAGAGGGGAGGGATATGAACATATACATACTATATATAAAATAGATCAACAGCAAGGACCTATTGTACAGCACAGGGGACTATATTCAATATCGTGAAACCTATAAAGCAAAAGAATCTGAAAAAGAAGATATATATATGTACAACTGAGTCACTGTGCTATACACTTCAAACTAACAACATTGGTAAACCAACTATACCTCGATTTTTTAAAAATCACCTGTTTAAAATGTGTAAATTAAATAAAGATACATAAACACATAAATTAAGCATGTAAATTAAGTATGATACGTCCTTCGTGCAAAGAATTCAGGGGGCAAGCAGAGACCTAGTCAGGCCTGTCCCTCAGCTTGAGTGCAGTTCACTCCATGCTTATCCCTGACTTTGGCGCTCAATGAACGTACTTTCATATGTCCTCAACACTATTGTGCCTCCTACTAGACCACACGGCCCCGGAGGCTGCATCTCATTCACACATTGTCCCCAGGGTAGCCTAGATCCCTTAACATCTTTGATCTCATTTCCAAATTCTTTCCCTCTCCTTCACTCCACTCCAGACACACTGACCTTGATGCTATTCCCCAACACGCCAAGGAAACACAAGCTTCGGGGCCTTTACACTTGCTATTCCCTTCGCCTTGATCACTCTTCTCCTAGATGTTTGCCTAGCTCTCTTCCTCATATTCCCTTCTGAGTGAGACCTTCCTCGACCACTTTTAAAACCACAAGTCCTGGACCACAGCATTTTTTTAATCAGCCTGCCATGCTTTTTCTCCATAACACATCACTAACACAACCCAAATTTCAATCATCTTGCTCAATTGCCTGTCTCAGCCCATCACCCAAATGCAAGCTCCCAGGAGGGGGAAATGCTTTTATTACATATATGTCACCTAAAATGGGTACCCATGCACACATAAGGGATTAATAACTATGTGATGGATAAACCATAANTTTTCTCCATAACACATCACTAACACAACCCAAATTTCAATCATCTTGCTCAATTGCCTGTCTCAGCCCATCACCCAAATGCAAGCTCCCAGGAGGGGAAAATGCTTTTATTACATATATGTCACCTAAAATGGGTACCAATGCACACATAAGGGATTAATAACTATGTGATGGATAAACCATAAGATCTCTAAAAAACAGCATGATATAATCTGTGCTCTCAAGGAAATTAAAATTTCTGGGGACTGAAGGGCAAAACTATGTTTTTGGAGGCCCTGTGCTATGCTATACTATACTTGGTCATGTTTGATTCTTTGTGACCCTACGGGCTGTAACCCCCCAGCTTCTTCTGTCCATGGGATTGTCCAGGCAAGAATACTGGAGTGGNAACTGAAGGGCAAAACTATGTTTTTGGAGGCCCTGTGCTATGCTATACTATACTTGGTCATGTTTGATTCTTTGTGACCCTACGGGCTGTAACCCCCCAGCTTCTTCTGTCCATGGGATTGTCCAGGCAAGAATACTGGAGTGGGTTGCCATTTCATACTCCAGGGGATCTTTCCAGCCCAGGGATCGAGCCTGAGTCTCCTGCAATGCAGGTGATTTATTTACCATGTGAGTTACCAGGAAAATCCTTTTTGGAGGCCAGTGGACACCTATTTATTCTGCCTTTGAGGGGGTGATGTGTCTTCCACTATATAAAGTCTTCCAGGACGATAAATCCAGGTGTCTGACCTTCTACTCGGGCAGCCAAAAGGGCAGACCCTTCCACTCTCTGCACTGGTAAGGCTGGGCTGAGTCCATCACACCGTCTTCCCCTATTTGCTTCACAGTCATGGAAGCAGCAACTAAGGTTCCTTCAACTCAGCCTGGCTTGCCTATCAGACGACTCCTGTGATGGGACCTTTCACCAGATTTCTTACCCCTCATCTGTGTGGTACTGCCTCGGTTTCCATTTCCAGACCTGGTTCTCCAGGCTGTGGTGACTCTAACGAGCTACACACAGCCTCGGCCAAAATTCTTTTAGCCATAATCACTTCTAATGCTTTTACCTAAACAGCCTCAGCTAACACAACACACAAAAGAAAGTAATGCAGAGCGTCACTATTAAGTGACAATTAAGTTTCCCTATTTGGATCAGAGGAAGATGTAAATCCCATGGGCCCCATGTAAGGTGTGTAACCAGTCCTAGTCTTTGAAAATAATGGATCTGGATGGGGAAAGAAGTGAAAGGCTAGGGGAACAGAGGCAAAATGAGTGTGTTTAGAACTCCTACAATGAGCCAGGCAGTCTGTGAAACAACTTACTGAAGAACACACAACTAGTAAGGAATTGGTAGAGCTTAGAATGGAGGCAAGATCTCAATGTTGTTTCAAGGGGACATAGCGTTGAGTGACTAACAGAAGAACCATTTCATTGGAGGGAGCTGAAAAAGAATTGAGATTAAATATGAGATAGTAAAAGGTATAGCATTTAAAAGTAAATCTTCAGGCTATGACTATTCATTTCTGAATATGATTCAGGAATAAAACTGAGGCTAGAAGCATACATTTGGTAAGAGACACAAATCTGAATATGAAATAGTGAATGAGTTCTCTAAAATAGTAATGTATTTATGCATACTAATGGCAACATCTTCCATATGTATATTACTCTTCACAAAATTTTTTTGAGTTCCATCAAACCCCAATGACTCATCAGGTGCTGGAAGGAGGTATTCAATGTAAAGAATAATTATTCTTTTTCATTTTTCAATTACTTAAAAAAATTATACATACATACACATACATACACATAAACAGAGAAAGACTGTGTGCACCATAAGTTACATTTTCCATTTGCATTACTCTGCCCAGTTCCTCAATATCTTTCTTTGAAACAATGTATCACCCCTCCCCAATCCCTTCATATGGGGTTAGTTCTAGTGTTCACAAATAAATGGAGGAAATAAATTCTAAAGTATTTTGAAGACAAGTATTTTACTTTGTTAGAAGTGTCATTCCCAGGCAATCAATCTGCAAGAAAGTCTAAAAGCCAGTTGCCTACACAGAGGTTTAAATATTTATTTGGTTTAAGTGTTTAAAACAATGGCAGAAAAGGAATACTTTCAATAAATAAGAGGTGATGAAATGGATCTGGGAAAGAAAGCAATGACTGAAATGTTTCTTCTACCTTTTCCTGAAGATATGGTATCCTTACCTTAAGACCATGTAGCCGGAAGTAGTCTAATGAATTCATTCCCAATGTGATAGATAAAACAGGTTCAGCACATCTTGAGAGACAAATGCCTTTGATCTGGCTAACTGAAATCATCAGAAGCAGGTCTGAACAAATTCATAAGCAAAAAGCACAGCAAGGGAAACAACTACGGGCTGAATATCCTTGACTAAAGGAGATGCACCAACATCAGCAGTATGAATGTTTGCCAAGGGGACACTTCACACGTTTCTGAGAAACCAGAATGACTTCTGAGGTGATGAGTAGAAGCTGGCAAATGTCATCTGTTCTGTGTGGACTGAGGGAAACTATTGGTCTTGCTTCTTTGCCAACTGACCCCAATACCTGCCTCTACGCACCATTTAGCAAAGACAGATTTAATCATATATTTTACAGAAAGTTTTCTTGCATTGAACAAGAAACAATTTAGGGCATTAGAGAGCCCTTTGGGCATCCTGCAATATATGGCTACACGCTTTTCCTGAAAAGGTCATTTATGCTCTTCATGATTCTGGTGGTTTAGCCACTAAATCATGTCTGGACTGTAGCCTGCCAGACTCCTCTGTCCATGGGATTCTCCCCAGGCAAGAATACTGGAGTGGTTGCCATTTCCTTCTTTCCAATGTTCTTCCATGGTAGGTGGCATATTCCAGAACAGATATTGGAAATTTGCATGGGAACAGGGGAAGATGGATTTTCCTGTCTTCATCCGTCTTTATTCTAGAAGCTGTGTAGCATATGGTTAAACACATTGGGGGTGGCGAGACTGGTATCTCAGTTCAAATCTGGCTCTGACACCAAAACAGATTTTAGGACTGTTAACTTACAAGTTGCATTATTTGTAACATAAGAATAAAGATGGTGCCTGTTACTTTTTAACTTTCCAATAAATACTAATAACATTTTCATTAAAATTCAGGTGTACGTGCTTTAGGGAAAAAAANCTTTAAGCCAACTTTTTCACTCTCCTCTTTCACTTTCATCAAGAGGCTTTTTAGTTCCTTTTCACTTTCTGCCATAAGGGTGGTATCATCTGCATATCTGAAGTTATTGATATTTCTCCCAGCAATCTTGATTCCAGCTTGTGTGTCTTCCAGTCCAGCGTTTCTCATGCTGTACACTGAATATAAGTTAAATAAGCAGGGTGACTATATACAGCCTTGACGTACTCCTTTTCCTATTTGAAATCAGTCTTTTGTTCCATGTCCAGTTCTAACTGTTGCTTCCTGACCTGCATATAGGTTTCTCAAGACGCAGGTCAGGTGGTCTGGTATTCTCATCTCTCTCAGAATTTTACACAGTTTATTGTAATCCACACAGTCAAAGGTTTTGGCATGGTCAATAAAGCAAAAATAGATGTTTTTCGGGAACTCTCTTGCTTTTCCCATGATCCAGCAGATGTTGGCAATTTGATCTCTGGTTCCTCTGCCTTATCTATAACCNTATTGTAATCCACACAGTCAAAGGTTTTGGCATGGTCAATAAAGCAAAAATAGATGTTTTTCGGGAACTCTCTTGCTTTTCCCATGATCCAGCAGATGTTGGCAATTTGATCTCTGGTTCCTCTGCCTTATCTATAACCAGCTTGAACATCAGGAAGTTCACAGTTCACGTATTGCTGAAGCCTGGATTGGAGAATTTTGAGCATGACTTTACTAGCATGTGAGATGAGTGCAATTGTGTGGTAGTTTGAGCATTCTTTGGCATTGCCTTTCTTTGGAATTGGAATGAAAACTGACCTTTTCCAGTCCTGTGACCACTGTTGAGTTTTCCAAATTTGTTGGCATATTGAGTGCAGCACTTTCATGGCATCATCTTTCAGGATTTGAAATAGCTCCACTGGAATTCCATCACCTCCACTAGCTTTGTTCATAGTGATGCTTTCTAAGGCCCACTTGACTTCACATTCCAGGATGTCTGGCTCAGATGAGTGATCACACCATCGTGATTATCCGGGTCATGAAGATCTTTTCTGTACAGTTCTTCTGTGTATTATTGCCACCTCTTCTTAATATCTTCTGCTTCTGTTAAGTCCATACCATTTCTGTCCTTTATCGAGCCCATCTTTGCATGAAATATTCCCTTAGTGTCTCTAATTTTCTTGAAGAGATCTTTATTCTTTCCCATTCTCTTGTTTTCCTCTATTTCTTTGCATTGCTCAGTGAAGAAAGCTTTCTTATCTCTTCTTGCTCTTCTTTGGAACGCTGCATTCAGATGCTTATATCTTTCTTTCTCTCCTTTGCTTTTCGCTTCTCTTCTTTTCACAGCTATTTGTAAGGCCTTCCCAGACAGCCATTTTGCTTTTTTGCATTTCATTTCCATGGGGATGGTCTTGAACTTCATTCTGTACAATGTCATGAACTTCATTTCATAGTTCATCAGGCACTCTATCTATCAGATCTAGTCCCTTAAATCTATTTCTCACTTCCACTGTATAATCATAAGGGATTATATTTAGGTCATACCTGAATGGTCTAGCGGTTTTCCCTACTTTCTTCAATTTAAGTCTGAATTTGGTAATAAAGAGTTCATGATCTGAGCCACAGTCAGCTCCTGGTCTTGTTTTTGTTGACTCTATAGAGCTTCTCCAACCGAAACAGCATATTAAAAAGCAGAGACATTACTTTGCCAACAATGGCCTGTCTAGTGAAGGCTATGGTTTTTTCAGTGGTCATGTATGGATGTGAGAGTTGGACTGTGAAGAAAGCTGAGCGCCAAAGAATTGATGCTTTTGAACTGTGGTGCTGGAGAAGACTCTTCAGAGTCCGTTGGACTGCACAGAGATCCAACCAGTCCATCCTAAAGGAGATCAGTCCTGGGTGTTCATTGGAAGGACTGATATTGAATCTGAAACTCCAGTACTTTGGCCACCTGATGCAAAGAGCTGACTCATTTGAAAAAACCCTGATGCTGGGAACGATTGAGGGGAGGAGGAGAAGGGGATGGAAGAAGATGAGATGGTTGGATGGCATCACCTACTCAGTGGACGTGGGTTTGGGTGGACTCCAGGAGTTGGTGATGGACAGGGAGGCATGGCGTGTTACAATTCATGGGGTCACAAAGAGTAGGAGAAGACTGAGTGAATGAACTGAAGTGAATTTTCATTAATGTGTGCTGTTGGTACAAGATTCAACATCTGTACTGTTGGTCATTTCTTAGCAGCAAGACCCCCGAAGATTTCTGAGCTCTCTAGCCATGTTCTGAAATGACTGGTTGCCCACTGGTCCAGTTGGAATGGCAGGGATCTCCACAGTCTCTGCGACCTCCTCCAGTTCATTCTAATTTAGTTCTTCATTCACTTTGGAACACTGGCTACAGAGCTATGAGCCTCTGATTTTCATAAGTGAGTTTTATGAGTTTTCTGAGAAGATTTTTTGGTCAGCTTTGGTTGAATTTGCTTGTTCATCCTCATGGTTACCCTGGCTGACTGGAGAAGATAAGAGAAGGAGCAAAGAACAGCATTGGTTTGGGGAAGAGGGTGATGATGGATGGAATTGAAGGCTTGAGGAGAAGAGGTTTGGGTAGAGAAGAGGTATGGGCCAGACAAAGACGGGGAGACGGGTCTTATGGGGTGATGTCATCATGCAAGGGGAGCTTGGGTGGGTTTAGTTCACCTTGACATTTCTTTTGGACCTCAGTTGATAAGAGGACTTCCTATTTTCCTCCTGGGCATCTGGAATAAGCTGTTTCCTAACAGCTCTAGCGCCTTGTGGCTTCCCAGCACCTTAGTCATTTTGAAGACTTCCAGTGGTCTGCTCCAGAGTTCCTGATCACCCCTATATATACTCCTCCCCAGGGGCCACACTCTTATGCTTTATGAGGTCAGCAAGTCACTTCTCCAGTGAATGGTGGCCCTGGGTGAGCCTTGATATCACAAAGCCCCATCCCGACACCTCTAGCAGAGGATAGGGAGCAACTCAGATGTTTTGGTGTGAGAAATGAGGCATTTTTAATATCCCTACATAGCCTTCCAAACTCATCTACCATCTTCATCTCTCCAAGTTAACTCAGATGGGTCACATGGCAGGGAGAGTGTATCTCCTTCAACCTTGCCTCACAGCCACATTATTTGGGATTTCATTCTTTTCTCTCTCATATTTCACAAGTATGTAGTTTTTAATATCTTGCTTAAAATCCGCCCATGATAATTAGGCTGTGGAAATGAGAATCCTTTCACTTTCCTCCTACAGGTGCTCTTAATGCACCTTGAAGACGATTTATTTCTGGGCCACTTACCAGAAATCTTTTCCATCCCATCTCCTTTTCTCAGTGTCCATGTAGCTCTCCTCAGTTTTCTAGTTTCCAGTCTGAATCCCCTGCTTCAGGCTGTGAGACTGCACTGAATACACTTGTTCTTGCTCCACTTGGAACTCAAAGATCTTAGACTACCAGAGAACTGACCCTAGTGACTCTCAAATAGTGAGAACTCACACAAAGGTAACCACTTCAATACAAGATCCTGTATCACCCAACCAACAGTAGCACCCTGTGCAGGACGCCTTATCCAAAAAACAAACAAAACAAAAACAAAACCCAATCATCAGCAGACAGGATTACCACCTCACTCACCCTTGCCAATCAGAGGAAAAACAAACAAAGAAATAAAACTCAACACAAATCTTACCCTGTAGGAACCATACACAAACCCCTGGATCAACCTTCAGTTCAGTTCAGTTCAGTCGTTCAGGCATGTCTGACTCTTTGCGACCCCATGAATTGCAGCATGCCAGGCCTCTCGGTCCATCACCAACTCCTGGAGTTCACTCAAACTCATGTCCATCGAGTCGGTGATGCCATTCAGCCATCTCATCCTCTGTCATCCCCTTCTCCTCCTGCCCCCAATCCTTCCCAGCATCAGAGTCTTTTCCAATGAGTCAACTCTTCGCATGAGGTGGCCAAAGTACTGGAGTTTCAGCTTTAGCATCAGTCTTTCCAAAGAACACCCAGGGCTGATCTCCTTTAGAATGGACTGGTTGGATCTCCTTGCAGTCCAAGGGACCCTCAAGAGTCTTCTCCAACACCACAGTTCAAAAGCATCAATTCCTCAGTGCTCAGCCTTCTTCACAGTCCAACTCTCACATCCATACATGACCACAGGAAAACCATAGCCTTGACTAGCCAGACCTTTGTTAGCAAAGTAATGTCTTTGCTTTTGAATATGCTTTCTAGATTGGTCATAACTTTCCTTCCAAGGAGTAAGTGTCTTTTAATTTCATGTCTGCAATCACCATCTGCAGTGATATTGGAGCCCAAAAAAATAAAGTCTGACACTGTTTCCACTGTTTCCCCATCTATTTGCCATGAAGTGATGGGACCAGATGCCATGATCTTCGTTTTCTGAATGTTGAGCTTTAAGCCAACTTTTTCACTCTCTTCTTTCACTTTCATCAAGAGGCTTTTTAGTTCCTCTTAACTTGCTTAGGAGGGCAGAAACCAAAAGGAAGAAAGAATTCAACCTTGAAGCCTGGGAGAAGGAGACCTCAAACATAATAAATTTTAAAAAAAGAAAAGGCAGAGAAATCCTACACAAATGAAGGAACAAGGTAGAAATAGAGAAGTCCAAATAAGTGAAGAGGAAATAGGCAAACTCTCTGAAAAAGAATTCAGAATAATGATAATAAAATTGACCAAAAACCTTGAAAACAGAATGGGGAAAATGCAAGAATCAATGAACAAAGACCTAGACAAATTAAAGAATGAACATACAGAGACACACAACACAATTTCTCCAGTTTAAAACACTTTAAGGATGATGTGGGGTGGGAGGTGGGAGGGGGGTTCATGTTTGGGAGTTCGTGTACACCCGTGGCAGACTCATGTCAATGTATGCCAAAACCAATAGAACTGTAAAGTAAAATAAAGTAAAATGAAAGCTCTAAAAATAAAAATTAAAAAAATAAATCCAGGATGAAATGATTATAAAAGAGTACATAGTTATGGAAAAACATTTTGGGAGTGCCCCCAGCAAATGAGTTTTAAGAAACTGGATTTCCTTGGGATGTCAGTAAAAAAAAAAAAAAACACTTTAATATGAACCAATAGGCTATCTGAAGCAGAAGAACAAATCAGTGAGCTGGAAGATAAAATGATGGATAAAAGTACTTAAGGGCAAAATAAAGTAAAAGCAATGAAAAGAATAATGGATACTCTCAGAGACCTCTGGGACAATATTAAATGCACAAATATTCAAATATTAGGGGTCCCAGAAGAAGAGAGAAAAAGAAAGGGTATGAGAAATCTTTTGAAGACATTATTGTTGATAATTTCCCCAACATGGCAGAAGAAATAGTTGATCAAGTTCAACAGGCACAAGGAGCCCCATACAGGATAATCCAAAGGAGAAACCCAGCAAGACACATACTAATCAAACTAACAAAGACTAAACACAAAGAAATAATATTGAAAGCAGCAAGGGAGAAGCAACAAGTAACATACAAGTTAAACCCTATACCCGTAAGAGCTGTTCTTTCAGCAGAAACTCTGAAGGCCAGTAGGGAATGGCAGAATATATTTAAAGTCCCAAAAGGGAAAAATCTACAACCAAGATTACTGTACCCAGCAAGGATCTCATGTCAATGTATGCCAAATCCAATACAGTACTGTAAAGTATAATAAAGTAAAAAAAAAAAAAAAGCTGAATTTTAAAAAAAGCTGAATAAAAAAATAAAAATAAATTGATGGAGAAATCAAAATCTGTTCAGACAAGCAAAAGTTAAGACAATTCAGTACCACCAAAGCAGCATAACAACAAATGTTAAAGAGACTTATATAGTCAAGAAATTAAAAAAAAAAGATCTACAAAATCAACCCCAGTCAATTAAGAAAATGATACTAGGAACATATATATCAATAATCACCTTAAATATAAATGGATTACATGCCCCAACCAAAAGACACAGACTGGCTGAATGAATATAAAAACAAGACCCATATATATGTTGTCTGCAAGAAACCCACTTCACACCTAAAGACACATATAGACTGAAAGTGAGAGGATGGGAAAATATATTCCATGCAAATGGGAAGCAAAAGAAAGCTGGAGTAGCAATCCTTATATAAGACAACATAGACCTTAAAATTAAGAGTACTACAAGGGACAAGGAAGGACACTACATAATGGTCAAGGGATCAATNACTGAAAGTGAGAGGATGGGAAAATATATTCCATGCAAATGGGAAGCAAAAGAAAGCTGGAGTAGCAATCCTTATATAAGACAACATAGACCTTAAAATTAAGAGTACTACAAGGGACAAGGAAGGACACTACATAATGGTCAAGGGATCAATCTAAGAGGAAGATATAACAATTGTAAATATCTATGCACCCAACATAGGAGCATCTCAATACATAAGACAAACACTAACACACATAAAAGGAGAAACTGACAGCAACACAGTCATAGTAGGCGACTTTAACACCCCATTCACACCAACGGACAGATCATCAAACAGAAAATTAATAAGGAAACACATGTCTTAAATGATACATGAGATGTGTTGGATCTCATTGATATCCTCAGGACATGTCATGCAAATGCAGAAGAATACACCTTCTTCTCAAGTACACATGGAACATTCTCTAGGATAGACCACACCTTGGCTACAAATCAAACCTCAGTAAATTTAAGAAAATTGAAATCATATGAAGCATCTTCTCCGACCACAATGCTATGAAATTAGTGTAATCATTCCCGTGTTTTCCAACCCCAGCTCAAGTCCTCCCTTTGCCTGGCCAGGCACTGATTGGGACTGGGTATCTCAGTCACGCTGGCTTGCTGCAAATGGAACCTATTGGATATGTGGCTCTTACGTATTTGCTTGGCTTCCCCCTGGCTGATAGGGAGATGCAGCCTAGGTCTAGGTTTTACTCATGGCTTCATTAATTTACCACGTCTTAGAACTCGTGGACAAGGTCTGTATTTCACTGGTATGGTTATTTGACTGCAATGTTTGTTCCCTCTCTGAGAACAACAAATGTTATGCTATGAGTGGATGCTGTGACTAACTTTACTCAACAGGCATTACAAGAGTCTTGAAAAGCTATGTCAGCTCTTAATGCTGAACAAATACAAATTAGAAAGGTGGTTTTACAAAACAGATTGGCCTTAGATATTCTGACCACTGCATGAGGAACTTGTGCCATTATTCATACCCAGTGCTGTACATATATACCTGGTATGAGCACTAAACACATGAACAAGANAGCTCTTAATGCTGAACAAATACAAATTAGAAAGGTGGTTTTACAAAACAGATTGGCCTTAGATATTCTGACCACTGCATGAGGAACTTGTGCCATTATTCATACCCAGTGCTGTACATATATACCTGGTATGAGCACTAAACACATGAACAAGATGATTCAGGCTATGGATACTCCTGAAGCCTTAACTGCCTCACTTTTGGAGACGTTAACTAGTTCTCCATGGGGAACTATCCTAATGCAATAATTCTGATTGTTTTTGCTGTCTGCTCCCTGCATCTGTAACTGTGTAGCTGGATTTGTTTCCAGTCGCATGAAGGCTTTTAAGTTACAAATGGTCGCTCAAACTTCTGCAACTGTGGCAGCTTCCTCCAACTACTACTTGGGGCCCCTGGGTCAGAGACCTTCAATATGAGGGTTAGGAGAATATGTTGCCTCACCAATTTAGAGATGATGGTCCTTATCAGCTTGGAAGCAGTTACAGAATGAGCACAATGTCCCTTTCCCTAGGCAACATAATTCTACTAAAAGAAAATGGGGGAATGAGAGGGTAACAGGTAGGAAGGCGAGGGATATCCAAACGGAGGAAATAGGCTGCAAGTGTCAGACATTTTTACCTCTCTTTTAAGTGACAGGAGAAAACAAACAAGTGTTAGATTATTTCCCCTTCTCTATACAAATTTAAAAAGAGGTTTCTTTTAAAATTCTTGGTTGCCATGATGACACCTGGTTCCACCTGAACTTAACTAGTCTCAATCCCTAAGCTAACCAATGCATTTTGCTTATAGAAATATTTACCTTAAGCTATGTTAATGAACCCTAGATTCTGTCTTCAAGTTGGTTCTGCCTAAGACTCAGAAGGACTTGACAAATCACGATGTTTTACCTATGTAAATGTTTTCTTAAGCTATGTTAGTGACACTATATTTGCTTAGAAACCTGCCTTTCTTCAAGATTCATATCAAACATTTTATGGCCCAGGATGACTCACTTTGTGCTAATGTAATCTCAATGCATGTTGTGAGTGAGGGGCCTGTCACCAGTCTCTGAGTTTTGAGACATTTCTTTTCTCCAATTAGTAGACTGCTAGTAGCTATATAACATCCAGGTAAAGACTAGTGGGGGGGCACTCTTTCTGCCCCCTTCTGATGCCTGTATCAGAAGCTTTCTCTATCTCTTTTATACTTTAATAAAACTTTATTACACAAAAGCTCTGAGTGATAAAGCCTTGTCACTGGTCCTGAATTGAATTCATCTCCTCTGGAGGCCAAGAATCCCAGAGCCTTTCATGGCTCAGCAACAGCCTTTCAATAGGACAGCCAAAGTCTTTGGCTGTGTGGATCACAACAAACTGGAAAATTCTTAAAGAGATGGGAATATCAGAGTACCTTACTTGCTTCCTGAGAAATCTGTATGCAGGTCAGGAAGCAACAGTTAGAACCAAATGTGGAACAATAGACTGGTTCCAAATTGGGAAAGGAGTACATCAAGGCTCTATATTGTCACCCTGCTTATTTATTATTTGCAGAGTACATCATGTAAAATGCCAAGTTGGATGAAGCACAAGCTGAAATAAAGATTGCAGGAGAAATATCAATAACCTCAGATATGCAGATGACACCACGCTTACGGCAGAAAGTGAAGAAGTAAAGAGCCTCTTGAAGAATTGAAAGAGGAGAGTGAAAAAGTTGGATTAAAACTCAACATTCAGAAAACAAAGATAATGGCATCTTGTCCCATCATTTCATAGCAAATAGAAGTGGAAACAATGGAAACTGTGAGAGATTTTATTTTGGGGCTCCAAAATCACTGCAGATGATGACTGCAGCCATGAAATTAAAAGATGTTTGCTCTTTGAAAGAAAAGCTATGATCAAGCTAGACAGCATATTAAACAGCAGAGACATTACTTTGCTGACAAAGGTCCATCTGATCAAAGCAATGTTTTTCCCAGTAGTCGTGTATGAATGTGAGAGTTGGACCATAAAGAAAGCTGAGTGCCAAAGAACTGAAATTTTTGAACTGTGGTGTTGGACAAGACTCTGAGAGAGTCTTTTGGACTGCAAGGATATCAAATCAGTCAGTCCTAAAGGAATGTCTTTTTTTTTTTTTTTACACGAACTCCCAAACATGAACCCCCCTCCCACCTCCCACCCCCCATCTTCCCTCCAGATCATCCCCATACACCAGCCCCAAGCATCCTGCATCCTGCATTGAACATAGACTGGCAATTCATTTCTTACATGATAGTATACATATTTCAATGCTGTTCTCCCAAATCATCCCTCCCTCTCCCTCTCCCTCTCCTTCTCCCTCAGAGTCCATAAGTCCGCTCTACACATCTGTATCTCTTTTGCTGTCTTGCATACAGGGTCCTCATTACCATCTTTCTAAATTCCATATATATGTGTTAGTATACTGTATTGGTGTTTTTCTTTCTGGCTTACTTCACTCTGTATAATTGGTTCCAGTTTCATCCATCTTATTAGAACTGATTCAAATGTATTCTTTTTAATGGCTGAGTAATACTCCATTGTGTATATATACCACAGCTTTCTTATCCATTCATCCGCTGATGGACATCTAGGTTGTTTCCATGTCCTGGCT
>SJYX01017350.1:89501-220462 GCA_006410675.1 Oreotragus oreotragus | reverse complement strand
CGCTCCTGCCCGATTCTGAAAGCACCGCAGCCCGCGCCTGCCGCGCCTCCCTGCCCTGCCCCCACTGGGTAATGGCGGACGCAGGCGTTTGCGCTGCTTTTCCGCTGGGCGAGTTACTGTTGGGCTTGTAATCTGTTGGTTTTAATTGTTCATTTATTTTTCCTTCCTGTTATGTTGCCCTCTGTGTTTACAAGGCTCGCCACAGACTCGGCAGGGAGAGTGTTTCCTGGCGTTTGGAAACCTCTCTTCTTAAGCTTCCCTTCCCGGGACGGGCTTCCCTTCCCGGGACGGAGCTCCCTCCCCACCTCCTTTGTCTCTTTTTTTTTCGGCTTTTATATTTTTTTCCCTACCTGCTTTTGAAGTCAGTGCTCTGTTTTTCTGGGTGCCTGATGTCCTCTGCCCGCATTCAGAAGTTGTTTTGTGGAGTTTGCTCAGCCTTGAGATGTTCTTTTGATGAATCTGTGAGGGAGAAAGTGGTGTCCCCGTCCTATTCTTCCGCCATCTTGACCGGAACTCTCAGGAATGTCTTGAATATTCATTAGAAGGACTGATGCTAAAGCTGAAGCCCCAATAATTTGGCTACCTGATGCAAAGAGCTGACTCATTAGAAAAGACTCCTGATGCTGGGAAAGATTGAAGGTTGGAGAAGGGGACGACAGGGAACAAGATGGTCTGGGAGATGGTGAAGGGCAGGGAAACCTTGTGTGCTGCAGCCCATGGGGTTGTAAAATGTTAGACACAACTCAGCAACAGAACAACATCAACAACAAATTTTAAAAATCTAAAAATGTTCTTAAAGGGCAGATAGGGTAGGTTGGTAGAAGAGATGCTTTCGTTTCAGACTTTTGCCATTGTGAGTACTTTGTGTAGGAAAAAAAAAACAAATCTGAAGAATTTATTTTGAGGTATTTAAAAATTTTAAGTATTCAGTGATAACAAGGAATAACTTAATATTATTTAAGCAAGGGAATCATTTTGTTAGGATAAAGGGACAAGATGTTCCTTTATAACCATTTTAAAAAGATTTAAAGGGGGGAAAGAAAAGATACATAAACCTTATACAGAACAATTTCACTTATTCTGGTGTCCAGTAACATAGTGGAATGAATTCCTCATTTTCTCATTGTTGTTGTTGCTCAGTTATGTCCGACTGCAACACCATGCACCACAGCATGCCAAGCTTCCCTGTCCTTTACCATCTCTACTTCTCCATATAATGGAAATTTTTCTATGACAGATGTATAATACCAGAGCATAGAAAATAAATCAGTTTTTAGCAATAGTTGAGGAGGGAAATGTAAGAATCTCAGAAACTGTTATTTCCATACACTAGATTTATAGTATTGTGATTAGGCAATAATTAAAATAAAAACTGGCAGATTGGAAAGATTTTTTAAGTGAAATTCCTTAACTGAATGAATGAATCAAATCAGACACAGATTACGACTGAAGTAAATGGTTTACTACTTTCTGCTAAAACTTTATTGCCATGGTCTTGATTAAGCATCTGATTAAGCACTGATTAAGCATCATGGTAAGATTTCCCACAAACTTTTGGTAATATTTGTTTTTGTAAGGTCAATGCAAACAGAAATCTTTTTCAGGATGCACCTGGCTATCCAAGGATAATTTGTAAGAAAGAAAAAGCAACCCACTTAAGAATAGCACAAAGGCAGCTAGACATGCCACTATAACAGTGTTGCCAATTTTCTGAGCATGTGGCTTGAAGGGTATATTGAAAGATGGTGGGAAGACAATACCCTCTTCAGTCATCACAGAGTGGTAATTCCAGGTGACAGCAACTGAGATACAGATACCAGCAGCTATGTTGAGAATTCCTGAAATGACAAATGCTTTGTAGGTAGTAGTATTCTCAAGAATTCCCATGGACACATTTTTAAGTGCAAAAATAACAAAGGCTTTCCCCAAGAGTCCTAGAATGCTGGCCATCAGTAAGAGGTTTTGAGAAACACGGATATCAACAGGTAGGTAAGTATCATGGTAGCTGTAACTGTGACATGAGGTAGCTGTGGTGATGTTGGTTTGGTGGAAGACACAGACTCTCCACATTCCCATGCAGGCCATACCAGAGAATTGTGAGGCGTTGTCTAGATACCATACTCGCCACTCCACGAAGCCCATGGAAGTGGTGCCGAGGATCCATCCAATAGTGGCAACTACAAAACCTACTGTTTGGCAATTGGCGCTATTGATGAGCAAGGGCATGGTAGATGTGTACCCAAGGGAACTGCAAACAAATACAGGACATCATGAGTTTGGAAAATTTGGCCTAGAACAACACACTCAACCCGCTATCTCCATTCTCCTCCCCTACGTTTACACTGCTGTGGATAAACAGTACTGTATTTGAGATTTAAGTGCTATTATTTCTCATCAGAGACATTTGACTCTCAAGCTCTGCACTGGGGAGCACAGGCCAAGCAAATTTTTTGAAGGGCCATCTGGGATTATTTACTAAAAGACTTAAAATGTGCAAATTTTCAAACAGAGAGTTCTACTTCAGAGCATTTGTCCAAAGATGTAACTTAAGATTGATCACAAACATTTAGTCAAAAAAATAGTCAACACAGTCTCTTTGTAATATTGAAAAGTGGGAAAAAATTTCAGGGGAAACAAGAAGGCTTGGTTAAGTAATTTATGCACATCCTTGCAAGAGGCCTATATGACAGCATTCAGAGTAGACTAGACTTGTATGAGGGGCAATATTTTGTGTTTTGACTCTTCTCCAGATTCATCCATGTTGTAACATGTACGAGTACTTGGCTACTTTAACTGAGTTAGAGGAGTTAGGCATACTGAAAGCTATTTGTATTGTGAAGAATCAGTTACATGTAGGAAGGAGTACATAATCTAATGCAGAACTCAATGAGTTATGAAGGGGCCCACACCCACACAGTACTGCACTGGAAGGCAAAGTCCTAACTACAAGACTACCACGGAACTCCCTAAATTGTTTCTTCAATTTGATATATAGAAGATTATTTTTTTAAAAAAAACTTTATGAATGCACACCCATCTGGAACATTCTGCCCATAACAGGTGACTGCTGATATCACCCTGGCAGAATCTCTCACCCTGCTCCTCTCTCCCACCTCAGTTCAGTTCAGTTCAGTCACTCAGTCATGTCCGACTCTTTGTGACCCCATGAATTGCAGCATGCCAGATCTCCCTGTCCATCACCAACTCCCGGAGTTCACTCAGACTCACGTCCATCGAGTCCGTGATGCCATCCAGCCATCTCATCCTCTGTCGTCCCCTTCTCCTCCTGCCCCCAATCCCTCCCAGCATCAGAGTCTTTTCCAATGAGTCAACTCTTCTCATGAGGTGGCCAAAGTACTGGAGTTTCAGCTTTAGCATCATTCCTTCCAAAGTAATCCCAGGGTTGATCTCCTTCAGANCATGAGGTGGCCAAAGTATTGGAGTTTCAGCTTTAGCATCATTCCTTCCAAAGAAATCCCAGGGTTGATCTCCTTCAGAATGGACTGGTTGGATCTCCTTGCAGTCCAAGAGACTCTCAAGAGTCTTCTCCAACACCACAGTTCAAAAGCATCAATTCTTCAGCACTCAGCCTTCTTCATAGTCCAACTCTCACATCCATACATGACCACAGGAAAAACCATAGCCTTGACTAGACGGACCTTAGTCGGCAAAGTAATGTCTCTGATTTTGAATATGCTGTCTAGGTTGGTCATAACTTTTCTTCCAAGGAGTAAGCGTCTTTTAATTTCATGGCTGCAGTCACCATCTGCAGTGATTTTAGAGCCTAAGAAAATAAAGTCTAGGACCCCCTTAATGCCCTCCATTGAATCCTTGCTCCTGCCTCACCCTTGATTTCTGCCAATGTTCCATTTAAATTGCTTCCGGTTTTTTTTTGATTGTGTGCTGCTTTCAAAAGTCTTTATTAAATATAATACTGGTTCTGTTTTGGGTATTTTGGCGATGAGGCATATGGCCAAAGAACCAAGACAACTGACCTGGGTGCACTTAACTCACTACTGGTTTGCTGGAGCAGGCAGGCTCCTAAGAAGGATTTGAATGTTCAGGTAATTGAACATTGTAAACAGAAAACATTCAAGTACAGTAAGGAGATGGCATGCCACCTCAGCTTCCAAACTTAGAAGTTGGCTCAGTCTGCTGTCCCAGGGCAATCAAAGCCCCTCTGGCACCCACAGTACATTCAAGAGAATAATGCTTCAAAGGACATGAATATTAATGAGAGGTAATTCATGGGCTTCTGTTTGCTATGAAAATATCTTTGGAGTTTTGATATATGTTCTGTTTACAAATATATAAAGGGAAATATCTTTTTTAATTTTCACAGAAGTATGAACATTTCTACAATAACATCTGCAACTTATGTGTTTTTCAGCAAGGTATTTGAATAGCTTTCCTTACAAATGCATACTTTTTTCTCTCTGTTTTCAACATTCCCATCACATACAACATCTTTTCCACAACTTTGAATTTTTGTCCAAAATATCCATTACTTTTCTTAATTGATTGATGATTGGTTTACAATATTAGTTTGATTTCTGTCATACACCAACATGAATTAAATTAACATGAATTAACCATGGGTGTACATACGTCCCCTCCCTCTTGAGTCTCCCTCCCACCTACTTCCCAGTCCCACCCCTCTAGGTTATTACAGAACCTCAGTTTGAGTTCCAAGTCTTACAGCAAAGTTAATTCATCAATGAATTGAAAACAGAGAGAGAAACAGAACAGCAGAAAGTTACAACGTCTCTGAGTTGAGCAGTCAACTGGTAACTCCTGGCAGAACAGAAGAAGAGGGAGCCATTAAATGAGAAGTTGGAAGAGCAGGGGGATTTTGTAATGGTTGCACAATATTAAAAAGGTAGTTAATGCCACTAAACTGTACACTTAAAAATGGTTAAAATGGTCAGCTTTTATATTATGTATATTTACCACAGTAAGAGAAAAGAAATTATTGAGACCCTCAGGAGATTCTGTTAAGGCAGGTTGAATCTTTTGTTATTTATTAGAGATTAAAATTGAGAAATTTTAAATTATTAATTCATATAATACACTACCTCATGTTGACATAGATATTTTTATACAGAGTTAACTATTTCCCAAAACAAAATTTAGAGGGCATTGTTTTTAGCGTCAAATTTCACAGAACCTCTTATACAGGAGGTGGTGATCAAGACCATCTCCAAGAAAAAGAAATGTAAAAAGGCAAAATGGTTATCTGAGAAGGCTTAACAAATAGCTGAGAAAAGAAGAGAAGCTAAAGGCAGAGGAGAAAACAAAAGATATATTTATCTGAATGCAGAGTTCCAAAGAATAGCAAGGAGAGATAAGAAAGCCTTTCTCAGTGATCAGTGCAAATAGGTAGAGGAAAAACAAAAGAATGAGAAAGACTCCACTGTATACTTGTGGGAGAGTAAGAGTGAGCAAGGTATATAGTGTTTTAGTATCACCATGGTAAGTATTAAAAAAAAAAAAAGTTTTGCATTTATGGAATCCACCTAAACACTGGATAGTCTTGAAAAGTTTCACTTCTGTAGGGTTTATATTTATTGACTCCGTTTGCCTTTCTAAGGAACTACTAAGTATTCTTATCCTCATTCTATAGGTGGAAGCACTCAGGACAGAGGCTGAGTAACTTGCCTAAAGTTACATGGGAAGTGGCTTCAGAGTACATCATCCTACCTCATCTTTTAGGGGCAAAATGGCAGGAAGCTCAAAGAGCTATCTGGAAAAGGAAAAGCATCTAGGAAGAGGAGGAAACTGGGGCAACACTTCCCAACTACGGATTCAGTCCATTGCTCAGGGTAAGTGAAAAGGGCAGAGATTTTGAAAACTCCAGGACGGTTCCACTGTGCAACTAGGGTGTGAGAACTACTGAATAAGGCAAAAGAAAGACCTTTTGAGAAACAGAGTGTTGGTGAAAGAAATGTGATCTCAGGTGCCTTCTGCTGGAGTGAGGGGTGTCATCAGAGACTCTTGCAATGGGTGCAATGGGGAGACAAAAGTACCATCCACAGTGGCATTGGCCAAACTGAGAATGACCTGATCACTCTTTAGGATGGATGTGGTCATCCTAGGAAAGGCCACCAGAACTAGTGGTAATCAGGCTGTGTCTCCTTTTGGGAGACCAACAAGGCCAGCTCTCAAATTGACTGTCACATAATGTGGCAAAGTTACAGAAATGAAAGCTTTTATCTTCAGTTATAGATTCAGCTCCAAGTCCCCATCATATTCACAAGACATCAGTCAGCTATTACTATAATACTGAAGGATGACACTGTGAGTAGGCAAGCAGAAAGTTGGAGTCTTTATGTATCACACACAATCTACAGGATATAAATACTTCCCTTGTATTTTCCCTTCGATCATTTCAACTTCACTATCTCTTCAGTACAATAATACATCAAGAACTTGAAATCTGTCTGCTCCCAGAAATGTTTAGAGGACTCTGTTTTTCTCAAATGATCTGATTCAAAGATTAAGACAGAAAGAGATGCCCTCAAAACCCAAGCTTGGACCAGAGAAGTTGCTTAATCGATATTTGTAGAATGAAAAGTCAAACAGGAGGGACACAAAGGATGCTTTTTACAAGTTCAGTTCTAGTTATATTAACTACTACATATATCTTTCTATCTTCCATATCTGTATCAGAGTCTCCTGCTTATTAACTCGACTTGCTTAAAAGGTCTTACATTCAATGAAATGCTCCTTCACACCCAACAGAATTGCTGTTAAACAAACAGAAAACTGTTGGCCACAATGTGGAGAAACCAGAACTTTTGTGCTTTTCTGGTAGGACTATAAGCTGGTATAACTGCTGTAAAATATGGCACATTACTTCTTTAAAACAAAGACTTACCACTAGTGGTAAGGAATTCAGTGGTAAGTGATTCAGGAATTTCTTTTCTGAATAGACATATTTGTTGTTGTTTAGTCAGTAAGTCAAGTCTGACTCCTTTTGACTCCACAGACTGCAGCACATCAGGCTCCTCTATCATTTTCTACCTCCCTGAGTTTACTTAAACTCATGTCCATTGAGTTGTTGACACTATCTAACCATGTCATCCTCTGTCACCCCCTTTTCCTTTTGCCTCCAATCTTTACAGCATACCCCAAAGTAAAAGAAGGGATTCAGATAGTGGTATACTTGTGTTTTAATAGCATTATTCACAATAGCTAAGATGTGCAAGTGACCTAATTCTGCACCCATGAATGAATGGATAGACAACATGTGGTCAATCCATATAACAGGGCATTTCTCAGTTTTCGAATGGAAGGAAACTTGGACACATGTTACAAAAAGGATGAACCTTGAGAACTAATTATGCTGAAAGAAATAAGCCAGGTAGAGAGAGACAAATACTGAATGATTTCACTTTTCGTAGGACACAGACTAGTCCAATTCACAGACACAGAAAATAAAACAGCAGTGACCAGGGCTGGATGGGGGGGGGGGGGGGGACTCGTTTAATGGTGAGTTTCAGTTAGCTTCAGTCTGAGGAGATGAAAAAGCTCTGAAGATTGCTGGTGATATGGTTGCACACGTGTTAATATCCTTAACGCCACAGAACAGTATGCTTATAGATGTTAAAAATATATATCTCTTGTCTATTTTACCACACCAAAACATACACAATAACGAAGCCAGAGCAGCTACTAACCAGTCTCCAAGGGAATAAGCATTTAGTGAGGAGGGTGGCTAGTTCAAAGGGCAGCTCCTCCCTATGGGCAGATGTCCGCCACTTACACACTCTGCTCTCTGCTCCTGGGCTCCTCACTCTGAGCACAGAACAGCTTTTGGCCCCACTGTGAGTTAGTATGGCCTGTAAGGCCAAGGCTCTCTTCTTGGAATTGTGCAGTCATCGCATTCTGTATCCACCATACACACCTCCAGCATTCTCAGTTGCTAGGTCACGGACACCATGGCAGCATTTCTGTTGCTGATGGTGGCATGCCCTCTTCACCTGGTCTCCTCTGTGTCTCCCGGCCCTCTGCCAGAGGGGAGTACATTTCCTCCAAAGACCCTAACAGTTCAATTTTAAGATATGTGTGACTGCTTCACGTATGTCCCCTCATCCCTTTCTCTTGTCCCCCAGACGTGGTACCTAACCCATCTTACTTGGAGTTAATGATTTTTTTCTTAAAAGTGATGGCAACCTATACATGGAGGTGTTAGCAGCAGTGGTGCCCACATCGGGGAGACCAAGTCGAGACAGACCAATGACAAGAAACACATTAGAAAACATACCCTTAGTTCATGGGAAACACACCCTTCTTGTTGAGTCTTGGATCACAGATGGTCCATGGGAGTATGGCAGTACAGACTAGATAAGGTAGCTGCTAAGATAGGGGATAACTTCAGATGGGACTTCTGTAAAAAATAAGACATCATGTCAATGAGCCATGACTCATTGTAGTGAGGACTACATTTCACATACAAGTCTAAATGCCACTGGAATCCTCTGTGTACAACTTTTCAGTAACAAATTTATCCCAATAAAATTATAAACATGTCAGTGAAACACACATACACAATGAGCTTTATATGTGAACTTACAATGGGGACAAATAGGGAAAAGAAAATCCAGGCAGAGAATATGTACAGTAAACCATGTTATAAACTTAAAATGGTGCCAGAAGCCAGCATGAGGAATCCCGCCCATGAAAAGGTCATGAGGAAGGAAGCCTGACAAAGGCAAGGACGTGATCAGGCTTCAGGAGTTCCCCCTGGAATTTTCTGAGCATGTACCCCCCCCCCGAAAAAAAAAAATCTGCCGGCCTTTGTACTCTACTTTTCTGATATTCTCTGAAAAAAGTCAGCTCAGGGCTTTAGTCTTCTGCATTTAAAAGGGATGTTTCAGTTAAACCCCCTCTGATAGCTCTCTAACTTGCCTAACAGGTTCCCCAGACCTCTTACAGCTTGTGAATTGCTTACAACCCCCAACCGCGAGAGGCACAAAGCTTAAAAGCATCTTAAAGATACAGAGTCTTTTCCAATGAGCTAAAAATCATATTGGTGACAGGATTTCACTGTTGACTCAATGACTGCTGCCAGGCCTCCATATTCTTTATCTTTTAGCCACCTGGAAGGATGTTAATCAATGTATACAGGACATGGAAAAAGATATATAGTAGTTTTGATGTTAGCAACACTAGACTTTTGAGTTAATTACTTTTCTTTTGTAGTAAATCACTGTACTCCTTTTACTTGTTGTAAATTGCTGTATCTTTGCTATGTAAGAATGTAACTTTATTTAGTGCTTTCTGAGAGTGGCACCAGACCTTGGAAAGATCAACACAAATAAGTCTTCTGGTTAACAAAACCTTATCAGAAAAAGGCTGTAAAATGTTAATTGGCCCTTTTGGCCAGAAAATGATGTAAATCACCTAAGACTTGTGTATACAATTAGGTGTGTAGAGAGAAAAACCTGGTTTTGATAAGAGTCTGGGCTGGAACGCTGCGTAATTTTGTATTACCCATTGATCTCTATACAAAAAAAGTATAAAAGGCCTTCTGAACAATAAAGGACAGACCAGTTTCTTGGACTAGTCTCTCAGCCTAGTTTCTTGGGAATCGGGCTCCCCCCCGTGTCCCTCTCTCTTCCTCTTCTCTTTACTCTAATTTCTGGCTGAATTCCCAACTGGAGCTGGGCGGCTCACCAAATTTACTGACTTGTCCTGGCTTCTAAGACCTGCGCAAAAGGGAGCCTAAGGTGGGGCACCCTTAGATATTCAAGCGGGTGCTGGTGGCCCAACGTAGATGGTGCAAGTTCCTTGTCTGGAACTTTATTGGCCTTTCCCGTAAGCCAAGTTATTTGGCCTCTTTTCTCCACTTAATTTTCCCACTACACTATTTCTTCCTAATCTAATCTTATATTAATAAATAAATAAGTTTTTTCCTTGCCAATGCCATCCCCACTTCGAATTCCCTGGATCCACTGGGGCTGGACCCCGGCACAATGGGACATAACACAATTCCACATTAGGAAGAATAAAGAAGAAAAAACTTCATAGTACTGCTAAATAAAAAGCTGATTTCCAAAATACATAGTTAAAAATGATGGGGAGGATGTGGAGAAAAGGGTATCCTCCAACCCTGTTGGTGGAAATGTAAATTTGTGCAGCCACTATGAAGAACAGTAAAGAGGTTTCTCAAAAAACTAAATACAAAATTACTATATGATCTAGCATCCCACTCCTGGGAACATACTCAGACAAAACTGTAATTCAAAAAGATACATGCACCCCTATGTCTCCAGCAGCATTACACACAAGAGGCAAGACATGGAAACAACCTAAAGTCCAGCAAGAGTTGAATGGACAAAGATGACATGATGCCTATTTAATGGAATACCACCCAGCCATATAAAAAAAAAATAGAATGAAACAATGCAGCAGTGTGGATGGACCTAGAGATTATCATGGGCTTCCCAGGTGGCTCAGTGGTAAAGAATCCACCTGCCATTCACGAGACCCAGGTTTGATCCCTGGGTTGGGAAGATCCCCTGGAGAAAAGGCTGGCTACTTACTCCAGGATTCTTACCTGGGAAAGTCCATGGACAGAGAAGCCCAGTGGGCTACAGGGCATGGGGCTGCAAAAGAGTCGGACATGACTCTGACTATGCAATAACAAAGAGGCTATCATACTAAGTGAAATAAGTCAGACAGAAAAAGACAAATACTATACCCTATCACTTATAGGTGGAAGCCGGTTCAGTTCAGTCACTAGTTGTGTCCGACTCTTCACGATCCAATGGACCACAGCATGCTAGGCTTCCCTTTCCATCAACAACTCCTGGAGCTTCCTCACACTAATGTTCATTGAGTTGGTGATGCCATCCAACCATCTCATCCTCTGTTGTGCCCTTTTCCTCCTGCCTTGTTCTCCTGATTTGATCTCCTTCCATTCCAACAGACTCTCAATAGTCTTCTCCAACACCATAGTTCAAAAGCATCAGTTCTTTGGTGCTCAGCTTTCTTTATACTCCAACTCTCACGTCTGTACATGCTGCTGCTGCTAAATTGCTTCAGTTGTGTCTGACTCTGTGTGACCCCATAGATGGTAGCCCACCAGGCTCCACCATCCCTGGGATTCTCCAGGCAAGAACACTGGAGTAGGTTGCCATTTCCTTCAATGCATGAAAGTGAAAGTGAAAGTGAAGTCGCTCAGTCATGTTCAACTCTTCGGGACCCCATGGACTGCAGCCTACCAGGCTCCTCCATCCATGGGGTTTTCCAGGCAAGAGCACCAGAGTGGGTTGCCATTGCCTTCTCCAATCCATACATAACTACTGGAAAAACCAAGCTTTGACTAGATGGACCTTTGTCGGAAGGTAACGTCTCTGCTTTTTAATATGTTGTCTAGGTTGATGATAGCTTTTCTTCCAAAGAGAAAGCATCTTTTGATTTCATGGCTGCAGTCACCATCTGCAGTGATTTTGGAGCCCAAGAAAATTAAGTTTCTTACTGTTTCCATTGTTTCCCCAGCTATTTGCCATGAAGTGATAGGACCAGATGCCATGATCTTAGTTTTTTGAATGTTGAGTTTTAAGCCAGCTCTCCTCTTTCACTTCCATCAAGAGGTTCTTTAGTTCCTCTTTGCTTTATCCCATAAGGGTGATGTTATCTGCATATCTGGGGTGGAAGCCAGAATATAACACAAATGATCATACCTGTAAAACAAACAAAAGACTCATACAGAACAGACTTGTGTTTGCCAAGGGGGAGAGTGGAAGGATGGACGGTGTGTAGGGGTTTGGTAGATACAAACTACTACATTTAGAATAAACAACAAGGTCCTACTGCAGAATGCACAGAGCTATATTCAGTATCCTGTGACAAAGTGTAAAAGGCTATAAAACAAGAATGTCTTTTTGTGTATCACTGAGTCAGTTTGCTGTACAGCAGAGATGGGCACCAGATTTTAAAACAACTAGACTTCAACTTAAAAAAAGATAAAAGTATGTAGTTAAGAATCTTGTTTCTTAAAAAAGAAAAAAAAAAGGGAAATGGAGAGATGTGAGGGGAGGGATGGGATACACCAACACTTTACCTAACTTGGCACTGTAGCTCCCTGAGAGCCTTGGCATCCTGTCCTGTACAGGGAAGGAAGGACTCAGGCAAAGAAACAGGAGAAGGGAGTACCTATGAAGGGCCTAAAGGAACTTCAGCTCACTTGAGTAGATCCTGGCGCCACTCCCAGGGCAGCTGGCAAACCACAGGGAGAGAGAGCTCTGAGGAGAGGCCTTAAGGGATACGGGGTGGTCCCCCAGAGAAACCGTGGTCCACAGCTGCCCTGTCAGTACTGGCAGATGGTTCTTCATCCAGATGAGAAGGCAGGCGAGTATGCATGCATGCGAAGTTCCAGTATTGCTGTAAAGCTGTCAGTTAGTGCCATCCACACATTTGCATCACTGTTTATGTGTGTGTGTGTTTCCCCTATCTTCTTTCATGCAAAAAAAAAAAAAAAAAAAACCTGGGCATGAATGTACACGCAAATCACATGTCCAGACCAGGGTCTCATACAGAGATGTCACAGGACCCTCCTCCCCCTGCCCCTGCTCCACCCTCAGGGGCCTGGAGGCCCTTGTATCCAACATTCAAAAGAGCCCCGCAATGGCCACCTGGAATTGCAATTCCCCTGGAATGGTGCCTCTCGAGACATGGGGGTGTTCTGATCAGCATTCAGTGTTTAATCAGGCAGTGTGGAGCAGGACGGGGTGGGCGGGAGCTGGGGGTTCATTGCCTTTCTTTGGGATTGGAATGAAAACTGACCTTTTCCAGTCCTGTGGCCACTGCTGAGTTTTCCAAATTTGCTGGCATATTGAGTGCAGCACTTTCACAGCATCGTCTTTCAGGATTTGAAATAGCTCCACTGAAATTCCATCACCTCCACTAGCTTTGTTCGTAGTGATGCTTCCTAAGGCCCACTTGATTTCACATTCCAGGATGTCTGGCTCTAGTGGAATATAAAAGTAATTAACATAGTTCTTCTCTGCTGTGTGCCAGGCCCAGTTCTAAGCATTTGTGCATATTAACTCATTTAAAACTCTCACCAACTCTATGAATAAGTACTATTATTATTTCTGTTTGATAGATGATTATATCAAGGCACAGAGAGGTTAAGTGACTTGCCCAAGATCACACAGATAGAAAGAGGTGGAGACAGGCTTCTGACTTAGGTAGTCTGGCTCCAGAGTCTGTGCTCTTAACCTCTCTCCAAGCTGCCTTACTCATATATATATATATGTGTGTGTATATAAAACACTTACATATGGTGCATCATGAATATATAATGTAGATCACATATTATAAAAAATCCATTCACTTTCATATAATATGAATTATGTGTCTTCTGTATAGTGTTGAATATCTACTATATCAGTATGTAGAGGACTTTCTCACTTCTGAAACATGTATATAATATTCCATTATGTTCATGTAATTATTTAACCAGTCTTTTACTAATGGATATTTTGGTTATTTCTAAATCTTTTGCTATAGTAAGAATAATAATATAGACTAGAATAATATATACTTATATATAACATATCATAATAAAATTAAATTATATTAACATACCAATATATACTTATATATAACATACCATAATATAGCATTGTCATATATAATTATAACAAAATAATAAAATAAATACTATAGTAAATATCAATAATATCAATAATAATAGTATCAATAAAGAGTATAATAATATATACTTACTTTATTCTATTATGATCCTTAATTAAAATATACCATTATACTATAATATATGATTTTAATGAATTACATAATAATATAAATGCTACAATAAGGATTGGGCACATAGTAATTTCCTGTGTGTGTAGATCTATCTGTGGGATACATTCCCAGAAATGGGATTACTGAATTGAAGGCTATATGCATTTTTTACTTTGAAGCTAGTGCCAGAAGGCCTTCCAAGGAACTTGGACCCCTTACCATTCCCACCAGCTATGTACCAAGTGCCTGTTTCACTATGGTGGCACTCAGCGTGCTGTCATTAGACCCACCTTCACCACTGCACCATACTGTCTCCCAAGGACAAATTACTTTGAAAGCTGAGTCCAAGGAAAACTAAGTCACAAACGAAAAGGTCAGAAAGGTTGAGATTGACATATGCACACTGTTATATATACAATGTATATACAAAATAGATAACTAATGAGAACCTACTGTATAGCACAGTGAGTACTTCTCAAAATTCTGCAATGACCTATATGGGAAAAGAATCTCAAAAAGAGTGGATACATGTATGTATATAACTGATTCCCTTTGCTGTACAGCAGAAACTAACACAATATTGTAAAACAACTCTAAAAAAAAGGTCAGAAAGTTAACCTGAGTCAAATGTCTGACAAGAAGTACTAAAAACAAGAAGCAAAATGGAAGGTATTTGATAATTACACTCATGGGAAGTAGTATAAAGATGTTTATGCCAATAATTGAGTTCCCTTTCTGGACAGCCTAGGTTTCTAAGCTGTTCACTTCCTCTGCAGAGAGAGGAAGGCAATTGAATTCCAGGAAACGACACTGGATTTGGAACACAGACAGGAAGCGTGCTATCCTCTAAGTGACAAGGGAGAGAAACTGCTAGTCTGAGCTTTCAAAAGCCCTCTGAGCTAAGATGAGATAAAACCACCATTTCTGGTTCCAATTTTGGAGACCTGGTTAAGTACAAATTTCTGGGAGCTGATCAAAAAGGAACAGGCAGGAACTAGCTTCTCCCTTGGGCTGCAGATGCCCTGGGGGCACAAGATGAGGGTACAGAGGCTTCTAACTAAATGCACTGAGCTGGTGATGCAGTCCTGGTGATTTTTTTGTTTGTTTGTTTGTTTGTTTTGTTTCTTAATTCTTTTGGAGATAGTATTTTTCAGATTTTTAATAGGGAGCATATATTACTTTTACAACCAGAATAAATAAATAAAGGTCATTGAAACTAAAGCAGTTCTTTCTTTCTTTTTCCTCCAAAACAATTCTTTCAAAACAGGTGAGCAGTCTCTGCAAGGTCAGATTCAAGGGCCCCAGGAAGTTTCTGGCTACCCCAAAGGTCTTCCATCAGCCTTGTAGCTCCTTGTAGCAGATGCAGATCCTCTTTAAGATGAGCATACCTTCCCTTGTATGTATTTCTAAATTTAAAAAAAAAAAAGTGGCTCCAACAATTAGCTCCCTGCTGGAAATCAGGTGGAGAAGCAGAGGCACTATGGGCCTGAGGGGGAGGGGACACAGGGAGCAGTACAGAGATGGATCAAGGCGGCTGCATGAACAGGGGTGAAAAGCAAATGATGCGGCGCCAAGGACATTCTTCTCTGACTTCTGCAGATTGTCTCAGCCGGCCCTATCCATCACAACTGAGAAGACTCCAGAAGAAAACAGTCTTCTCTGAGAGAGGATTGGTGAACCTACACAACTATTAGGAAGGGAAATCAATCCAACCTTCATGGAACTTAGGTAAATACAGATGAAGATGCTAACAATGTAATTCTACTTTGGGGGAATTCAGTCTCAGGACATAACTTGAAATATGAAAAAACATTTTTTACTGAATGATAATTGCAGCATTCTTAATAAATCAGAAAAATAAAATATAACTTAAATGTTCAATAATAGGGAAATAGTTATTGTAAATCTGGATACATACATACAATGAAGTATTAAGCAGTATTAAGTATTAATTTTGAGTTATAATTTAGAATCTGAAGCAATGTAAAAAGCAATTTATCATTAAAATTATGCAAAAATAAAAAAAGACTATATGGAAAGATACTAAAATATTAAATATTAGTCTTTGGGTTATTGGTATTATTAAAAATTTAATATTTTTTTCTTCTAATTTTCTGTGAGTATGAATATTTAAAAATTAGAAAGATAAAGGATTATTATATTATTAGCAGATGAAAGATTTAACTTATATTTATATATATTACATACATGACTAATTGTACTTCAATATATGTATATGATTAATATAACTCTGCATGTAAAAGTGGGCTACTTTTCTGCACCACCAGTGAACCAGTGAAAGCTTGACTCAGAGTTCAGTATATTGTCACTGTAGTCAGTACCAGGTGCTAATAAGATACCTCAGGGGGTCTTATTGGAAGTATATTAAGTAACTGAACATTCATTTTAGTCAGTATAATTTGCATATAAACAATAATAGCATTAATAAACCTTTAATTTTTTTTCCTGATAAGTAGGTTAAACAAACTACTATAAGTTTTATTTATGCTGTTAAATTACTTGGCAAAATATACCCTCCTAGAAAATTCATATATCAGTTTCAGACTGGACCATTCCAGTCTTTGTTGGGTAATCAAAGTTAGTAAGATCGTAAGAGTTCATATATATGTACTTTTTCTAAAGCTTATTCAGCTTGAATCTATTTGGGATGGGGGCAGAGAAATCTGTCTCTATAATCTGTATACCATGCTTGCATTTTGTTAATAGTGTTTGGTACCATTCGCTGATGGTTTTGTAAGAACTTACTTCCCTTTGTTTCCCTGGTAGGCTAGGATTTGAACTTGGTAGAACTGATTTCTGGGGAAGGCAATGGCACCCCACCCCAGTACTCTTGCCTGGAAAATCCAATGGACGGAGTAGCTTGGTGGGCTGCAGTCCATGGGGTCGCTAACAGTCAGACAGACTGAGCGACTTCACTTTCACTTTTCTCTTTCATGCATTGGAGAAGGAAATGGCAACCCACTCCAGTATTCTTGCCTGGAGAATCCCAGGGATGGGGGAGCCTGGTGGGCTGCCGTCTATGGGGTCACACAGAGTCGGACACGACTGAAGTGACTTAGCAGCAGCAGCAGCAGCAAAATGAAGAAAAGAGCGGAAGAGGTGCAGAATCATGCTCTAGAACACCACTCACTTATAATGTTAGAGAGGCAGCATCTCAGGGTTATTTATTGTGCCCATGCTGCTTATCAGGTGCTGCTCAGGTACCACAGGAATGCAAAGATGAATGGAAGGAATGCAAAGTCTGTGCCCAGTGGTTTATAAATTCATTATGATACTGTATGCAGGGAGCATTAATTAGTAAAGTGAGATAAGTATGAGACAATAAGGAGGGCTAAAGACTGTGGCAAGTTGGAGAGGGCTCTCCAGATTTAAAGGCTTTGGTCAAATCTCATAATTAGGCTCTATGAATTTCTGTAAGATAGGCTAGCAAAATGGATTTTTATATAAAATATCCAGATTTTTAAAATGTAATCAACTAATTTAAAGCTTTTTAAGAACATTGTGACTTTGGACCAAACAAATTCCACTTGATCATAGTGAGACACATATGTGCAGCTTCTGTCTTTAAGAAACAGTTCTACTGAATGACATAGCAAAGTCATATGATAATATACTTATTTTGGATTTATTAGAAATGCTAAATAAGATATTGACTATGAATTGCTTGGAAACATTTTTCTAGCTCTTAGTTGTTATAAATTAGTGATAAAAATTCATGTGCCAGGGATAGAGGTAATCAGAGGATGGAGTTACAGACTGTTGAGGGAAATGTTGGGGTTTCCTTGAACATTGTTTTATTTTAAAAAGGTTTTACTTTGTGTTGGAGGATAGTTGATTTATAGTGTTGTTTTATTTTCAGAAATACAGCTAAGTGATTTAATTATCCGTCTCCATATACCTGGGCGTTCCTGGTGGCTCGGTGGTAAAAGTTCCGCCTGCCAATGCAGGAGACGCAAGGGTTCAGTCTCCGGGTTGGGAAGGTCCCCTGGAGAAGGAAATGGCAACTCACTCCAGTATTCTTGCCTGGAAAGTTCCATGGACAGAGGAGCCTGGTGGGCTACAATTCATGGGGTCACCAAAGAGTCAGACATGACTTAGCCACAACAACAACAACAACACACACATATCTATTCTTTTTCAGATTCTTTTCCCATATAAGTTATCACGGAGTATTGAGTAGAGTTCCCTGTGCTATACAGTAAGTTCTTGTTAATTATCTGTTTTTTATACAGTAGTGTGTATATGTTAATTCCAAACTCCTAGTTTATCCTTCTGTGAGCATTGTTTTAATAACAGCTTTATTGAGAGGCAATTTATATACCACACAATTCACTCATTTAAACTGTACAATTCAGTGGCTTTTAGTATACTCATAGAGATATGCAACCATCACTGCAATCAATTTTAGAATATTTTTGTTCCCTTACCCCAAATTCTGTAAATATTAGCAGTTACTTCCTATTTCCCCCAACTCTTCCATCCCTGTGCAGTCACTAATATGCTTTCTATCTCTATAGGTTTGCCTATTCTGACTATTTAATGTAAATGAAATCTTACAATATTTGTATCTGGATTCTTTTGCTTTGTGTAGTGTTTTCAAGATTCATCCATGTTGTAGCATGTGTTAGTATTTCATTCCTTTTTAGTATCAAGTAATATTCCATTGCATGGGCATTTCCCATTTAGTTGATCTATTTATCAGCCTATGTAGAAATGGTTTGCTTTCACTTTTTGGCTATTATGAATAAAACTGCTATAAACATTCAGGTGTGCATACTTGGGAGTGGAATTGTGTGATTACACCTTGTTTTGAAGAGACAGAGAGAATCAGAGGAGGGAGAAAGAATAGGTGAGAATTGGGAGGCTATTTTGCATTTTGACCAAAACCATGGCAATACTGGGTTCAGGTTTTTCCACAAGGAAATGTGAATTTTTTTTGTTCACCCCAATATACAATAAAAAGGCATATACAGGAAATTTGAAGTAGTTTTATATGGAGATAGATATAAAGCTAATGAGAAAAAGAGGAATTCAGGCCTTGAAAGGGCTTGTTGGTCTGTCCTTTCTTCTGAAGGTGCTAGAGAGCCACTGAACAACTGAAAGCTGAAAGAGGCAAGGACATTCTGGCAGTCATGTGGGGATTGGATTTAGTTTCACAGCTGGGATCCTACCTGGCAAGCAGCTATGGTCATCATGTTGCTCTCTGCAGAGAATTTTGCTCTTCAGAATAATCCACATTAAATATTTGAACTGGCTTCTTACAATCAAAATAATGTAGTATGGATTTATGATATGTGATATATTCATAATATGGTTAAGGAAGTTTTAAGAAAAGCCGTTTTGTTGTCTTGAAAGACACTGCAAAATTGGGTAAGGCCTGTTTATGTTGGTACCAAAATGTGTTTGGTTTAAGTTTTTGAAAGTGAGTGTGCCAATTTGCTTAGATTATTTTTTTTCCTACGGTAAGAAATATTCATTTTAGCCAACAAAAAGTATACCAGAATTGTGATTGAAATGGAGAAGATGACTCATGATTTGAACCTGAATATTCTGAAATTAAGATCCCTTCTGCACAGTTCACTCTTAAAAATAGGACATTCAGAGGGTGCTCTTTGTTTATCATGTTGAAGTACAAGAACCTGAATTGAAATGTTGTCTATCAGAATGAATATTTTTTATGTCCCTGTGCTGTGGGAATTATTAGACATTATTAAGATGCTGTTGTTTGTTTTCTCTTTCAAAGCTGTACATATCAGACTATAATTGATTCTGAGTTTTATTTAACATATTTTCCATTCTTTTTCAGTTAAGGACCTTCAAAAATAATATATCTTTTTCCTGATTCCAAATTGAATTCAAGTCTGACTATTAAAACAGCTTGTAGCTGCTTTTTTAATTTCCTTATTCACTTGGTAAACACCTGAAGAATTTGGAAAAGTTGTATAAAGCCTCCTAGTTTCTGCCTTCTGGCATTTAATTTATTGGATTTGATTTCTCCTTTTTGAAACTAAATGCAAGTTGGGGAAGTTTAAAATGCTATCAATAAGTATTAAGTCCACAAATACGTATTGAATACTTATTGTGTGTCAGATACCATGACAGGTTTGGGGGATAAGATGACTAAGATAAAGATCTCTTTAGAGGTGTTTACAACCCACTGCAAGACATGATAGAGCTACAGAAATGACTCTGCTAGGAGGCAGAAGGCAATAGGACCCAGGAGTGGTGCAACTGAAGTGCATGGGGTGTAGCCTGTTTTTATGGGTGATTTCATAAGGGTTTGATGAATGCAAAGAAATAGAGGAAAACAATAGAATGGAAAAGACTAGAGATCTCTTCAAGAAAATTAGAGATACCAGGGGAACATTTCATGCAGAGATGGGCACAATAAAGGACAAAAATGGTATGGACCTAATAGAAGCAGAGATATTAAGAAGAGGTGGCAAGAATACACAGAACTATACAAAAAAGATCTTCACGACTCAGATAATTATTTGGTATGATCAGTCACCCAGAGCCAGACATCCTAGAATGCAAAGCCAACTGGGCCTTACGAAGCATCACTACAAACAAAGCTGGTGGAGGTGTTGGAATTCCAGTGGAGCTATTTCAAATCCTACAAGATGATGCTGTGAAAGTGCTGCACTCAATATGCCAGCAAATTTGGAAAACTCAGCAGTGGCCACAGGACTGGAAAAGGTCAGTTTTCACTCCAGTCCCAAAGAAAGGCAATGACAAAGAATGCTCAAACTACTACACAATTCCATGCATCTCACAGGCTAGCAAAGTAATGCTCCAAATTCTCCAAGCCAGGCTTCAACAGTCTGTGAACTGTGAACTTCCAGATGTTCAAGCTGGATTTAGAAAAGGCAGAGGAACCAGAGAACAAATTGCCAACATCTACTGGATCATTGAAAAAGCATGAGAGTTCCAGAAAACCATCTATTTCTGTTTTATTGACTATGCCAAAGCCTCTGACTGTGTGGATCACAACAAACTATGGAAAATTCTTCAAGAAATGGGCATACCAGACCACCTTAGCTGCCTCCTGAGAAATCTGTATGCAGGTCAAGAAGCAACAGTTAGAAATGGACATGGAACAACATACTGGTTCAAAATTGGGAAAGGAGTACGTCAAGGCTGTATATTGTCACCCTGCTTATTTAACTTATATGCAGAGTACATCATGAGAAACACTGGGCTGGAGGAAACACAAGCTGGAATCAAGATTGCTGGGAGAAATATCAATAACCTCAGGTATGCAGATGACATTACCGTTATGGCAGAAAGCAAAGAAAAACTAAAGAGCCTCGGATGAAAGTGAAAGAGAGTGAAAAAGTTGACTTAAAACTCAACATTCAGAAAACTAACCTCATGGCATCTGGCCTCATCACTGCATACCAAACAGATGGAGAAACAGTAGATGAGAGACTTTATTTTTCTGGGCTCCAAAATCGCTGCAGATGGTGACTGCAGCCATGAAATCGAAAGATGCTTATTCCTTGGAAGAAAAGTTATGACCGACTAGACAGCATATTAAAAAGCAGAGACATTACTTTGTCAGCAAAGGTCAATATAGTCAAAGCTATGGTTTTTCCAGTAGTCATGTATGGATGTGAGAGTTGGACTATAAAGAAAGCTGAGCACTGAAGAACTGAAGTTTTTGAACTGTGGTGTTGGAAAAGACTCTTGAGAGTTGCTTGAACTGCAAGGAGATCCAACCAGTCCATCCTAAAAGAAATCAGTCCTGAATATTCATTGGAAGGATTGATACTGAAGCTGAAACTCCAATACTTTGGCCACCTGATGCAAAGAACTGACTTATTTGAAAAGACCCTGATGCTGGGAAAGATTGAAGGCAGGAGGAGAAGGGGACGACAGAGGATGAGATGGTTGGATGGCATCACCGACTCAATGGATATGAATCTGAGTAAACTCTGGGAGTTTGTGATGGACAGGGTCCTGGTGTGCTGCAGTCCATGGGGTCACCAAGAGTTGGACATGACTGAGCAACTGAACTGAACTGAACTTATAAGGGTTTTGCAGAAAGGAGGCCTGGACCTGGGCCTGGGAATATATTAGCAAGCTCTGGTTTAAATAAAATTAGATAGGTAAGAGTGTCTGAGCTCAAAACTGGGCTCTCTGTCTTATCTATAGTGAAGTATTTTGTTGAATTATATAACTTAGAGTTTCCTCATCTGTAAAATCAATATATTCTGTAGAGTTTGTAGCAGAGGTAAATATAAGATACATATAGCAATTAAACAGCCTGGTGTAATAATGATTATTTTCATACAGTGGAACTTCCCAGCTCCAGAAGTACTAATAGGCATATTGACAGATGAATAGATTAAAAAGATGTGGTATGTACTGATGCTAGGAAAGACTGAAGGTAGGAGGAGAAGGGGATGACAGAGGATGAGACAGTTGGACAGCGTCACCAACTCAATGGACATGAATTTGAGCAAACTCAGAGAGACAGTGAAGGACAGGGAAGCCTGGCATGCTGCAGTCCATGGGGTCACAAAGAGTTGGACATGACTGAGCAACTGAACAACAACAGCATATACATAAAATGAAATATTACTCAGCCATAAAAAGAAGGAAATAATGCCTTTTGCAGCAACATGGGTGGACATAGAGTATCACACTAAGTGAAGTAAGCCAGGCACAGACAAGTATATAATATCACTTAGGTGGAATCTAGAAAAATGACAGAAATGAACGTTTTAGCAAAGCAGAAAGAGACTTGACAGACGTGATAGAAAACAAACATGGTTACCAAAAGGATGGGGAAGGAGGAGAGAGAAGTTAGGAGTTTGAGATTAACATATACACACTGCTGCTGCTGCTGCTAAGTCGCTTCAGTCGTGTCCGACTCTGTGCGACCCCATAGATGGCAGCCCAACAGGCTCCTCTGTCCCTGGGATTCTCTAGGCAAGAGCACTGGAGTGGGTTGCCATTTCCTTCTCCAGTGCATGAAAGTGAAAGTGAACTCGTTCAGTCATGTCTGACTCTTCGCGACCCCATGGACTGCAGCCTACCAGGCTCCTCAGCCCATGGGATTTTCCAGGCAAGAGTATTGGAGTGGGTTACCATTGCCTTCTTCGATATATATACACTACTGCATATAAAATAGATAATCAACAAGGACCTACTCTATAGCAGGAATTGTACTCAGCGCTTTGCAATAAGGTGTAAGGGAAAAGGATCTGAAAATGAATATATATATAGATATATAATATATATCTGAATCACTTTGATGTACACAACATTGTAAACCAACCATACTTCAATTTTTTTAAACAAAAAAATAAAATTCAACTGTGAGAAATAAAAAAAAAGAAATCATGCAACTTTTCATATATCTGTTTGACCATAGAATACTTTTTTTTTTCAAAACAGAGCATCTCAAAGAGCTAGTGTTCAAAGGAATAGATTTTGAAAACCCTAGGCTAGAGAGATCACAGGTTAAAAAAAAAAAAAAAAGCCACCCTTAAGCCTAGTAAGATGGGAATGACTAGGTCAAGTAAAGATGGGATATAGGATATTCTAGGGAGAAAAAAGCAAAAGCAAAAACAAAGTGTCATTTTAATTAATGGCAGCAAAAATCTTTTGTAGAAGGTATATTTACTCATGGGGTAAAATGGACTTAGCGATGGAAGGAATAAAAGCCAGCTTGATAGTAATGGACAGCTACTATTTTGACCTGCCAGAATCTATTCCCTGTTCTTCAGGAAACAGCTTCAGAATTTTCTTTGGGGAACCACCAGAGATCCAGGGGATCTTCCCAACCCAGAGATTGAACCCAGGTCTCCCTCATTGTAGACAGATGCTTTACTATCTGAGCCACGAGGGAAGTCCCTACTATGAAACTGTTGCTGCTGCTGCTGCTAAATCACTTCATTCGTGTCTGACTCTGTGCGACCCCAGAGACGGCAGCCCACCAGGCTCCCCAATCCCTGGGATTTTCCAGGCAAGAGCACTGGAGTGGGGTGCCATTGCCTTCTCCGACTATGAAGCTGCTGAAGCCTAAATCTTTCCATTCTCACCTTCCTCATTCACACTTCCCCTCTAAGTATTCGAAGGGCAGAAGGAATAGTTTTGAGTCGAGTTAAGGGGAAGTTGAGTTGGGAATACCTTTAGTTTGTGATCATTGTTTGGTGCTTGCTGACATGCTAATGTGATTCCTGATTTCCAGCCATACTCACTACTGGCTACTGATGGTCAGTAGTAGAGTAGACTGCTACCGTGGTCACTGGTCTGTAAGCTAGTTAATGAATGATATCAATTTGAAGAGTATTTATGAGTCAAATTTGGTCAAGAAAAATGGAAATATCTTGAAATCATCCAGCTCTTCATAAGAGGAACTTGAAAAAAGTCCTAAATTTGGCAATGATAATAATAATAATTTGCCATAAAACATACAGAAAATTACTAATATATTGTGAAGTTGCAAGTACATTTTAAAGCTATCAGTGATTAAAAAAACATTATTCAACCATGGTAGAAGAGGACTGAATTATCTTTCCAGCCTCCTTTAAAAGGTGGTGTTGTGATGTGATTGTTGTATGAAGAAGTGATTGAAGGGTATGCAGCCAAAACTCATAGAAAAAAACAATAACAGATATTCTGGGGAGGATTTTGTGATAATGGTGGCATTCCTTTGTTTTGGGGAATTTGGGGTTTATTTTTTTTTCTTCTTTGAAATATTTTCTTTGACTATTTAATTTTTAATTAAAAAATTTTAAATTTTGTCTTCTTTTTCTTAAAAAGCATACCCCTTTCCCCTGATTGGAAAAGTGTTAGAACTCACAAAACTTGATCTGCCTTCTTATCACACTAACTTTATGACACTCAAGTGGAGCCGAGTCCATTCCAAAATCTAGAAGGGCAAGTCTTTCTAGGCTGGTCAGTGGCGCCTTGCATTCAATTCAGGGTTCAGGGTCACATGACCCAATCAGAGCCAGAGAGACTCAGTTCTGGCTTGTGTCTGGAAGCTGGTGGGTTAGGAAGCAGAGCTAACAGCAAAGCTAGTGTAGCAAGGGCACAGATGAAGGTCATGTTACATGTCTAAAATTGATGAAGTTATAAATCAAGGTACCAGGTTGGTTAACAAGATATCCTGCCCTTCCTGTATGATAAATAGACCTTAATTATGACAGATTTAAGTATGGCTTAAAACTCAGCATTCAGAAAATGAAGATCGTGGCATCCAGTCTCATCACTTCATGGCAAATAGATGGGAAAACAATAGAAACAGTGACAGGCTTTATTTTTGGGGCTCCAAAATCACTGCAGGTTGGTGACTGTAGCCATGAAATTAAAAGACACTTGCTCCTTGGAAGAAAAGCTACTACCAACCTAGACAGCATATTAAAAAGCAGAGACATTACTTTGCCAACAAAGGTCCATCTAGTCAAAGCTATGGCTTTTCCAGTAGTCATGTATGGATGTGAGAGTTGGACTATAAATAAAGCTGAGTGCCGAAGAATTGATGCTTTTGAGCTATGGTGTTGGAGAATACTCTTGAGAATCCCTTGGACTGCAAGGAGATCCAACCAGTCATCCTAAAGGAAATGAGTCCTGAAGAAGGACTGATGCTGAAGCTGAAACTCCAATACTTTGGCCACCTGATGCGAAGGACTGACTTACTTGAAAAGACCCTGATGCTGGGAAAGATTGAAGGCAGGAGGAGAAGGGGACGACAGAGGATGAGATGGTTGAATGGCATCACTGACTTGATGGACTTGAGTTTGAGTAAATTCTGGGAGTTGGTGATGGACAGGGAGGCCTGGTATGCTGCAGTCAATGGGGTCACAATGAGTTGGACACAACTGAGCAACTGAACTGAACTGAATTGAATTATGACAGAATCAAAACTTACAAAACAATGGGTTTTATATGATTGAAAATTGTCAAATACTCAAAGACAAATTAAATTTTTATGGAGCATAATTTGACATTCTGTTAGTGGACCAGGGATGATTAGATAAGTAATAAACATACACACACATACATATGACAAATTATTATATATTTATTCCATAAGCTTCAGCAAAAAACCCACCATTTTATTATCAAGATTGTTGACAGTAATGATTGAACAAATTAAAAATCAAATTTGAATATATTTTCTTCAAAAAATATAGAATTAAGGTAAATGTAAATTTTTAAAAGAAATGATATATGTATGTTTTCACACAGTTATTTGGCTCTTAATATTTTAACATTATCTATTAAAATAAAAATATATATTTGCTCTTAATATTTTAACATTATCTATTAAAATAAAATAAAAATACATATTATAGTTGATTTATATTAAAAATTATAAATCAAAGATATATAGCTTGTTTTAAATTAATTTTGAAATTTTAATTTAATCTTATTAAATTTTAAAAAGCTATTCACAGTTCTAGTGTTCAGTGTTCTAGTTGCTACTGAATTAAATCAGGATTCATTTATGTGTGTGATAATATAGACCCATGTGTAAAATACTTGAATAATGATTTTTTAAATGTTGTGAAATGTTTCTTCAATACCCTGTGCAAATATTGCAAATGCCACTCTGACTGTTGACTTGTTCTGTAATGATAAATTGGGACATGAAGAATGGAAGGAAAAAGAATCTTTGGCATTTGTGGGAATTAATACTTCATTTTCAAGACTTACTGCATTCATGCCAATTGAAAGGATTTGACAAATGAATTTATTTGTCTTTTCTCTTACCTAAACTCTTCCTCCTCTCAAATGGCCCTACACTTCCAAGTCGGTCCCATCTCTGACATTGTCAGTAGGACAATGTACAAAATTTTATGGCATTCAGATGCAGTTAGTTTGGGGAAACAGAACAAGTGAGGTGAGAGAATAGCATTGAAATATGTATATTATGATATGTGAAACAGATCGCCAGTCCAGGTTCGATGCATGAGACAGGGTGCTCAGGGCCAGTGCACTGGGATGACCCTGAGGGATGGGATGGGGAGGGAGGTGGGAGGGGGGTTCAGGATGGGGAACACATGTACACCCATGGCTGATTCATGTCAATGTATGGCAAAAACCACTACAATATTGTAAAGTAATTAGCCTCCAATTAAAATAAATAAATTAATTAAAAAATAAAAGCATAACTGTTAAAAAAAAAAGAGATGCGGAGAATTATTTCCCTGGGACCTAAAAGTTGATATTCACTAGAGCAGATTTTTAGCATGTTCTTTAATGAATATAATGATATGTATGTTTGTGATTAAGTGAAATCCTCTAAATCATGAGTACCTCTTGTCTCTGGGAAGAACTGCCCACCATTTTGTTGCTTCCCAGAATTCCTGGGGCTTAGTTTCCTAGATATAGTTCTCCTTAGTACTGGGTGTGGAGGAGGTAGAGATGAGAGCTGTGAGTGACAAGAGGCCATCATCCCCCTCACTCTCTCTGCTCTCAAAATCTATTTTCTCCTATCTTTCTCAAGGACTGTTGTATAATCTCTCTAATGAGTTAAGTATTTCTAAAAAAACTAATATCAGCTCACCTCAGACCTCTGGGTGAGTGTTGAGGGAGAGGCGATAATCCTGGGGCAAGGGATTGTGCAGGGTCTGGTTGTCTGCTTAAAATAGGAAGAGGGAAGGTCACAGGAAAAACAAACAGAAATTATCTCATTGAATTATCCTGCCAGTAACTGGCATGGCTATTTACTTCCCAACTGTTTAGTGGGAAGGTAAGTTTCTGGTCCCATCACTTCATGGGAAATAGATGGGGAAACAGTGGAAATAGTGTCAGACTATTTTGGGGGGCTCCAAAATCACTGCAGATGGTGACTGCAGCCATGAAATTAAAAGACACTTACTCCTTGGAAGGAAAGTTATGGCCAACCTAGATAGCATATTCAAAAACAGAGACATTACTTTGCCAACAAAGGTCCGTCTAGTCAAGGCTATGGTTTTTCCAGTGGTCGTGTATGGATGTGAGAGTTGGACTGTGAAGAAAGCTGAGTGCTGAAGAATTGATGCTTTTGAACTGTGGTGTTGGAGAAGACTCTTGGGGAGTCCCTTGGACTGCAAGGAGATCCAACCAGTCCATTCTGAAGGAGATCAGCCCTGGGATTTCTTTGGAAAGACTGATACTAAAGCTGAAACTCCAATACTTTGGCCACCTCATGCGAAGAGCTGACTCATTGGAAAAGACCCTGATGCTGGGAGGGATTGGGCAGGAGGAGAAGGGGACGACAGAGGATGAGATGGCTGGATGGCATCACCGACTTGATGGACATGAGTTTGGGTGAACTCCAGGAGTTGGTGATGGACAGGGAGGCTTGGTGTGCTGCGATTTATGGGGTCGCAGAGTCGGACACGGCTGAGCGACTGAACTGAACTGAAGTTTCGACTATTAGCCCCTGAACTGCAATGGGGGCCATTCTGGAAATCATGTTATAGAAGTGGTAACAGGTATTAAAGATAAAACCTGCAAGTCCTACCACCTGAGAGTGATAGAGTTTCAAGGGTGAGCTGACAAGAGGTATGGTGGGGCCTAGGTCTAGAAGTCTTCAGTCAGTGGGAGAGACTTTCCCCAAAGCATGGAATAATATTTTGTTTTCAGGAACAGGGTTGTTTTTTTTTTCTTTTTAGCAGCTTGAGGGATCTTTTTCCCCAACCAGGGATTAAACCTGTGTGCTTAGCACCTTTGACAGTGAAAGCACAGAGTCCCAACCACTGGGAATTCCCAGGAACAGATATGTTTACAGTGACCAACTAGCCAGATTGTATTTTATAAGCCTAGCATGAAAAGAGGGGATGTTTTGCATCAGATTGAGCAGGCATAATTACAATATGGGTTATAAAAATGGTAAAAAAAAAAAAAAACCAGAGGAAAAAATATCAAAAGTGAACTGTAATTTTATGTTGTGAACTAATTGGAAGCTTTAAATGGCAATTGAAATTCTTTCTGGGCCTAAGGGAGATGAGGCGGCCTTCTTCAGGATGTTTGAACTTAATTACCAGGTGCAGCAAGAGTGGAATAGATCTTGTAAAATTACTTATAATAATCATGTTGGGCACCAGAAATGGTTATATTTATCTAAGGGCCTTAGCACACCTTTCAAGTGGAAAGATAATTTGTATCATTGAAAATTTAGTAGAATTTTAATGCATCTACAGATGAGTGGGAGAATGTTTGAAAAATGTGCTTTGTACCGTATCAGAAGTTCATTTGGGTTTACAAATGCATATGGTTAATTCCTTCATGAAATATTGGTAGGCTAGCAGCAAACCATTTTTATGTCCTTAAAAAAATTTTTTTAAGGTAAAAGTAATACAATAACAATACAAAGTTTTAGAAAAACAAAAAATTTGACTATAATCTTACCAGTCTGCTATAAGAACTCATCTTTTTATAATCCTTTTTGGACATATGGTTTTCATATTTTTATGCAATTTTGTATCATGTTCTTTTTTTCCTTACTATAAGTTTTTTTTCTTATGTTGCTACATATTCCACATTTTAATTTAAAATTTTAATGGTTACGTGATATTCCTTCTAGGGAATGTGCCAAAATTCACTCTTTTCTCTAGGAAGGAACATTTAGATTTTTTCCATTAAAAAAATGCAGTGAATGTATAAAGTGTTCCTCCTTCATCTCTTGTCCTGGTTCCACATTTTCAGTTATTTCTAAGAAATAGGATTAATGGGTAAAAGTGTATAGGACATTTTCTTGGCTCTGAATATGTATTGTTAAATTACTTTACAAAAGGATTGTTCCAATGAAGTAAAATGCTACAGTCTGTCAAACCAGCACATTCATTATACTTATCAGCATTTTGTCTTTCTCTTTTCCTTTCTATTAATAATTTAATTGGCCGTTTTAAAATGTGTGTTCCTCTAACTGTGAGCAGAGCTAAATGTTTTTGCTTATATTTTTTCTTTTTCTTTTTTTTTTTAAATTATTTATTTCATTTTTGGCTGTGCTAGGTCTTGGCTGCTGCGTGGGCTTTCCTCTAGTTGTGGAGAGCGGGGACTCCTCTCTAGTCGTGGTGCCCAGGCTTCTCAGTGTGGTGGCTTCTCTTATTACAGAGCACCGGCTCTAGAGTGCCAGCTTCAGTAGCGGCAGTGCATGCGCTCAGCAGTTGTGGCCCCCCGGCTCTAGAGCATAGTTGTGGCGCACCAGCTTAGTGGCTCTGCGGCATGTGGGATCTTCCCAGACCAGGGATCAAACCCGTGTCTCCTGCATTAGCAGGTGGATTCTTTACCACTGAGCCACCAGGGAAGCCCTATATTTTTTCTTAAGTCCATTATGTTTAGGGCTTTAAGATGAGAACCTAAACTTAATTGATGACAAATCCATTACGTTTCTGAATATTTGTTAGAAGAAAGTAATTTATTTCCAACTTAAGTGAAAAAAATTCTAGTTACATTTGAATTAAAAACAAAGTGTTTTTTGAGAAGTTTATTTTAATACCTCTAGATAACTCTTTTCTCTGGTTACATCAATCTCAAACTAATTTCTCTCAAACTGTTAATAAGGATTCACTGAAGAAACAAGTTCTGTGGTCAAATAAGCTGGGAGAAAGCACTAAGGGGGATGGTGAGCAAAAAGAATACTTTTTCTGAATAGTTTAGACAAATTGGATCATATAATCCCATATTCCCAGTTGGTAGAGTTCTCAATCTTTTCCATGGGAACCAGGCTGCAGCCTCCTTGGAGGGTGGGGTGGGGGCTTTCCAAAGCAATAGTATTAGCACAGTAACAGTTCTGGGAGGTCCTGTGATAAATCTTGTTAACAAATTACTTGATCATATTATTTACGTTTTTGGGGGGTATGAACTGGACAGGTACCTATGACCTTCTACTCTCCAACAAGAGGCCTTTTGCTTCTTTGATTCCACCCCTTCCTACCAGAGCCAAATGAGTAGAAAGGCGGCGCAGGAGCAGGGGTTGACTCGCGCTCTGAGGAAGATAGCACTGCCTTGGATCTGCATATTCTCGCCTTTGTCATCTTTAAGTGGTAAGACGCTTTGGTGCATGAGAACACCCGCTAGAGCTTCAGGGGCGTGTAATAGAACCTCTAATTCTGTTTAACTTTTTCACTTTATCTTTTGTATGTTTCTAGGTGTTTTATCATGAAAATCAGTGTATATTCATAATAAATACACCTGTATTAGGTGTACACACTCTAATTTGGGTATTAGTGATCTAAAATGGCTAAGAATAGGTTGTAAACTTAAAAGCAAATAGAGAAGCTGTTCATTCACTCCTTCATTTATTCCAAATTCTACTTCTTGAGCAAATATTGACAGTCACACCTACTAGGCCCTGAGGATGTTATAATAAACAAGTGTCCCTACCTTCACAGAGCTTGTTGACTCAGGCCACAGGGACAAAAGAACTTCTGGTAATGAATATGGCTTATTAGAATAAAACATTAGGATTTGGAGCAAAGGGTTACCTGCTGTTTCCTTTCTGCATGTATTTATCTCCAGATGATGATGGAAGCTAATGACTCATTAAGAATTTGAGACTGCTATTACCTGGCCTTCTTTCTGTTTATGTGTTTGCTTAAGATATGATGTACAATACACTTGACTCTAAAATTTGTGATTTGGAAAACTGAGTGCACTTCAGAGTTAGTCTAACAGGGTTGGTATTATATGATTGTCCAGTTGATCAATATCAGCTTGAGGTTATGTGATGATGTATCAGTTTGTTAGGGCTATTGTATGTAACAGAATGCTGCAAGCCGAGTGGCTTAAACAAAATTTATTTTCTGGAGGCTAGAAGTCTGAAATTAGTATGTATAATTTCAGTTTGGTTTGGGCAAGTTTGGTTTCTTCTGAAAACTCTGAGGCAGAATATGTATCCTTCCTCTCTCCTAACCTCTGGCAATTTGCTGGCAATCTTTGGTGTTCCTTGACTTGTGGATCCCTATCTCTGTTTTTATCTTCACATGGCATTCTTTCTATATGTGTCTGTCTCTGTGTCCAGATTTTCTTTTCTTATAGGAACCCCATTTATATTGAAGTAAGCCTCACTCTAAGGACCTCATCTTAACTGGATCATCTGCAAACAACCCATTTCCAAATAAGATCATGTTCAGAGGTACCGGGGTTAGGACTTCAGGATCTTTTGGAAGGGACAAAATTCATCCCAGTAACAGATGTTAGAACATGCTGGCAGCTGGGTCTGGAGACTTCTTTGAAACTGCCCTTGTGGTGGGAACTCAGGTCATCTACCTAGCCTTTGTGGAACTTGCTCTCCAGGGTGATGGAGCCTATCCTTGTTATCCTGCCACTGGTTTCTATTGGGGAAAATGTGGTTACATGGAGTGAGGAACTGCAGAGGAATTTTGGTGTCTTCAGAGATTTGGGAAGCTGTGTTGGTGTTGAAAATGAGAGAGAAATGGAAAATGTCATGAAAATACATTGCCACCATAAACACAGAAGTGGTGGAAGATATACAAGCAATAGTGATTTTTATCTTGGAGGGGACTCATTACTCAGTACTCTCTGAGATTACCCTCCACATTAAGGACTCTCTGGAGAATCTTAGTCTTTATGACTAAGAATCTCATTTCCTACTCTGTACACCCCTTTATTACAGGTATTACTACACTCTGATCATTTACTTTTCTGCCCACCGCTACAAGAGTTCCTCGGTACAAGAGTTCCTCGCTACAAGAGTTCCTCGGTAATTCATCTTTATATTCTTACCATTTGGCAGAGTATCTGGCATTGAGTAGGTGCTCAACAAATATTTAGTAATTAAATAAAAGGTTTAATTCATTTTTAAACTATATGGGAAAATTATAAAAAATTAAAATTAGCAAAAAATCAGACTAAAAGAAGTATTAATAGTCAGCATTAGAGAAGAGAATAGATACATTTTGATCAGACCCACATGACCAGACTTCATGATGTGGACAATTATGTTTTTAAAGAAAGCTTATTGACATAAGATAGTACATACTTAAGTTAAAAAGCAGTGTATAAAACTCTGTGGTATCACCATTTTATAAAGGATGTTCTATATCTTGGTGCATATGTAGGTAAGGATATAAAATATAAATATGTGTATATATTAGACATAGAGGACTAAGGAAGGAAACAGACTCACATATCTGATCATCTCTGCTTCGTGAACTGGTTTTTATTTTCTTTGATAAAAGTGTCTGCATTTATATTACAAATTTTCTGCATGTATTTTTATATTCTGGGAGAAATTGATGGGCTGGATTAAAAAAATAAAACAAAAACTAAGAAGCCTTCATGGAGAGTTGTGAAGGCTGTTCTCACAGGGAATAAAAAGAAGGACATGATCATTCATCACTCCAAGAATAAGTCCAGAATTTATCCTCAGGCCTCTAGGGTCTTAAACAAACCCTCCGCTGCTTCCTTTCCAGAACTGAGTCCTTGGGATAAGCCCACCTGCCGCGGGGTGACCTGGGCCAGCCTGGCCGGTCAGTGCCGTGTGAGACGTAGCAGCTGCTTGCTGTTTTCTTTGTTGCAATCCAAGGTGCCACAAGGACAAGAACTCCACACAGGGCTGTCCCCAAGCGATGGCCTTCCCTTTGCCCACCTCTGCCGCTTCCTTTCGTCCCACTGAGGCTGAGTCCTTCTCCAGGTGCGCCTGCAGCCTCAGGAGCCAGAGCAGGAAGCACAGCGTAGCCATCTTCCTGTGCGGAGCAGCTCGACTGGCCAGAGACTGAAGGCTTCCAACAGATACGTTATGTAGAAAGACAAAAAAAATCATTAAGTGAGGACTGTGGACATTCTGGGACTGACTTGAAGACGGGGTAGGGCTGGAGAACTGGCCCTGATGGAGGAAGATGAGGAATGGACTAGGAGCTTCTGGAAGGAGAAGTAACCAGCCAGAGGCACGGCTAAATTTATCCTTGGCATCTGGGTCAGGCTGACCTGCTCAGGAGAGGGAAGTTGAGATCCGGGCTGAGTGTGAACCACGGGAACTAGAAGTGACTTGGCCAGTTCAGCTCCGGCTTTCACAGGGAAACACGCCTGCCCCGCCCTGGGGGGGTGGGTGCCGCCCCGCCACCCCCGGGATCTAGTTAAAACGCAGCTTCTGATCCAGTCAGTCTGGGTGGGGCCCGAGGGTCTCCAGGTCTAACGAGCTCCCAGGTGGTACCTATGCTGCTGGTCCGTGGACCCCACTTTGAGACGTGAGGGCTTGGAAGGCAGAGGGGACAAGCAAGGACCTCTGAGGGGCCCCGAGGGGGTGTACTTCACGGCACCGACTGAGCTCAGCCACTGACTGAGACTTCAGAGGGACAGCGGACATTGTCTGATTAAGCGAGAGGCCGTCTTGCCATGGCCAGTAGTATTTGGGAAGCTGTGTAGGAGAAAGGAGCTTAGTGTTTTGAATCTCACTGACATCGGTGTGAACCTCAGGGAGCTTGGTGTCCATCTTGTGAGGAGTGGGGAGGCTCTGAGGGTTTATCTCTCTTCGGGTCCACTCCTTCCTTGGCTTCCTGGCTAAGTGCCTCCTTCGTGCTTGAGGCATGGCCAGCTCTTCAGTGGAAATGGATGGCTGGCATCACCTTGTCCAGGCTGAGGGATGCTTCCTGCCCAGAGTCACTGGCCCAGAAAGGGAGAAAGGCTTGAAAGGCCAGACTTCTAGCTGTGGTCAGGTACACACGGGACCCTCCCAGCCTCTTCTCATAATGAAGTTGGCTTCCAGGTAACAGTATCCATGCTTTATACCCTCCATACTCAAGTCCGGTCCATGGCCCAGCGGGATCTGCGTTACCTTGTTATACACACAGAATGACTCCGTCTCAGACCTTCTAAATCAGAGTCTGCATTTTAGCCAACTTCCTGGGTGATGTGTGTGCGAGCATGGACAGCCTTGCTTGACTCTTCCCCAGCACCCTTCTGTCCAGGGAAAGAAAGTGAATACATTCAACGCATGCTTGCATAGCCTTACTGTAGAGCTTTACTGCGGACTAGGCAGCATTACACATTTCAAATAATTAGCTCTTCTGAGAACCCATGAGTCACACCATTGTACTCTTCTCTCACCTGGATAACCATATCAGGGCCACCCTGTAGTGTCCCATAGGGTGGCAGTTGCCCCATCCTGTTTAGCCCCCACACCGACCTAGCCAGGAGAGGGATGACTGGAGCCTCTCTGGGCCTCAGCATACAGCAGTGTGAGAGAGGGGAGATTGTGTGTGTGTGTGTGTGTGTGTCTGTCTGTCTGTCTGTGTCTGTGCGCGCGTGCGCGTGCATATGAGTGCTCTACCAGAACTAGTCTTTTCTGAGCATCATAGTAAATTTTCTGGATTCTGCCAGTGACTGCAGTCCAGAAATGGGGTTGGTAGACTGGTTTCCACCCTCTCTCCAAGCACTTGACAGCCTCTAGCGGGAGGGGAAAATGCTGTTTAAAATCTCAGATCATACTGATGTGGTGATTCTCTGGAAGGGGAGGACCTGAGATGCTGCTTCCAGCTCCTCACTCCCAAAAGTGGGGACTTTTGGCTGCATAGAGCAGTGGTTTAGAAATTGGACTCTGAAGAAAGACTGTTTGTGTTTAGATCTGCATCCTGTCACTTACCAGTGGTGTGGGCCTTGGATATATTACTTAACATATTTGTGCCTCAGCTTCCCATCTGTAAAATGGGGATATAAAGTACCTACTTTATAGACATGTGGTGAGAATTAAATGGATTAATACACATCATGTACTTAGAAGCACTCGATTAACATTACCTATTGTTGGGGTTGTTCTGTTTAAAGTCATACTTAACTTCTCTTCTTCACCAAGTAGAGTTGAGCTGAGGCCAGGACCAAGCTGGAGGATTCCAGGGATGCTCCAAAATTTGAGAAGGGGATTGACAGGTCTTCCAGGGTGGGGAGGATTAGGGGCTGTATTCCTTTTTCACTGTTACTGTAACAGATTACCACAATTTAGTGGTAATACCACTAAATTGGTAAATACCATTAGTATATAATTTAAAAAAAACAAAATTTAGTATGTTACAATTCTGGAGGTCAGAAGGCTGAAATGAATTTCATCAGGCTAAAATCAAAGTATCCTTACAGCAAAGTGCCCTTAGGAGGCTCTAGGAGAGAATTCATCTCTTTGCCTTTTCCCTTTTCTAGAGGTTTCTTTGGCTCGTGACCCCTTCCTCAAGCCTCAGAGCCAGCAGCCTAGCATTTGCCATTCTCCCTCACATCATTCCTTTGCTCTGGTTTTAACCTCTCCATTCTCTCTCACTTCCCTGCCTTCTGCTTTCATCTATCAGGACCCTGGTGATTACACTGGGCTCGCCTAGATAATCCAGGATCACATCCTCTTCATCTCACAATCCTTAACTTAATCACATCTGTAAAATCTCTTTTACCATGTAAGAGAGTGTCCATAAATCCTGGGGGTTGGCACAAGGATATTTTTCAGGAGAGAAGTATTATTTTGCCCACAACAAGGACCAAAAAGATTCAGCTGCAGTTTGCTAAATATATGAAGAAAACATGTGTCAGTACTGAGGTGAGGTTGGTAAGAACCTCTTGATAATCAGAGGGCCCTCACATTATTGGGCATTTATATATGCCAAGCCCTGTTACAGGTGTTTCTTTTTTTTTTTTTTTTCAGCATTTAATTTGCATACTCACCCAATTTATAAATGAGGAAACAGGTTGAGAGAGAGGGGTCCCTCCTCTGCTGGCAGGGCTGATGTTTGAACGTATGTGTCTGACTGCAAAGCCCATCCCCTTCCCACCGTGCCATGATTTTATTCAGAGTAAATAAAGCCCAGTGAGGCATGCTCTTTCAGCAGGTTTAATGTCCTCCCTGGAATCCATTTTTACAAATGTTACTTGAATATTTCTACTGCTGGGAGATGGCCAGAGTGGAATTTGGCAGTAGCCTTTGGAGTCTCAGGGTGGGGGAGGACTGGGAGAGCCCCTTAAGGAATAGGCCTCCATTTGTGATGGGCCCCTCTTGGGCATCATCTCAAAACCCCAGAATTCCTAAGCCAGTTTGGCCCAGAAACCCAGTGCCCTGCCCTGGCTGGCCTAGCTGGATGCTTAGTCCAGGGTAGGATTCTTTCACATAAATAAATGAGAAGATATTATGTATAGTGTGCAAACCACTCCACAAAATCAATTCTGCACCTCTGGCAGCAAAGCTTTTGGCATTAGGACTATTGGAGGAGTTCATAAATAATGCAGGTTGTACTAAATGGCAGGAGGGAGAAACATGGTTTGGTGAAAGTGCTATTTTGTTGGAGACAAAACATTCAAGAGTCCATACAAAGCTGGGCAAAGCCCCTCCCTGATGGGATGATGGGCGAGGGGAAGAGCCCCAGGAGTGACTGGGATGAAGGCACTCTTGTACTGACAGAGAGAGTGCTGCTTCCATAGGAACTGGGGAGCATCCCTGAATGATTTCTACTGGAAGAAGCTCTGGGAGATCCTAGGGACCAAATGGGCTTATAGGGGAAATGATAGAGAAGCAAACTTCAGCTTCTTGAGAGAAAGAGCTTTCCAGCAACTAGAGCTGAATTTTGAGAGAAAGAGCTTTCCAGCAACTAGAGCTGCCCAAAGAGAGAATGGGCCAATGCAGACAGCAGTGAGCTCCCTGTGTTCAGAATTATTTAAGGAGAGGCCACACATAGATCTGTTAGGAAGCCTGGAGAAGGAGTTTCTACTGTAAACCCTTGCTTGTGGATTTAAAGAAGGTGACATTAGCCTCTAAGACCATATTTGAAAGGTCTCCTCCACTTATAGAAGTCTCTAGGTTATTACTGGGAGTTCCCAAATATTTCACGTATGTTCAAATCAGTCCTCTGATGATTTTTTGAATTGTCTTGCTTTTTAAAATAATTAACCTCCAATTAAAATAAATTAAAAAAATAAAAACATTTATTTTGCTGCATGGGTCTTAGCTGCAGTATTTGGGATCTTTAGTTGGAGCCTGTGAACTCTTAGTTATGTGGGATCTAGTTCCCTGACCAGGGATGCAACCCAGAACTTCTGCATTGGGAGCATGGACTCTTAGCCACTGGACAACCAGGGACGTCCTTGTCCTGCTTGTTGCTATCACTTGCCTGTGAGTTCCTTGATAAAGGCCCCTTATGCCCATCACAGCTCCACTCTACCTTATGCAGTTGATTGCCAGATGCTTTATGTACCAAATGCACTATAGTCCCAAAGTTCACAATATTTTCCTGGCTCTCAGCACAATTGGAACACAAACTCACCATTTCAGGAGAGACCTTCCCACGTGTGCTAATAGTTCACCTCGTAGATCATCATCCTTCAATCTCAGTTTAAATTTAGCTGCTTCTGCAAAATAGCCAATCATCAGAATTTAATGGAGAGCCTTAAAAAATGTAGAATCCTGTGCTGCTCCTTCCTCCAGAGATTCAGATTTAGTAGATGGGTTATGGAGCCTGGAAATCTGTGATTTTCTAAAGTCCCCTGGATGATTCTCAGAAGTATGTAAGTCACCAGGCATCACTGCCTTGGGAAGGAGGTTAGTCAGAGCAGAACCTTTACTAGCCCTTTCAGAAGAGTAAGAGCCATCAACTATGCTTCTGAATCATGACTTTTTAAAGTTGGAGTATAGATGATTTACAATGCTGTGTTAGTTTCTGCTGTACAGCAGAGATTTGATTATGCATGTGTACATTATTTTTCGTATTCTTTTCCATTATGGTCTATTACAGATACTAAATACAGTTCCTTGAGGTATATAGTAGGACCTTGTTATTTACCTGTATCAACTATGCTTCTGAATCATGACTTTTTAAAGTTGGAGTATAGATGATTTACAATGCTGTGTTAGTTTCTGCTGTACAGCAGAGATTTGATTATGCATGTGTACATTATTTTTCGTATTCTTTTCCATTATGGTCTATTACAGATACTAAATACAGTTCCTTGAGGTATATAGTAGGACCTTGTTATTTACCTGTTTTATATGCAGTCGTGTGTATCTACTAGTCCTAAACGCCTAGTTTGTCCCTTCCTCCCCCACCTCTTTCTCCTTTGGTAACCATGTTTGTTTTCTATGTCTGTGAATCTGTAAGTCAGTTCATTTGTATCGTTTTTCTAGACTTCAAATATAAGTGATACCACGATATTTGTCCTTCTCTGTCTGACTTACTTCACTTAGTATGATAATTCTTAGTTTCAGCCACGTTGCTTCAAATGGTATTATTTCATTCTTTTTTTGGCTGAGTAATGTTTCATTGTATATATGTACCAGATCATTTTAATCTATTCATCTGTTGATGGACACTGAGATTGCGTCCATGTCCTGGCTATAGTACATAGTGCTGCTGTGAACAAAGGAATGATTATACCGTTTCAAATTATAATTTTCTCCAGATATATGCCCAAGAGCAGGATTGCTGGATCATATGGCAACTCTATTTTTAGTTTTCTGAGGCGGCTTCATGCTGTTTTTCATAGTGACTGCATCCGTATACATTCCCACCAACAGCGTAGGAGGGTTCCCTTTTCTCCATACCCTCTTTAGCATTTGTTATTTGTAGATTTTTTAATGACAGCCATTCTAACTGGTATGAGATGGTACCTCATCATAGTTTTGATTTGCATTTCTCTAATAATTAGAGCTGTTGAGCATCTTTTAATATGCCTATTGGCCATCCATATGAACCATGTGTTTCCAATGACCATCACCCAGTGCCAACTGGCTGTGGTTTGACTATTCCTCTGGTTCTGCTAACCCTGCCCTCCTACCTCATCCCCTCTCCCCAAGTCTTCCTCTGCACCTTGCAGGCCTGCTGCAAAGCTTTATATTGGGATTCTCCAGAGAGCAGAGGAGCTTTTTTCCCAGCCTGGCCAGAGAGAGAATGATCTCAGAAATGGGCAAAGAAAATAGAGCAAAAGAACTAAGCTGGCTGTAGTGGGAAGAGACTGGGGTAAAGGGGAGTCTGAAACATTTCAGAGTCCGAACCCCAAGTGACAACCCCTGACTACAGACTAACCCAGACTACAGATTACCCCTGACTACAGACTACCTCAGACTACAGACTACCCCTGCAACTACCCCTACAACCCCAGACTACAGACTACCCCTGCTATGAGCAAGGAGGATTAGAATAGCAAGGCTGTTTAAAGGCAGAAGGCTTAGGCTTAGGGCTTCAGGTGGGGATAACTCAAGAATAGAACGTGGGTAAAACTCTTTAACTAATCATCTGTCTCTTCAGAAAAACCTCAGCCCTTCTGCCTCTGATCTGGACCTTCTCTAAACTCCAGCATGTTCTGTGCTCTACACACCAGAGTTGATGACCTAGGATTGCCTCCTAGGTTCACAGTGATGCCTCCTTAAAGACAGTGGTTGGTTTACATGACCTCACAGGTCCCTTCCATCCTCCTAATTGCCAAATTTTCTGCCAAGAAACTTGAGGGTAGAGAAGAGGCTTTTTTATGTCATCCTTATTTCTCCTAACAAAGTGTCTCCTAAACAGGAGTTACTGGAGAAATACTGTGTCAGCTGGCCTCCTGCCTCTCCAGAGCACAAAGATGCAACCACAGAGCACATGTCTGCCAGACTTGGGGCTTATCTGTTGCCTATACCACCTATACCTGCAGATAACAGCTCTCGTGAACTTTGGATGACTTCAGGATCCCATTACAGGTTAAACTTTAGCCAGCTAGTGAGGTGGAAAGGAGATGCACATTGCATTCAAAGGACCCTGAAACCTAACACCAGGTTCTGTGCGCATAGTGATAAGAGGGCTTTGTAGGTGTGAGAGACAATTTGCAGAGGTGGCCTCCAGTGGAAAACAGGAGGGTTATGAGCAGTAGGAGGGAGTCAAGGTGGACAGCATATGGAAATACCCAAGAGTGGGACCAAAGAACCTGGAGTACTCAGGAGCTTACACTAACTCGCTGTGGCCTGGGCTATAACACTCACATTCTGTGGCTCTCAGGATCTCCATGGATAGAATTTTGATTTTATATAGTTGAATCTATCGTTGTTTCTTTTATTTCCTAAAGATTTGAATCAGACTCAAAAATGTCATCTCACTCTCAGGAAATCCTCCCACAGTTTTGTATTAGTTCTCTCTAGTTACATTTGCTTTATTTTTACATTGAGATGTCTAAAGTTAAAAATGATGTAGAAGTTTGGATGCTTTTTACTTTTTCTTTGCAAGTGCCTATCCAGGTGTCTCAACACCATGTATTAAAAATTCCAGTCCTGTGAAGTACAGCTTTAATCATAGGATAAATATACTCTGCATGTGTTTATTTCTAGACTTTCTATTCTATTCTATTCTTATGTCTGTTCTTGTGCTGGCATTAACTGTGCTCATCATAAAGCCCCCTTAGACATTTTCATATAAATAGGGCTATCCATCTCCTAATTTTTTCTCCTTGTTTTTAGAGCTTTTATTGTGTTTTAGTTGTTTGGGCTGCTATAAGAAAAATACCATAGACTGGGTGACTTACAAACAACAAAAATTTGTTTTTCACAGTTCTGTAGGCTGGAAAGTCTAAAATTAAGGCATCAGCAGATTCTGTGTCTGGTGAGAGTCCACTCCCTGGTTCATAGGTGAGTGTCTTTTCTCTGTGTCCTCACAGAAGGAGGGAGGGAACTCACTGAATTTCCTTTACAAGGGCACTAATATCACTCATGAAGGTTCTACCCTTATGACCTTATCATATCCCAAATGCCCTGCTTCTTAGTACCCTCCCACTAGGGGTTGGGTTTTAACATATGAATTTAGGGGTGGGACATAAACGTTCAATCTATAGCACATGGCTATTGTTATCTGTCTCTAAGAACTTTAAAATAAATTTACTTAGCTCTAGTAAATAAGTGGGCTTACCTTGTGGTTCAGATGGTAAAGAATTTGTATGCAATGTAGGAAGACCTGACTTTAATCCTTGGGTTGGGAAGATCCCTTGGAGAAGGAAATGGCTACCCACTCCAGGATTCTTGGGGCATCCTTGGTGGCTCAGATGGTAAAGAATCTTCCTGCAATACAGAAGACCTGGGTTTGATCCCTGGGTTGGGAAGATCCCTTGGAGAAGGGAATGGCTACCCACTCCAGTATCCTTGCCTAGAGAAATCCATGGACAGAGGAGCCTGGCAGGCTACAGTCCATGGGGTTGCAAAGAATTGGACAGGAACAAATGAAGGGTGGAGATGATGTACTGAAGTGAGTTAAAATTCCTGCTCTGATACTAAATATGGAAACTTGGTGAATTATTCCAGCTTTCTGGTCTGTTTTCCTATTTGTAAAACAAATAGAAAGGTGTACTGCAGAGTGCTATAAATTGTTGTGAGGACAACTGTTGCTCTTAGCCAGTGGGGGGTGGCGTGGGAAAGGTAGCTGTGTGCTTCGGGATTATTTAGTCATCTCTTCCTGTCTGCAGGTTCTAACCATGGAGAAAAGAAATAAGTGGCCAGAAGGCAATAATTGTTAGCTATATGGTATCAAGTAGGCAATAGTCCTGATTTTGGGGGTTTCTTGGTGAAATTGTAATGAAGACTAATCCAGGGCTTCCTGCTGCTTTTCAAGCCCAAGGCTCTGTCCCTGTTTGTGGGGAGCGCTGGCTTCAGGGAGGTTGGGAGCTGCTCAAACATCCACTGTTGGCAGAGAAGGAAGGCCCTTGAGGGAATGGTGGTCCCCACACTGTCCCCTGAAGTTCTGGCCCAGATGTTCTGTTGGGCCAGTGAATGGAGTCTTGGCCCTTCCTGCACTTCCTCTAGGCCAGGGAGAGAGAGACAGAGCCGTCCTGTTGGCCACTGCTCTGTAAGGGAGGAGCCACAGAGGTACAGAGAGGCTCTGGGACTTTTGCTCCAGTATGTCCCCAGTGTGGAGAGGGCTGTGAAAACTGCTGAAACAAAAATTCTGCCTGTGGTGATGAAAAGAACAAATAGACTATTATGAAGAGCTTGGGCTCAAAGTATTTGCAAGTCTGGTTGTTGGGTGGCTCCAGGAAAGCTGTTGGATGAATACCCTTCCCAACACCTTTCTCTGTGTCCATCCACCTTGAATGATATGAGTATCAGTTCCTGTTGAAGTTTGTGAAAGCCGAGGGCAGAACAGCTGGAGCTTTATAGTGCCAGATGCCCAAGAATACGTAATGAGTTAGTGACTTTGGTAGAAGAAAACAGGATGTCTGTTTCTGGAAAGGTTACCCTAGGAGATGGGGGAATTTTTCTTCCCCAACACTCCTGGTCTCCATGCTGTTTTTTTTTTTTTTTTTTTTTTTTTAATTTCGCTCTGCTTTGTGTTATACAGGATCCTAGTTTCCTTACCAGGGACCAAACCCGTGCCCTGTAGAAGCACAGAGTCTTAACCACTGGACCACCCATGATGTGTGTAATTACAGAACTTCCAAGGTGAATTCTTTTCAACCATAAGCTGAGATGGTTGCTTCTAGTTATTGAACCAGCTCATTGGGCCTCCTTGAAGATGATTATACAAATGGATAGGAGCTCAAAGAGGTTTATGTGGTGGGACTTCAAAGGAGCAAGAGGGCTGCTTCTTGATGCTTTATGGTCCTTTGGGGCAGATTCTTGAATTGAGTGAGTCAAGCAGATAACTGGGGAAAGAGCATCTGATGGCTGAGGGAATAGCATGTACAAAGACCACAGGACAAGAACACAGCCTAGTAAATTCTCTTCGAGAAGACCTATTTGAAAACTAATAAGAATCTTCTATCACAGGCAACTCTGCTCAATACTCTGTAATGAGCTATATGGGAAAAGAATGTAAAGAGTAGATACATGTATATGTAAAACTAACAAAACATTGTAAATAAACTATACTCCAATAAATATTAATTTAAAAAGAAGGCATGTTATGCTGAAACACAATAGGCAAGGGGAGGAGAGGCAGGGAGGGAGGCAGGAAGGGAGTCAGGACACATCAGATGGGCAGTGCTTCTCAACCCCCATGCACATTAGAATTCCCAGGATGCCTTTAAAGCAAGACATTCTGGCACCATTTTTTCGGTAGTTTGAATTGACTTTTATTTACTTACTTTTTAGATTTTTTTGTGGACTGTTTCTGAAGTCTTTATTGAATTTGTTACAATATTGCTTCTGTTTCTTATGTTTTGGTTCTTTGGCTGCAAGGCATGTGGGACCCTAGCTTCCTGACCAAAGATGGAACCTGTACTGCCTGCATTGGAAGGCGAGGTCTTAACCGATGGACTACCAGGGAAGTCCCTGAATTGACTTTTAGACTCTTTGTTTCCTCCATCGATAAGAATATCACTGTTGCTGGTATTGTTTATGAAGGAATATTTGATTTTTAAACTTTTACTGAACCAAAGATCATAACTCAAGAAGTTCAAGCCCTCTCTGAAGAGGTTGTGTGAAGATAATGAGAGCATGCCCTTCAAAGAGGTTGCTTCTTTCCTGGGAGATCCAATAGGAAAATAGCTGGGCCTCCTTTTGGTCAATAATTTTAGGACAGTTGAAGCTGCTGAAATACAGTAGCTGCTCCTCTTGGGGCGGTAACCATCTTTTTTCCTTTCCCTTACATTTTATTGAAGTATAGTTGATTTACAATGTTGTATTCATTTCTTTTGTACAGCAAAATGACTCAGACACACACATGTGCACACACACACATGTGCACACACACACATGCGCACACACACACATGCGCGCGCACACACACACACACACACACATGCGCACACACACACCTTGCTGTTTAGCCACAAAGTCATGTCTAACTCTTTTGTGACCCCATGGGCTATAGCCTTCCAGGCTCCTCTGTCCTTGGGATTTCCCAGGCAAGAATACAGAAGTGGGTTGTCATTTATATATGAATGTATATATATATGTATATTCTTTTTCATATTCTTTTCCATTATGGTTTGTCACAGAATATTGAATATAGTTTCCTGCCCTATACCATAGGACCTTGTTATTTATATAACTTATATATCTAGTTTGCAACTGCTAATCCCAGGCAGGCCTTCCCTCCCCTACCAGCCCTTCTCTTTGGCAACCTCAAATCTGTTCTCTATATTTGTGGTCTGTTTTTGTTTCATAGATGTGTTGATGTGTATTGTATTTTAGATTTCACGTACAAGTGATAGCGTATGGTATTTGTCTTTCTGATTTACTTTGCTTATTAGTATGATAGTCTCTAGTTGCATCCATGTTGCTGCAAATGCCATTATTTCATTCTTTATTATGGCTGAGTAATATTCCATTATATATATGTATAATGGAATTTTGCACCAATATATATAATGAATATGTCACATTTTCTTTATCTATTCATCTGTCGACAGACATTTAGGTTGTTTCCATGTCTTGGCTGTTTTGAATAGTGCTGCTATGAACATAGGGGTACAAGTATCTTTTTAAATTATAGTTTTGTCTGAATATATGCCCAAGAGTGGGATTACTGAATCATATGGCAACTCTCTGCTGGGGAAGGTAACCATTTTAATGACCAAAAGTTTGGGTGAGGCAAGTGGAATTCGTGTGGGTTATGTGAACGTAAGTTAGTGTAGGAACTGGGCAAGGAAGTTCAGAGAATGATCCAGACAGTAGTTTTTCAAGCAAAAGAGGATGTGAAATAATAAAGCAAGCAGTGACAGAGCTTTTCTTCCTTGCTCTTAGCCCTGAGTCTACCCAAGGCTGTCCTTTTCTCCCTCTGGATATAGAGTATCTTCACGTCTCTCAATCTCCTTTCTCTCTCTCCTCCAATCAAAAGCCAGCTCGGGAAAACCAGTGAACTCTCAGTTATCATGGCAGAAGACAGACACATTCCTCATGTTCTTACAAGTTTCCTTGACCCTTCTCCCATTGAGTGGTAACATCTGTGTCCTCTCCTCTTGAACTTTTATGGATCTTTTTGGCTGCCTCAAACAATAGAGTATAGTAGAAACAATACCATGTGAGTCCTGACACTAGATAAAAAATACACCATGTAGGGGGACTTCCCTGGTGGTCCAGTGGTTAAGACTCCCAGTATAAGGGATGTGGGTTCCATGCCTGGTCAGAGAACTAAGATCGTGCATGGCGTGAGAAATGGACAAAAAATAAGAAAAAAAAAAAAAAACCCAAACCAAAAAACCGATATATATATATATACCACATCCTTCTGCTTTTTTCTTTGGGGACACTGAATCTTAGAATCCAGCTGCTATTCTATAAGAAAGCTTAAATAGGTCTGTGCAGAGAGACCAGATGGAGAGACCCTATAGAGGTGTAGTCAACAGCTGGCTGAGGTATCCTCTAAGAACCAGGATTAACCACCAAATATGTGAGAGTAGACACTTTTAGGTGATTTCAACCCCAAAATATTTAGTAGCCCCTAACCTCCAATTCTTGGTTACAGCCCAAACATTGGGAAATAGAGATAAGCATGCTCTCTGGTAGCCTCTCTGAATTTCTGATTCATTTAATTTGGCTCTCCACTCCAGTAATACGTCCCTGGAGAGGACTTCCCTCACTACCTTTGTCTGAAATGGTATTTTTTGATTATTTTCTATCCTCTTTCTTTTTCCTTCATAGCGATTATCTGATAAAAATATATATGGTTGCTTTTCTATGCCTCCCATATTGGAATGTAAACTCCAAAATGATAGGGACATTCGTTCTTGGAAAAGAGAGTGCACATATTGGATATCTGTGTAATAGTTATTTGTGAAATGAATAAAACATGACAATTACACCACCAGTTCACTCTTTCAGCATCATGTCAGACATGATGTGTTAAGCCATCCCAGCACTCTTTGCCCTAGAGCCTATATTATGCTGTGGAGTAACTCACAACATAATCATGCCTTACTAAGTAAAAGTTTGGCATGTTTATTCTTACTGTTGTTATTATTTGGGTGTGTCCAACCAGATACTAGGTGCTCCCCTGGGTCGTAGACTAATAGTCTCATACTATTTTTGGCACATGGTAGAAGAACAAAAAGTCCTTGATTGTGATAAGCTTTCGATCGACGTTTTGGCAAGGTAGCTGTTGTTCAGTCGCTCAGTCATGTCCCACTCTTTGTGATACCATGGACTGCAGCACGCCAGGCATCCCTGTCTTTCACCATCTCCTGGAGCTTACTCAAACCCATGTCCTTTGAGTCAGTCATGCCATCCAACCATCTCATGCTCTGTCATCCCCTTCTTCTCCTGCCTTCAAGCTTTCCCAGCATCAGGGTCTTTTCCAGTGAGTCAACTCTTTGCATCAGGTGGCCGAAGTATTGGAGATTCAGCCACAGTATCCGTCCTTCCAATGAATTTTCAGGACTGATTTCCTTTAGGATTGACTTATTTGATCTCCCTTCAGGCCCAGGGACTCTCAAGAATCTTCTCCAGCACCACAGTTCAAAAGCATCAATTCTTCAGTGCTCAGCCTTCTTTATGGTCCAACTCTCACATCCATACATGACTGCTGCAAAAAGCATATTTTTGACTATGGATTTTTGTTGGCAAAGTAATACCTCTGCCTATTAATATGCTGTCTAGGTTGGTCATAGCTTTTCTTCCAAGGAGCAAGCGTCTTTTAATTTCATGGCTGCAGTCACCATCTGCAATGATTTTGGAGCCCAAGAAAATAAAGTTTCTCACTGTTTCCCCATTTCCCATGAAGTGATGAGACTGGATGCCATGATCTTAGTTTTTTGAATGTGGAGTTTTAAGCCAACTTTTTCACTCTCCTCTTTCACTTTCATCAAGAGGCTCTTTAGTTCTTCTTCACTTTCTGCCATAACGGTGATATCATCTGCATATCTGAGGTTATTGATATTTCTCCTGGCAATCTTGATTCCAGCCTGTGCTTCATCCAGCCCAGCATTTCACTTGAGGGAGCCTGGCAGGCTGCTGTCCATAGGGTTGCAAAGAGTTGGATAAGACTAAGTGACGAAGCACAGCACAGTACCCTGCGTATAAGTTAGATAAGCAGGGTGACAACATGCAGCTTTGACGTAATTCTTTCCCAATTTTGACCCAGTCTGTTGTTCGATGTCCAGTTCTAACTGTTGGTTCTTGACCTGCATACAGTTTTGTCAGGAGGCAGCTAAGGTGGTCTGGTATTCCCATCTCTTTCAGAATTTTCCACAGTTTGTTGTGATCCACACAGTCAAAGGCTTTAGCATAGTCAATGAGGCAGAAGTCGATGTTTTTCTGGAATTCTCTTGCTTTTTCTATGATCCGACGGATGTTGGAAATTTGATCTCTAGTTCCTCTGCCTTTTCTAAATCCAGCTTGTACATATGAAAGTTCTTGGCATACATACTGTTGAAGCTTAACTTGGAGAATTTTGTGCATGATCTTGCTAGCATGTAAAATGAGTGCAATTGTGCGGTAGTTTGAAAATTCTTTGGCATTTTCCTTCTTTGGGATTATAATGAAAACTGACCTTTTCCAGTCCTGTGGCCACTGTTGAGTTTTTTAAATATGCTGGCATGTTGAATGCAGCACTTTCACAGCATCATCTTTTAGGATTTGAAACAGCTCAGCTGGAATTCCATCACTTTCACTAGCTTTGTTCATAGTGATGCTTCCTTAGGCCTACTTGACTTTCCACTCTAGGATGTCTGTTTCTAGGTGAGTGATCACATTATCATGGTTATCTGGGTCATTGAAATCTTTTTTGTATAGTTTTATATATTTTTGTCACCTCTTCTTAATATCTTCTGCTTCTGTTAGGTCCATACCATTTCTGTCCTTTATTGTGCCCANGATGTCTGTTTCTAGGTGAGTGATCACATTATCATGGTTATCTGGGTCATTGAAATCTTTTTTGTATAGTTTTATATATTTTTGTCACCTCTTCTTAATATCTTCTGCTTCTGTTAGGTCCATACCATTTCTGTCCTTTATTGTGCCCATCTTTGCATGAGATGTTCCCTTGGTATCTCTAATTTTCTTGAAGAGATCTTTAGTCTTTCCCGTTCTATTGTTTCCCTCAATTTCTTTGCATTGTTCACTTAGGAATGCTTTATTATCTCTCCTTGCTATTCTTTGGAACTCTTCATTCAGATGAGCATATCTTTTCTTTTCTCCTTTGCCTTTGAGTTCTCTTCTTTTCTCAGCTATTTGTAAGGCCTCCTCAGACAGTAGTTTTGCTTTTTTTGCATTTCTCTTTCCTGGGGGTGGTCTTGATTACCACCTCCTGTACAATGTTACTAACCTCCATTCATAGTTCTTCAGGCACTCTGTCTATCAGATATAATCCTTTTAATCTATTTGTCACTTCCATTGTATAATCATAAGGGATTTGATTTAGGTCATACCTGAATGGTCTAGCGGTTTTCCCTACTTTCAATTTAAGTCTGAATTTGGTAATAAGGAGTTCATGATCTGAGCCACAGTCAGCTCCTGGTCTTGTTTTTCTTGACTGTATAGAGCCTGTCTCTTATACACATCTAGATGTGTATAAGAGACAGGATATGCAGATGACACCACCCTTATGGCAGAAAGTGAAAAGGAACTAAAAATCCTCTTGATGAAAGTAAAAGTGGAGAGCGAAAAAGATGGCTTAAAGCTCAACATTCAGAAAACGAAGATCATGGCATCTGGTCCCATCACTTCATGGGAAATAGATGGGGAAACAGTGTCAGACTTTATTTTTTTGAGCTCCAAAATCACTGCAGATGGTGATTGCAATCATGAAATTGAAAGACGCTTACTCCTTGGAAGAAAAGTTACGACCAACCTAGATAGCATATTCAAAAGCAAAGACATTACTTTGCTGACTAAGGTCTGTCTAGTCAAGGCTATGGTTTTTCCTGTGGTCACGTATGGATGTGCGAGTTGGACTGTGAAGAAGGCTGAGAGCCAAAGAATTGATGCTTTTGAACTGTGGTGTTGGAGAAGACTCTTGAGTGTCTCTTGGACTGCAAAGAGATCCAACCATTCCATTCTGAAGGAGATCAACCTTGGGATTTCTTTGGAAGGAATGATGCTAAAGCTGAAACTCCAGTACTTTGGCCACCTCATGTGAAGAGTTGACTCATTGGAAAAGACTCTGATGCTGGGAGGGATTGGGGGCAGGAGGAGAAGGGGCTGACCGAGGATGAGATGGCTGGATGGCATCACTGATTCAATGAACGTGAATCTGAGTGAACTCCGGGAGTTGGTGATCGACAGGGAGGCCTGGTGTGCTGCGATTCATGGGGTCGCAAAGAGTCGGACACGACTGAGCGGCTGAACTGAATTGAACTGATAGTTGCTTTACAGCACTGAGTTGGTTTCTGCTGTACAGTGAAGTGAATCAGGTATGTGTATACATACATTCCCTCCCTTTGGACTTCCACCACTATAAGTCACCACAGAGCATCGAGCTGAGCTCCCTGTGCTATACTGCAGGTTCCCACTAGTTATCCATCTTACACATGCTAGTGTATTTAGATGACATAAATTTAAATCGACAAGTTCAACTCTTCTCATCATCAATAAAAATACAGACTCACAAGCTGTATACAATTCAGTATGGAAATAAATTCACAGGAGTGGTGAGGATTCACTGTAAAAGCCTTATGTGCCACAGGTTGGAGATAAAACTGATGCAGTTAGGGGGCAATTGGAGTATGTTATGAGAGACTATAGGACCTGAGAAAGAACCAGTGACTTGAGATGAGAAGTGAAAGAATGCAGCACGTGATAACTAACTGATAGGATTTGATGGCCAGTGGCTTAAGATGGTAGCCTTGGTGATTGGGAGATTGGTAATGTCCTCCACTGAGATCAAGAATCCTGGAGAAGGGATAGGTTCATGTTGGGGATGGAGGGGTGGTAGTTCATTTTGCATATGCCGAGCTGGGGGTGGGGGGCTGTGACAGTGTATATGGTATATGGGTCTGGAGTCAGGAGAGAGGATGTGGCTGGGGTTATGGATTAATAACCTTAAGCATTTAGGGGAAGGTAAGGGAAAAGGAACTTGCAGAGGAAACAAAGAAGCCCCACATACTCCTGTCAGATCAGACAGGTTTGTCGTTTTCTCCCGTGTTTCTTGCAATAGGTCTTAGACATGCAGCCTCCTTCCTCTCCTGGGTGCTGGTATGGCCAATTCTGACTCCCCAGAGATTCTGTCCCCAGAGGGAGGTGGTGTCCCCAGCTTCTTCTAATTCCTCTTCAGATCCCTGAAGACAACCAACTAGCTCCTCTTAGTTACTTGTCTATTTATTTTTGAAATACCTTTTATTCCTAATCACTACTGCTTAATATAATAGGAATAATATAATTTACAAACCCATAAGATTTAGAGAATCTTAAAAAATTCATATGGTTTTGATTCCCAATCTGTGTACCCAACTCCCTTGCTGAGATAGTAACTGGAATTCCCTTTGATCCCTGCTTTCTGCTTTCATCCCTGAAAAATGAGAATATTAACCCTTCTCTCTCCTTCTGAGTCACTCTTCTCTGGGGAAGGACTCCCATCATGACCTGCTTTCTGGCAGAGGCTCAGGATGCAAGCTGGACAGAAAGATATGTGTGTCTCTTATTCCCACCTTGGCAATTTTAGGTTCAAGAACCTCCAGACCATTTATATCCTCTTGGCTTCTGTAGGAATAGGACTCTCTAAGTGGTGTTGCCCAAGACAAAAATCAGAGGGCCTTCAGGAAAAGAGGTAATTGGCAGCTGTTCAAGTGCTATGTGGGGGTTGATGAAGGTGAAAACTGGGAAGAGGCCACCACTGGCAGCCGTGCAGTGATGGGGGATTTCTATAGAGTGATGGGGTTAGACATCTGATCCAGCAGGTACATTTAGATAAGTTCATACTTGTTAGAATAAACTAAATCTTTGAAAAGCAGTCTGTGCCCAAGATCCTATTGATGATAAACCTCTTAGTTAAGTCGCTCAGTCATGTCCGACTTTTTGCGACCCCATGGACTGTAGCCCACCAGGCTCCTCCGTCCATGGGATTCTCCAGGCAAGAATACTGGAGTGGGTTGCCATTTCCTTCTCCAGGGGATCTTCCTGACCCAGGGATCGAACCCAGGTCTCCCGTATTAGAGGCAGACGTGTTAACCTCTGAGCCACCAGGGAAGCCCATACTACACTTGATCTTAGCCAAAAGGCCAAGATAAACCTCTAGTAATAAAATATCTCAGGAATTCCATGGCGCTCCAGTGGTTAGGACTCAATACTTTCACTGGTAAGGGCCTGGGTTTGATCCCTGGTCAGGTAACAGAGATCCCGAAAGCCATGTCATATGGGGTAGCCAGAAACAAAACAAACAAGCAAAAAAAAAAAAAAAAAAAACCACCCATCAGTGTCCACAAGTAAAAAGCATTGTGTATGTGTGTGGTGTGTGTGTAAGAACAGGAACAGATCTGAATTAGATCTCCATTCTGTAATCACCAGGGGCAAAAGAGAATCTGTGAGATCTCAGAGGAAATATTTAGATAGTGTCTGCGGCACAAAAATGTGTGTATTGAAATGGTGATATTACTTGTGCTGGCATGTTTGGAAGCAAAAGGCTTTTCTTTATCAGGTGATTGCTGTATGTGTGATGAAGTCCCTCTTTACCATTGTAAGTTACAGTTTTTAATAAGGATATCATCATTGTGCAAATCGCCTGCTGAACAAATCATAATGTATACCAAGTTAAACCTAAATCTACCTTCCAAATCTCTGACAAGTGGTCATTGATGTTTTATGTACCTCACTGAATGAACACTGTAGGCTTTTTTTTTTAAAGAAAAATTTTGATTTGTTCAAATGTTCAAAAGAAAGTGGTAAAGCCCTTTAAATAAATAGTTTAAAAACAGTTGAATATTTACTGGAGAAACTTTAAGCAATTCAGTGGAAAATCATCTTAATTTGAAAGGCAAGGAGATGTGCTGGGAGGTGAGGAGGAGCAAGACACAGAGGGAGAATTAGAATTCCTAGGGGCATTCAGACTGTGTGCCTGCCCTGGTGTCTAGGGAGGCTCTCTCTTTGCATCTTTCCAATGATGGCATTCTTTCCACTATTCCAGGTGAAATCATTCTAAACACTACCCTCTCTTCCTGCCTCCTGTCCTTCATTTAGACTCTTCCCTGTGGAGGAATAAGAAATAAAGAGGAAGAAAATGGTCAGGTCTGGAAGCTTAGGAGAAGGCCAGTAAAACCTCAAAGAATTAAACATGGTGCCTTAAAGCAGATGTTAAAGTAGGAAATACTTAGGGTAAAGGAGAAGCTTTAAGAGACAATTATTACCTTCTCTCCATAAGTTGTAAATTACTGTTTATGGGATTTCGTACTACTCTGAAACCCTAATCTGCAGAGCAAGCTGAGCCTGACAGAAGAGGCAGAGTATGTATAGATCTGAGTCTTTGATACCCAAAATGTAAGTTTGTAAATGGTCCTCAAAAGAGAAAGTTGTAAGATTAGTAATTGACTTTGATTTCCCTTTTCTATCCTCCCTCCTTTCCTTCCTTCCATCTTTCCCTTCTTGTGTGTGTGCATGCATATGTTAGTTGATAGTTGTGTCTGACTCTTTGTGAACCCATATCTGTCAGGCTCCTCTGTCTATGGAATCCTCCAGGCAAGAATACTGAAGAAGGTGGTCATTCCCTTCTCCAGAGAATCTTCCTGACCCAGGGGTTGAATCTGGGTCCTCCAATGTTGCGGGCAGATTCTTTACCATCTGAGCCACCAGGGAAGCCCTTTCCCTTCTCTCATTAGGTATTCATTGCACATTTACTGGATGTCAGGCCTTCTTCTTGGCATTGACAGCATAGAGATGGTTGTGTTTGAGGCCCCACAATTACCCCCACAACCTGCTATTAATTGTGTCAGCATAGAGAGAAGCTCAGATTGTTATAGTGACTCAGAGGAGGGTCATCTAATTCAGAAATGAATGATGCAAGGCATGACTCAAGGTGGGATCTGGGTTATGAGTAGTTGTAGGAGTGATAAAGAATAGATAATGTGATATTTAGGAGGTAGAAATGGATAAGGGGGATAAAAGATAAGAAAGAGTTTGGGATGGTTCCCAGGTTCCTGGTTTGTACCTCTGGATAGATGAACACAATGGGAGAAATAGTTTGAAGAGAAAAAATATTTAATTTAGTGTCATGGATACTGAGTTCAGGACATAATGATGTTTCAGTTCAGTTCAGTCGCTCAGACATGTCTGACTCTTTGTGACCCCATGAATCGCAGCACGCCAGGCCTCCCTGTCCATCACTAACTCCCGGAGTTCACTCAGATTCACGTCCATCGAGTCCGTGATGCCATCCAGCCATCTCATCCTCTGTCAGCCCCTTCTCCTCCTGCCCCCAATCCCTCCCAGCATCAGAGTCTTTTCCAATGAGTCAACTCTTCGCATGAGGTGGCCAAAGTACTGGAGTCTCAGCTTTAGCATCATTCCTTCCAAAGAAATCCCAGGGTTGAGCTCCTTCAGAATAGACTGGTTGGATCTCCTTGCAGTCCAAGGGACCCTCAAGAGTCTTCTCCAACACCACAGTTCAAAAGCATCAATTTTTTGGTGCTCAGCCTTCTTCATGGTCCAACTCTCACATCCATACATGACTACTGGAAAAACCATAGCTTTGACTAGACGGACCTTAGTTGACAAAGTAATATCTCTGCTCTTGAATATGCTATCTAGGTTGGTCATAACTTTTCTTCCAAGGAGTAAGCATCTTTTAATTTCATGGCTGCAATCACCATCTGCAGTGATTTTGGAGCCCCCAAGAATAAAGTCTGACACTGTTTCCACTGTTTCCCCATCTATTTCCCATGAAGTGATGGGACCGGATGCCATAATCTTCATTTTCTGAATGTTGAGCTTTAAGCCAACTTTTTCACTCTCCTCTTTCACTTTCATCAAGAGACTTTTTAGTTCCTCTTCACTTTCTGCCGAAAGGGTGGTGTCATTTGCATATCTGAGGTTATTGATATTTCTCCCAGCAATCTTGATTCCAGCTTGTGTTTCTTCCAGCCCAGCGTTTTTCATGATGTACTCTGCATAGAAGTTAAATAAGCAGGGTGACAATATATAGCCTTGACGTACTCCTTTTCAGTGCCTGTTAAATATGTTATATTGTAGTCTGAATACAGTCTAGTACAGGCGAATGTCTGATCTAAATATGTTTCTGGGAGCTTCCCTGGTGGTCTGGGGATTAAGAATCTGCCTTGCAATTTAATGCACAATGGTTCAATCCCTGATCTGGGAAGATCCCACATGCCAAGGAGCAACTAAGCCTCAGCGCCACAACTACTGAGCCCACACACCTAGAGTCTGTGGTCCATAATTAGGGAAGCCACCACAATGAGAAGCCAGTGCATCTCAACTGGGGAGTAGCTAGCATGCAGCAAGGAAATAAATAAGAAAAAGAATGTCTTTGGACATATACTATAAAATTTATTATTATGAAAAAATTACTTAGAGACAGAATAAGTCTCTCTGTCTCCTTTATCCTTTTTATCCCTTCTAGTCCTCAGCCAGATGCAGAGAGAATCTTAAAGCATGATAAAGCATCAAAGTGTGCTATGTGAGGCAATCATTATTAGAGATAGGTTTGTGGAAGCCCTTGGAAGACTCTGAAAACCCATATCTGCTCCTATGAAAGGTTGTAGGGAGGTGCCCACTTCGGAGAGAGGCAGCAACAGTCCAGGCCATGTAGAGGTGATGCTAGCAGAGTGGAGTTGGGACCCTGACAGAGGACAGAGGAGTAGAGGACTGGAGAGCAGGCAAAAATACATCCTCTGTGTTCAGAGAAAAACATCCAAGATAGAGTTGCCTGCCAACTGGAAGGCAAGCTGAAGAGAAAAGAGATGTATTATCGTCTAGCCTCTGTGATCAAGTAGTAGATGGCCTTATTTCTGGTACTGAATTAGTCTTTTTATCTAACCAGATGCTTTGGAGCTTAAGGCAAGATAATTCTAACAGATAATACTAAGAGAGTCATTTATTAGTTCATTTCCAAGCATTATGCTAATTGTTTTATATGCATTATCACATTTGATCCTCACAGTAACTTTATGGCAAAGGTGGTGTTACTTCCATTTTACAGATGAGGAACCTGAGGCTTAGAGAGTAGTTTGGAGGAGGGAATATGACCAGTGAGTGATGGAACTAGGAATTTAAATGCATAGTTCACATCTTTAACCACAATACTCTACTGGAGGTCCTCATGATAGAGGTGGCCCAGGGAGAGCAGGTGAAGGAACTAGAGCAGAAGTTTGAACAAAGGGGCTTGGAAAATGGTGGTCTTCAAAAGCTGAGTGGGAAAATAGAGTCCCCAGAGGAGACTGAGGTATGGCCACAGCAGGGAAAGAAAAGTCAGAAAGGAGAATTGTCATGGCACCCCAAAGAATGGAATTTTTATTAAGGAGGGAAAAGTTGGTAACCAATTCTGCAGAGAGGTCAAGCAAGGCAAACACAGAAGTGTATCCATTGAAGTTGACAATCTGATGGTCATTGGCAGTGGTGATCTTAGCCAAAGCCAGGTTGGGGCAGGTAAGGAGAGATTGCAAAGAGAGCAGATAGAACCAGAAAGAGCTGATGACTCCTTGTGGAGTCTGGCTATGAAGTGGAGGAAGGAAAGGACAGGGAAATGTGAAGTGAGAGTCTTTATTGTTTATTAGAATGAAGATGAAGAGACTTGTGATTTGATTGTTTACAGGCTGATTGAGCAAATCCAAATCGGGAAAGGCTGTATATTGTTACCCTGCTTATTTACCTTATATGCAGAGTAGATCATGTGAAATGCTGGGCTAGATGAAGCACAAGCTGAAATTGAGATTGCTGGGAGAAATATCAATAACCTCAGATATGCAGATGACAACACCCTTATGGCAGAAAGTGAAGTTCTAGCCTCTGTGATCAAGTAGTAGATGGCCTTATTTCTGGTACTGAATTAGTCTTTTTATCTAACCAGATGCTTTGGAGCTTAAGGCAAGATAATTCTAACAGATAATACTAAGAGAGTCATTTATTAGTTCATTTCCAAGCATTATGCTAATTGTTTTATATGCATTATCACATTTGATCCTCACAGTAACTTTATGGCAAAGGTGGTGTTACTTCCATTTTACAGATGAGGAACCTGAGGCTTAGAGAGTAGTTTGGAGGAGGGAATATGACCAGTGAGTGATGGAACTAGGAATTTAAATGCATAGTTCACATCTTTAACCACAATACTCTACTGGAGGTCCTCATGATAGAGGTGGCCCAGGGAGAGCAGGTGAAGGAACTAGAGCAGAAGTTTGAACAAAGGGGCTTGGAAAATGGTGGTCTTCAAAAGCTGAGTGGGAAAATAGAGTCCCCAGAGGAGACTGAGGTATGGCCACAGCAGGGAAAGAAAAGTCAGAAAGGAGAATTGTCATGGCACCCCAAAGAATGGAATTTTTATTAAGGAGGGAAAAGTTGGTAACCAATTCTGCAGAGAGGTCAAGCAAGGCAAACACAGAAGTGTATCCATTGAAGTTGACAATCTGATGGTCATTGGCAGTGGTGATCTTAGCCAAAGCCAGGTTGGGGCAGGTAAGGAGAGATTGCAAAGAGAGCAGATAGAACCAGAAAGAGCTGATGACTCCTTGTGGAGTCTGGCTATGAAGTGGAGGAAGGAAAGGACAGGGAAATGTGAAGTGAGAGTCTTTATTGTTTATTAGAATGAAGATGAAGAGACTTGTGATTTGATTGTTTACAGGCTGATTGAGCAAATCCAAATCGGGAAAGGCTGTATATTGTTACCCTGCTTATTTACCTTATATGCAGAGTAGATCATGTGAAATGCTGGGCTAGATGAAGCACAAGCTGAAATTGAGATTGCTGGGAGAAATATCAATAACCTCAGATATGCAGATGACAACACCCTTATGGCAGAAAGTGAAGAACTAGAGAGCCTCCTGAAGAAACTGAAAGAGGAGGGTGAAAAAGTCGGTTTAAAGCTCAACTTTCAGAAAACGAAGATCATGGCATCTGGTCCCATCACTTCATGGGAAATAGATGGAGAAACAGTGGAAACAGCGAGAGACCTTATTTTCTTGGGCTCCAAAATCCCTGTGGATGGTGACTGCAGCTATGAAATTAAAAGACAGTTACTCCTTAGAAGAAAAGCTATGACCAACCTAGACAGCATATTAAAAAGCAGAAACTTTACTTTGCCAATAAAGGTCCGTTTAGTCAAAGCTATGGTTTTTCCAGTAGTCATGTATGGATGTGAGAGTTGGAGTATAAAGAAAGCTGAGCGCCAAAGAATTGATGTTTTTGAACTGTAGTGTTGGAGAAGACTCTTGAGAGTCCCTTGGACTGCAAGGAGATCCAACCAGTCCATCCTAAAGGAGATCAGTCCTGAATATTCATTGGAAGGACTGATGCTGAAGCTGAAACTCCAATACTTTGGCCATCTGAAGAACTGACTCATTGAAAAAGACCCTGATGCTGGGAAAGATATAAGGCAGGAGGAGAAGGGGACAACAGAGGATGAGATGGTTGGATGATATCACTGATGCTATGGACATGAGTTTACGTAGGCTCCAGGAGTTGGTGATGGACAGGGAAGCCTGGCGTGCTGCAGTCCACGGGGTCACAAAGAGTTGGACACAACTGAGAGACTGAGCGGAACTGAGTAAAGAAGAGATTGATGGCATAGGATAGAGAAAGAATGATGGGGGTAGAAGGAGAGAGAGAGAGAGAGAGAGAGAGAGAGAGAGAGAGAGAGAGAAGAGCTCAAGAACACAGATTGTAAGTCCCAGAGCACAGAAGGATTAGCTTCCAATAAAGACAGTATTCCTCCATCGCTGAAACAGAAGGATGAAGGCAAGTTCTCAGATGGTTGAGGGGGAATGTGAGGCTTCATTCCTTCTGGTGTCTTCTAGTTGCTCTGTAGAAAAGGAGGTAAGGCCATCTGTTAAAAGTGAGGGTATATGAGGTGGGGTTGGAGTAGGTTGAAGAAAAGGTGAAAATTTGTTAGATAAAGATGGAGATCATGGATTTTAGTAGCAGCTCAGATGTGGGATTCATCTCTTGTCATTAGAGATGGGTTGTTTCAAATTTTTACTGTCATGAACAGAATAGAGAAGGAATGCTTCACTAAGAATGAACTTTAACTTTTTTAAGGTAAAAGAAACCCCTTCAATAATTCTCAAGAAAGAGATCCATGGAGAGTGGCTTCTAAGTTAGTAATACATAAAAAATTGCTAACTGGTGTCAGTATTTTCTAATCAAATTTTTATATCAACTAAACTCTTTCACAATGATCAATTTGCTTTTAACCTAAGTACTTTTGACTAAGCTACTTTCTACCAAATAAATTTTTGGTTAAGTCATTTGCAGTTGGGTTTTATAGGACAGATGCAAAGCCTGGACAAGTAAACAAGAGAGCTTCTGGCTGAGCATACATCTCTCCCTCAGATTTCATTTTGTAAGCCATAACATTTTTTTTGGTGTGAGACAGAAGACTTGAACCCTGAATACTCATTGGAATGACTGATACTCAAACTGAAGCTCCAATATTTTGGTCTCCTGATGTGAACATCCAAGTCATTGGAAAAGACCCTGATGCTGGGAAAGATTGAAGACAGGAGAACAAGGGGATAACAGAGGATGAGATGGTTGGATGGCATCACCAACTCAATGGACATGAGTTTGAGCAGGCTCTGGGAGATGGTCAAGGACAGGGAGGCCTGGTGTGCTGCAGTCCATGGGGTTGCAAAGAGTAGGACATGACTGAGTGACTGAACAACAACAAGGAGACTTTTGATAGTTGGAAAGCTCAAGGTAGCTCTTCAGGCAACTATTTCTTATTTAGAAGCAGAAGTGCCCATTTACCCATTCAAATAGCTCAGAGAGAGTCACCAGCATCACACAATTATTGATTGTTCTGATTTCTAGAAATCTCTCAGAGCTACCAAACTCAGTATGAGAAATACTATTGTAAATAACTTACCTACATCATAAAAAAAATGAGAAGGAACAAAAGCATAATCAATAATGATACTAAAACACAAAATTTTATTTCTTTTTTTCTTTATTATAACTCTTTTTGAAAAAATTTATTTTAATTGGAGGCTAATTACTTTACAATATTGTGGTGGTTTTTGCCATACATTCACATGAATCAGCCATGGGTGTACCTGCGTTCCCCATCCTGACCCTCCCTCCCACCTCCCTCCCTGTCCCAACCCTCAGGGTCATCTCTCAGTGCGCCAGCCCTGAACACCCTGTCTCATGCATTGAACTTGGACTGGTGATCTATTTCACATATGGTAATATACATTATTCAATGCTATTCTCTCAAATTATCCCACCCTCGCCTTCTCCCACAAAGTTAAAAAGTCTGTTCTTTACATCTGTGTCTCTTTTGCTGTCTTGCATATAGGGTCAATGTTAACCATCTTTCTAAATTCCATATATGTGCATTAATATACTATATTGGTATTTTTCTTTCTGACTTACTTCACTTCTGTCTCTTATACACATCTAGATGTGTATAAGAGACAGGAGTTGGAGTATAAAGAAAGCTGATCTAATTACTTTACAATATTGTGGTGGTTTTTGCCATACATTCACATGAATCAGCCATGGGTGTACCTGCGTTCCCCATCCTGACCCTCCCTCCCACCTCCCTCCCTGTCCCAACCCTCAGGGTCATCTCTCAGTGCGCCAGCCCTGAACACCCTGTCTCATGCATTGAACTTGGACTGGTGATCTATTTCACATATGGTAATATACATTATTCAATGCTATTCTCTCAAATTATCCCACCCTCGCCTTCTCCCACAAAGTTAAAAAGTCTGTTCTTTACATCTGTGTCTCTTTTGCTGTCTTGCATATAGGGTCAATGTTAACCATCTTTCTAAATTCCATATATGTGCATTAATATACTATATTGGTATTTTTCTTTCTGACTTACTTCACTTTGTGTAATAGGCTCTAGTTTCATCCACCTCATTAGAACTGATTCAAATGCATTCATTTTAATAGCTCAGTAATATTCCATTGTGTTTATGTACCACAGCTTTCTCACCCATTCGTCTGCCAATGGACATCTAGGTTGCTTCCATGTCCTGGCTATTATAAACAGTGCTGCAGTGAACATTGGGGCCACGTGTCTCTTTCAATTCTGATTTCCTTAGTGTGTATGCCCAGCAGTGGGATTGCTGGGTTGTATGGCAGTTCTATTTCCAGTTTTTAAAAAATCTCCACACTTTTCTTCATAGTGGTTGTATTAGTTTGCATTCCCACCAATAGTGTAAGAGGGTTCCTTTTTCTCCACACCCTCTCCAGCATTTATTGTAAAACACATAATTTTAGTAAACATCACAAACTTCCAAACTAGCAGTTGTTCAAGTAAGAGTCTGCATTAAAAATTTTTTTTTTAATTTAAAAAGGAAGGTGGATAAGTTAGTCAAGTAACAATTGTATAAAATTTTCTGCTCTTTAAAAATTTGTTATATGAGCCCAGTTAGTTTAGAATTGATTTCCTTTCACTCCTCCGACTCCAAAATAGCAGAAAAATTATAAGAAACAGAAATAAGATACAAATTCATAACCCATGCATAAAGGGGCAAAAAAAGAGTTAAGCCCCAGTTCACATTGCAATCTAGGATGGTGCATAAAGTCCCAAATTAAGTACAAGATCTTGAGGAAGTCTCTCTCCCTCCCACCAAGGAGCAACACTACGCTCTTGTTGTCAACTTCTACCCCAGTTCAGACCAAGTGTCCTTCCCTGTAGTCATCTAGTTTTGGTTTGAACTAAACCCAATAACAGGCAGAAGATATTAAGAAGAGGTGGCAAGAATACACAGAAGAACTGTACAAAAAAGATCTTTATGACCCAGATAATCACGATGGTGTGATCACTCACCTAGAGCCAGACACCCCAGAATGTGAAGTCAAGTGGGCCTTAGGAAGCATCATTATGAGCAAAGCTAGTAGAGGTGATTGAATTCCAGTTGAGCTATTTCAAATCCTAAAAGATGATGCTGTGAAAGTGCTGCACTCAATTTGCCAGCAAATTTGGAAAACTCAGCAGTGGCCACAGACTGGAAAAGGTCAGTTTTTATTCCAATCCCAAAGAAAGGTAATGCCAAAGAATGCTCAAACTACCTCACAACTGCACTCATCTCACACACTGGTAAAGTAATACTCAAAATTCTCCAAGCCAGGTTTTAGCAAACAGTTCAAACTGTTTTAGAAAAGACAGAGGAACAAGAGATCAAGTTGCCAACATCCACTGAATCATTGAAAAAGCAAGAGAGTTCCAGAAAAGCATCTATTTCTGCTTTATTGATTACACAAAGCCTTTGACTGTGTAGGTCATAACAAACTGTGGAAAATTCTGAAAGAAATGGGAATACCAGACCACCTGACCTCCCTCCTGAGAAATCTGTATGCAGGCCAGGAAGCAACAGTTAGAACTGGACATGGAACAACAGACTGGTTCCATATCAGGAAAGGAGTACTTCAAGTCTGTATATTGTCATCCTGCTTATTTAACTTATATGCAGAGTACATCATGCAAAATGCTGGGCTGTAAGAAGCACAAACTGGAATCAAGATTGCTGGGAGAAATATCAATAACCTCAGTTATGCAGATGACACCACTCTTATGGTGGAAAGCGAATAATAACTAAAGAGCCTCTTGATGAAAGCGAAAGAGGAGAGTGCAAAAGTTGGCTTAAAATTCAACATTCAGAAAACTAAGAACATGGCATCTGGTCCCATTACTTCATGGCAAATAGATGGGGAAACAGTGAAAACAGTGTCAGACTTTATTTTTTGGGGCTCCAAAATCACTGCAGATGGTGAGTGTAGTCATGAAATTAAAAGATGCGTACTCCTTGGAAGGAAAGTTATGACCAATCTAGTTTAGTTCAGTTCAGTCGTTCAGTCATGTCTGATTCTTTGCAACCCCATGAACCACAGCACATCAGGCCTTCCTGTGCATCAGCAACTCCTGGAGTCCACCCAATCTCATGTTCATTGAGCTGGTGATGCCATCCAACCATCATATCTTCTGTCGTTCCCTTCTCCTCCTGCCCTCAATCTTTCCCAGCATCAGGGTCTTTTCAAATGAGTCAGTTCTTTGCATCAGGTGGCCAAAATATTGGAGTTTCAGCTCCAGTGAACACCCAGGACTGATCTCCTTTAGGATGGACCAACCTAGACAAGCATATTAAAAAGCAAAGACATTATTTTGCCAACAAAAGTCCGTCTAGTCAAGGCTATGGTTTTTCCAGTGGTCATGTATGGATGTGAGAGTTGAATTATAAAGAAAGCGGAGTGCTGAAGAATTGATGCTTTTGAACTGTGGTGTTGGAGAAGACACTTGAGAGTCCCTTGGACTGCAAGGAGTTCCCACCAGTCCATCCTGAAGGAGATCAGTCCTGAATATTCATTGGAAGGACTGATGCTGAAGCTGAAGCTCCAATACTTTGGCCACCTGATGCAAAGAGCTGACTCATTTGAAAAGAACCCAGTTGCTGGTAAAGATTGAAGGCAGGAGGAGAAGGGGATGACAGAGGATGAGATGGTTGGATGACATCACTGACTCAATGGACATGAATTTGGGTAAACTCTGGGAGTTTGTGATAGACAGGGAAGCTTGGCATGCTGCAGTCCATGGGGTCTCAAAGAGTGACGTGATTGAGCAAGTGAACTGAATTGAAACTCCCCCAAATTAAAAAGAAAACAAAACCTTTCTCTACTTGTCATCTGCCTCTTGAGATTTTTGAGTTATCTATGGATTTGTTTTTCTCAAATTCAAAATCATTTGACCTTTGTTGGAGAGATCCAGAAGCCCCCTTGTTTACCCAGTCACAACATTGCCCATGCAGGAAGATTTCTAGAATTACCCAAACATGCAGCATGCTAGGATGGGCTCTGTGGGAACCAATGCTGGGGCATAAAGACTCCAGAATGATGGGAACCAAGAAAGAAATGGCTCTCGGTTCTTCCACAACCCTGAAGTCTTGCTGGTTCACACTTTCATATCCTTCCAAGGGCTTCCCTGATGACTCAGCAGGTAGAGAATCTGTCTGCAATGCAGAAGACATGGGTTTGATCCTTAGGTCAGTAAGATCCTCTGGAGGCAGAAATGGCAACCCACTCCAGTATTCTTGCCTGAGAAATCCCATGAACAGAGGAGCCTGGTGGGCTACAGTCCAAAGGGTCACACAGAGTCGTACATGACTGAATGTACATACATGACTGAAGGATACATGCACGTATCCTTCAAAAAGCTTCCTTTAGCACTTGAAAGCAGGATATACACTTTCCACCACTGCTTAAAATTTATGTAAAGGTTTTATGACGGAAATTTCTTCTCTATGCTTTACACATTCTTTTATTAAAAGGGCATATTCTAAACATTTAGAAATTGTTTTGTTTCAAAGTCAAAGAATGTGTGACAATTATAGCTTTTATGTCCATGTTTAATACCTGAAGGAAGAGTCCAGATAAATTTCTTTAACAAGGGTTTTTATTTAAAGTTATTACTCTGACTTGATCAGCTCCTACTTGCTTCTTGGTAATGTCTGCCTCTAAGTCCTATCCAGAAATTCCTATTTGAAGGCCACACCTTTTTGAGGGGGTAAATTTTCAATAATGTTTCATTGCTATAGTTCATTACCACAGATGTTCCCTCTAATATTTGCTATTCTTTGAGTAACTGTGCCAATGAGGTATCACTTGTAGTATCACTCTCAGAATACCATGAGATTATATGTGTTGGACTCTACTGATCACAGGGCTCTTTAGTGATAAAGTTAACTAGTCAGTGGGCCTCAGCTCAACCTGTACATCATGAATTCAAGGAAGTATTTGAAATACGTTTCTCCTCAGCAAGGGTATGAAGTCAGAGTGAGATTGATTTTACATTGTCTACCTTAATTTTTTCTCCACTGAGTATAAACTGGCCATCAATCTCAAGTGACAATTTTCTTATAAAAAATTCTGCAAAGTAATTTGAGAGCTTTCATAGTGCTTCCTCATTATTTAATCAGTATTTGACAGAGTTATAGGACAAACTCAATATTCAACAAGTACTAAAAATTATTATGTGCCAGGAATTAAACTAGTCTTTGAGACAAAGACAAACAAGATAAGATTCTTGCCCATGAGGAGCTAATAGTTTATTGGGGAAGACAAATATGTTTTAAGTCTGAGGAGTCCCTCAAGTGTTCACAATGGGGATGATATTTTAGTAGATTAGGCATGGAAGAATGACTAGGACTTTGTTGGGCAATATGGAAAATTGTGTTTGAATATTGGTAAGACCTGTTCATTTAATAATCAGCCTTGTAATATTCCAAGCTAATTGGTTAAAAGACTAAGTGTTAAATGGGTAGAGCCAGATCACAGTATACATGGACACATTCAGTTCAGTTCAGCCGCTCAGTCGTGTCCGACTCCTTGCGACCCCATGAATCACAGCACGCCAGGCCTCCCTGTCCATCACCAACTCCCGGAGTTCACTCAGACTCATGTCCATCGAGTCAGTGATGCCATCCAGCCATCTCATCCTCTGTTGTCCCCTTCTCCTCCTGCCCCCAATCCCTCCCAGCATCAGAGTCTTTTCCAATGAGTCAACTCTTCATATGAGGTGGCCAAAGTACTGGAGTTTCAGCTTTAGCATCATTCCTTCCAAAGAAATCCCAGGGCTGATCTTCAGAATGGACTGGTTGGATCTCCTTGCAGTCCAAGGGACTCTCAAGAGTCTTCTCCAACACCACAGTTCAAAAGCATCAATTTTTCGGCGTTCAGCTTTCTTCACAGTCCAACTCTCACATCCATACATGACCACAGGAAAAACCATAGCCTTGACAGATGGACCTTTGTTGGCCAAGTAATGTCTCTGCTTTTCAATATGCTATCTAGGTTGGTCATAACTTTTCTTCTAAGGAGTAAGCGTCTTCTAATTTCATGGCTGCAATCACCATCTGCAGTGATTTTGGAGCCCCCCAAAATAAAGTCTGATACNAGATGGACCTTTGTTGGCCAAGTAATGTCTCTGCTTTTCAATATGCTATCTAGGTTGGTCATAACTTTTCTTCTAAGGAGTAAGCGTCTTCTAATTTCATGGCTGCAATCACCATCTGCAGTGATTTTGGAGCCCCCCAAAATAAAGTCTGCCACTGTTTCCACTGTTTCCCCATCTATTTCCCATGAAGTGATGGGACCGTATGCCATGATCTTTGTTTTCTGAATGTTGAGCTTTAAGCCAACTTTTTCACTCTCCTCTTTCACTTTCATCAGAGGCTTTTAAATTCCTCTTCACTTTCTGCCAAAATGGTGGTGTCATCTGCATATCTGAGGTTATTGATATTTCACCCGGCAATCTTGATTCCAGCTTGTGCTTCTTCCAGCCCAGAGTTTCTCATGATGTACTCTGCATATAAGTTAAATATGCAGGGTGGCAATAAGGTTGTCTTAATAAATCCCCGTTCTCTGGTTACTGATATGCCCCTTTTCCTAACACATGGGTCTTGGTGGCAGCCATATTTTGCCCTGCAGCTCTGGACACTGTTGACTGAACCAGAGCAGGCATGTGATCAAGCTGGGGAGGTCAGAGCATTTCCCTGGCTCTGACCATATAGATTGGTTTAGGAATGAACATCAGACCCAAGCTCACAGAGTCCCACTACAGAGAATTAGGTTTGAGAAGAGAAATAATTGAACTCAAAGTGGATCACTGACATAAACCTCCAGAAGAGAACATCAGAAAGAATAAGACCTTGAATTAGACAAAGATTTCTTTGCTAGAACTCAGTAAGTAGAACAATAAGAAAAAATTCACAAATTGGACTTTATGTAAAAAGGAAGTTTTTGAAATATGCTGTTAAGAAAGTCAAAAGACAAGCCACAGACTGGGAAAAAATGTTTTAGCAAAACACATATCTGATAAAGGACTCATATCTAGAACATATAAAACCTCTTACAACTCAGACCAGCAACTCTCTAAAAATTGACAAAAGAGTTAGACTCCTCACCAAAGAAGAGATATAGATGGCAAATAAGCAATGAGAAGATGTTAAACATTATTATTTTTCAGGAAAATGCCAATAAAAACCACAATGAAATACCATGGCATACCTATTAAAATGAAAAAGACCGACCATGCCAAGGGTTTGCAAGGATATGAAGCAGCTGGAATGCTCACATATTGTTGTATGAAATACAGAATGGTACAGCCACTTTGGAAAGTAGTTTGAGACTTTCCTTTAAAGTGTAACATACACTTAAAATATGACCCAGCAATCCCATTCCTCAGTATTTCCCAAAAAGAAATGAAAACATAAACATGTGTCCACAGAAAGACTTGTATGTAATTGTTCACAGCGGCCTTACTCATAACAGCTCCCAGTTGGAAACAACTCAAATGTCATTAACAATGGATAAACAAATTGTGGTATACTTATGTAGTATAATACTGCTGAGTAACAAAAAGAACTAACCACCAATACTCAGAATAGAAAAGTATCTGAAAAACATTATGCTGAGTGAAAAAAAAAGTCATGTACTATGTGACTGTATTTATAGGAAATTCTAGAGAAGTCAAAATATTAGAAAAACAGATCAGTGCTTTCCAGGGCTGAAAATGGGGGAGGAAACGAATGAAAATAGCACAAAAAAACGATATTGGAGTGATGGATATATTCTATATTTTAATTGTGATAGTGGTTGCATAACTCTATGTATTTGTCAAAACTCATGAATTCTGTGGGCTTCCCAGGTGGCTCAGTGGTAAAAGAATCCAGCTGCCAATGCAAGAGATGCAGGCTTTATCTCAGGGTTCGAAAGATCCCCTGGAGGAGGAAATGGCTACCAACTCCAGTATTCTTGCTGAGAAAATCCCCTGGACAGGGAACCTGGTGAGCTACAGTCCATGGGGTCTCATAGAGTTGGACAAAGTTGAGCACGCACACACTCGTATGAATTCTGTATTTAACAAAGGATAAATCTTTTGTATGTAACTGATGCATCATTAAAACTGATTAAAAAAAAAAAAGTGAGTAAATGTGGAACTAGCAGTCCAGGAGCATAAACCTCAGGAGGAAGTAGAATCTTGTCTTCTGCCATGTGGAAAGCGAAGTAGAAAAATCTGATCTGAAGAGGATAGAGGATGAAGTGGATACACAGAAAAGTCAAAGCAGGATTTTGAGAGAGATTTCTAAAGCTGTTTGAATCCCTAGCTTCAGCTGCATTCCTGGCCTGGGATTCATTCCTGCTCTGTGTTCTCTTAGCCCCTTATAATGAAGCCCTTCTTTTTGGCCAAAGTCATTTCAGTGGATTTCTGTTGCAACCAAAGGAACTCTTAATTCATAAGGAAATAGGCCCTGAAAATATTTCCAATGATGTAATGTTCAGAGGTGGAGAATTTCTAGGCACTTTCCACAAGAAACATGTGTTTGAGAAACTATTCTTACTAGGATTTTCTGAGAATCTGAAGATCTGGGCTTGTCTCATGGTGTGCTGTGCAGTGTTGGGGAAGTCCCTCTTCTCTCACTGAACCGCTTTCTTACATGCAAAGGGAAGAATTAAACAAAATTCAAGGTTTGCAAACTTTTTTTTTTAATCAAAAGTAGATAAACAGCCCAGTTTATACAGGAATGAGTGGAACCACGCTGGCTGATGTGGAGGGAGGCCTCAGCCTACCTACTTGGGGTACAGGAGTGCAGCAGAAATGCAATTTTTGTGCACCGATTGTAGTGTTTGAAGGTTAAAGACAAGGAAGTCTCTGTGTTGGTTGGAGTATAAATATAGGTACTAAGCACACCTGTTAGATGATGACAGAAGGAGCTTGGCCTGAAAGTAAGCCTTTGGCGCTGAAGTATAAGTGGGGAGGCTGAGATACTGCCAGAGCAAGACTGTCTGTTTTCCTTCATTTTGGAGCTCCATTTCTTTTCTCCAGAGCACTTATTGTGCAACTCCAAATAGAGCAGAATCATATGCTCCACAGGGTAGGAGCCAAAGCTGTCTTGTATAGCAGTTCCTTCACACTTCAAAAGTTCCATGAAGGCATCCATCAGCAGCCTATTTAAGGATTCAGGAATGCTTGGACACTCTCTGCCCCTTCTTCTTAGGAGCACCAAGAAACTGTTGTTGATTTCTCTTCCTCCTCTTCCTCCCAGTGCTCTAGGGCTAAGGGATGTGTGAGGAGGGAGAAATAATAACACTGCCTAGAGAGTCACAGGATCTTTTCCCTGTGGTTTTGTCCCTCATGAACCTCATGTGAAAATGGAGCCTTTGAGTGGGTTGAAAATTTATTCAAACCTAAATTGATGGCCAACTGCCCACTATGTTATGTTACTGGTAAGGGATGTCCAGCCCAGGACTACATTTCCCAGCAGCCCTTGCTTCTTGATGTGGTCCTGTTACTGCTCCTTATGAATGAAATGGGAGTGACAGTGGTTTGTGTTACTTATGGAGCATGTTTGCGTGTTACTTATGGAGCATGTTTGCTTGTCACTTGCCTGTTTGCCCTCAGATCCGCTTTCTCATCCTTTCCCTGATCTGCTCATTCTACAGAGGACTGGTTCCTGCAAACTGCAGTTCCCCAGACTTCCTGCCCTGGCTCTGACTAGATTCAGCCAGCCTGGGCACTGGCAGGACACTGTAAGGAGGGAGCCAGGGAGAACACAGGATATTTCAACCCCGATCTCTTTGCTTCAGGTGACATCACTGTCGTCTCAGCTCTTAACTAACAGCCCCTCTTTCGGGTCTCAGTTGCCCAGCAGCCTTCTCTGCAGCTCAGAAAGGTAAGTGGTGAGTGAACTGGATCCTTGTGTCCTAGGAGCAGAAGTGACTTCCTGCTGATGTTAACATCTGAATTTTCTTTTGTCCCCTATCTGGCTTTTAAATTCTTGTAATTGCCCATTTTAATGGTCTCTATTGGATTGCCTGGCCTGGGCCCTATTTTTCTGATTACCTGGCCTGAACTTTGTTCTCCTGAAAATCCCCTGACTAGTACACAGGCCAAGGTGATAAAGAAGGAGAGATGCTTCTCTCTCCTCCCTTCCCCATCTCCTGGATGTGGCCCTAGAGGATAATGGAACTGTAAGATGGAAGGAGACTGGGTTCCTGTGGAAGAGAGCCACCTGCAGGCCAGGAATCCTCTCATCAAACTGTTATGTGAGTGAAAAGTCAAGTAGTTCTTTGTTGACAAGCCATTGAAATGTTGAGGTTTATTTATTATAGGAGGTAGCCTTATCCTAATATGTGAACAAACAATGGGAATAGAGATCCCAGATGTCTTTCTTCTTGGCCTCCTACTTGTTTCTTTAGGTGGCCTCTGGAATGTTGTGTAGGCAAAAGTTTGGAATTATTCAGACTGGGCAGTGTCTAGATCCCTTACAAGATCTATGTTACTGGGCCCACGTTCACTTTAAGAAGGTGCTACATAAGGCACTGGAGAAATTATAAAAATTGGAATGACTAAATTAGATTTTAAAGCAGTTTTTACTTCTGAAGTCATTAATTCACTCGAACTCATGAACTAACTCATCAGTTTCTCAAGGCATTTACCAAGTGCCTGTTGTTTGTAAAAACCTCTGCGAGGCACTGAGTTACCAGTTCTATTAGTAAGGTAGGCTCAGAGAAAGGGCTTTATAGTAACTGGCCTCTAGGTGGGAGAGAACTCAAATGAAAAAAATGTAAATAGATATCACAGACCTCCCAGGTACTGACCCTCTGGAACTTTTGATGCTACCTCCATCAACTTCATCATTCTGGGGCTTAGTAAATGTCAAGAAAACTGATGTTTTTCTAGGTAGTTTTGTGTATAGTTTAGAGCATTATGTAATAGTTTCAGCTTTTTGGTTGGACATCTGGAAATTCAACTGTAACTTTTTTTTTTTTTTTTTGCAGACAAGAAAATATGGCTGGAGTGATGGACAAACTCGGCTGTATTTCTCTTCTGATCTCTTTCCGGGCCTGTTTATATAAACGTATTGTCACCAATCATGTGACCCTGCACTAGAGAGAGAAGCTTATCTAGAGCCTGAGTCTGGAGACTTTCCAGGTGACTCGTGCTGGGGATTTGTTTGGCACGGGCTGTTTGTTGCTATGGGTCAGCTGGTTGTGCCTTAGGCAGGATTGTAGAGCTTTGTGGGGGACCTCAGATCTGGCAGGACATTGAGAAGGGTCTAGAGAAAATGTCCAGAGGTCGGGGGAGGCCACTGAGAGCCTGGAAGCACTCTCTGAAGCTCACTGAAGAGGAATGTGGGCCTTGTGGTGCTGTAAAATTTGGGGAGAGCTCAGTCAAATGTCATTTGTCCAAAAACTTCAGAGTTGAGTTTTTCTGGATAGAATTCTCTTTGTGATGACTAAGGGTTTATCTTTTAAACTGCCAAACATTGTTTAACTATGTGAAGTCAGAATTTCTTGAAAAGCTTTGGCATACCCAGCATCCCCTGGCGACCTCTCCCTTACTCTCGGTTCCAACTGGATAGCCTTGAAGGGCTCCATGGAACACACAGAAATCAGTAGAAGAGATTGTTTCTAAGCCTCAAAGGTTCTAAGTTATGACTGTAATTCCAAATTATAAATACCTCTAGGAGGAAGGGTTACCCTGTAAGCACTTACCAGACCTTTCTATTATAAAAACAGGGGGAAAAGGGGGGCTCCTTTCCAGAACCCCAGGGGGAATCCTTGGAGCAGGAGCCTTGGGGGTGACAGTGAGGATCCAAAGGAAAGTAAAGGAATTCCTCTGGTTACTTCAAGATGTAGGGTCCTCCCCAAACCCTTTCCTTTCCAGAAGGGGTTGATGAAATTCACCAGATATACTGCACCTTTCTTATCTCTGCTTGGAAAATGACCTCTGTTTTTTTTTTTTTTTTTTCCTTCATAGCTTTTTTTTACATGGATGTGTTCCATCAATTCACCCATTTAAAGTATATGACTCAGTAGCTTTTATTGTATTCAGAGTCTAACAATCATCATTACAATTTTAGAATATTTTTGTTAGCCTCAAAAGAAATCCTGTTCCCCTTAGCTACCACCCCCCAATCCCACCGTCCCTCACCCTTCCCCGCTATCAGCAACAACTTACCTACTTTCTGTCTCTGTAGATTTACCTATTCTGGACACTTTGTATAAATGGAATCAATACAATATGTGATCCTTTGTGACTGTATTCTTTCACTTAATGTTTTACATAATATTTTCAAGTTTCATCCACGATGTAGCATGTAAGAACTTCGGTCCTTTTAATGGCCAAATAATACACTAATGTATAGAGATACCACACTTTATTAATCCATTTACCAGTGAACATTTGGGTTGTTTCTACTTCTTGGCTATTATGAATAATACTGCTATAAGTGAGTGAGTGAAATCGCTCAGTCGTGTCTGACTCTTTGCGACCCCATGGACTAGTAGCCTACCAGGCTCCTCCCTCCATGGGATTCTCCAGGCAAGAGTACTGGAGTGGGTTGCCATTTCCGTCTCCAGGGCATCTTCCTGACCCAGGGATTGAACCCGGGTCTCCTGCATTCCAGGCAGACGCTTTAACCTCTGAGCCACCAAGGAAGCCCCACTGCTATAAGCATCCATGTATAAATTTTCATGTAGGTATCCATATTTTCATTTCTCTTGGATATGTAATCTACTGAGCAGTGGAATTGCTGGATCATATGGTAACTCTATGTTTAACTGTTGATTCAGGGCTACTTATAAAGTCCTACTAGTTGGGGATATTCCTTCATGCTTCAATACTCTGATTCCATTTTACTTTTAGAAACTTGTATTAAAAAGATGTGTATGTGCAGAGAACTACATTTAGTAATAAGCCATAATGGAAAAGAATATGAAAGTGAATATGGATATATTTGTATAACTGAAACACTTTGCTGTGCAACAGAAACTAACAGAAAATTGTAAATCAACTATCTGTTGTTCAGTTGCTAAGTTGTGTCTGACTCTTTGCAACCTGATGGACTGTAGTATGCCAGTCTTCCCTGTCCTTCACTGTCTCCTGGAATTGGCTCCAATTCATGTCCATTGGGTTGGTGGTGCTATCCAACCATCTCAACTCAGTTCAGTCGCTCAGTCATGTCCAATTCTTTGCGACTCCATGGACTGCAGCACACCAGGCCTCCCTGTCCATCACCAACTCGTGGAGCCAGCTCAAACTCATGTACATTGAATCAGTGATGCCATCCAGCCATCTCATCCTCTCTCACCCCCTTCTCCTCTTGCCTTCAATCTTTCCCAGCATCAGGGTCTTTTCCAGTGTATCAGTTCTTCACATAAGGGCCAAAGTATTGGAGCTCCCGCTTCAGCATCAGTCCTTCCAATGAATATTGGGGACTGATTTCCTTTAGGGTTGACTGGTTTGATCTCCTTGCAGTCCAAGACTCTCCAGAGTCTTCTCCAACACCACAGTTCAAAAGCATCAGTTCTTTGGCGCTCAGCTTTCTTTATAGTCAAACTCTCACATTCATACATGATTACTGGAAAAGCCATAGCTTTGACTAGATAGACCTTTGTTGGTAAAGTAATGTCTCTCCTTTTTAATATGCTGTCTAGGTTTATTATAGCTTTTCTTCTAAGGAGCAAGCGTCTTTTAATTTCATGTCTGCAGTCACCATCTGCAGTGATTTTGGAGCCCCCAAAAATATCTGCCACTGTTTCCATTGTTTCCCCATTTATTTGCTATGAAGTGATGGGACTGGATGCCAAGATCTTAGTTTTTTGAAAGTTGAGTTTTAAGCCAACATTTTTGCTCTCCTCTTGCACCTTCATCAAAAGGCTCTTTAGTTCTTCTTTGCTTTCTGCTGTAAGGATGGTGTCATCTGCATATCTGAGGTTATTGATATTTCTCCTGGCAATCTTGATTCCAGCTTGTGCTTCATCCAGCCTGGCATTTTGCATGATGTACTCTGCATATAAGTTAAATAAGCAGGGTGACAATATACAGCCTTGACATACTCCTTTCCCAATGCAACCATCTCATCCTGAATCATATAAACTATACTTCAATAAAACAAATAAGCTGTATGTGTACTGATTTTTATTGATGAACTTTTTCTTCAACTCTATCAGTGCTCAAGTATTCGTTTTTGCCTGTGTAGGTAAAGTCTATCCTGTTTTTGCCTGTTGTTATCAAGCAGTCCTATTCATGCTTCCTTGCTTCTATTTTGTTCACTGCATGTTAAACTTCTCTCTTTGGGACTGTGGTTTGCCTTCATGATATAAATAACAGACATAACAAGAGTGAAAACTCAGTTCCTATTGTACTAAAGACAGGGCTGGAAGTGAGGTGAGCAAGGGGGCTGGGAGAGGCCTGTGGGAAGGAGTCAAATTCCTGGAACGCAGGGATGCTCAGGGCTCCGTGCCATCAGCCCCTGGGGCCTTGGGCCACACCCCTGTGCTCCCTGGATCACAGCGCCGTACGTGCTACCCGACACTTGCAAGAAACACCTGCGCACAACAGTTGCCAAGGGCTGAGGATCTGTTTGAGTGTCCATATCCTGTTTGGGAAAAGTTTCAAATGAAATCAGTGACTTTTCCCTGCATCATAACAATTTTTTTGAGAGGTGGGAAAAGAAAGGGAGAAGGAGAGCTGTGAGTTTTGCTCAGAGGAGCAGTCCACATGCCGCTGTCCCCTTGCCTGCAGCCCTCAGCCCTGCCTGCTGCCCCTGGGGGCCTGCGGAACAGCAGTGAGAGCCCTGGGAGGTGGCTGGGCAGCCTGCCTTGTGGGCCCCTTTGAAAGACTTTGTCTAAACTCCATCTGAGTGCTTTGGGTCTTAGGTGCTTAGCATGTTTAGAGCCCTGCCTTTGACCTGCTGATCCAGGGGGTGGGCCCTCCTCATGAACAGAGGTGAACAACAGGCTTTGCCTCTGTCTGCAGGTTACCACTTTTTTCTGGAGAAAGGCACAATTGTAATCCTGTCTTTTCTAGGCAAGATGCTGCCAGCTGAATGGGCAGGGGCCTGGACCAGAGCATGGAAAGGGACTTTAAGTAGTATTCTTCAGACTCTTAGCAGTGAAAGATTGTTTATTTTTATTTCATATCATTTATGAACTGATGTTTTTGGTAAAATACAATATAAATAGAATACTAGGAAAAAAGAAAAAGCAAAGATAATAATACAAGCTTTTTTTTAAAATAAATTAGATTCGATTTAGTTCTAATGAGGTAGATGAAACTGGAACCTATTATACAGAGTGAAGTAAGTCGGAAAAAAATACACCAATACAGTATATTAGCGCATATATATGGAATTTAGAAAGATGGTAACGATGACCCTATATGCGAGACAGCAAAAGAGACACAGATGTAAAGAACAGACTTTTGGACTCTGTGGGAGAAGGCGAGGGTGGGATGATTTGAGAGAAGAGAATTGAAACATGTATATTACCATATGTGAAATAGATTGCCAGTCCAGGTTCAATGCATGAGACAGGGTGCTCAGGGCTGGTGCACTGGGATGACCCTGAGGGATGGGATGGAGGAGGAGATGGGAGGGGGTTCAGGATGTGGAACACATATACACCCATGGCTAATTCATGTCAATATATGGCAAAACCACTAGAATATTGTAAAGTAATTAGCCTCCAATTATATTTTAAAAAGAAAGTGAAGTCGCTCAGTTGTGTCCGACTCTTTGCGACCCCATGGACTATAGTCCACCGGGCTCCTCCATCCATGGGATTCTCCAGGCAAGAATACTGGAGTGGGTTGCCATTTCCTTCTCCAGGGAATCTTCCCAACTTAGGGATCGAACCCAGGTCTCCTACATTGCAGGCAGACGCTTTAACCTCTGAGCCACCAAGGAAGCCAGTTAGATGCAATAGACATCAGATTGCTCTGGAAAATTGCTGCAAGAGTTCTCAGGTTTTCTCAGTTGCTGTTCTTTTCTTGTTGTAGACCAGTAACAGGTAGGAGGGCTGACAGCAGTCTGCAGACCACACTCTGGCCCCCACAGCCCCCGTTTCCCCTGCCTCCTCCAGCAGGGGTACCCATCTCCTGCCTGGTCCTGGACGACAGGCACACGGCCAGGCTGAGTGTGGCTCTGGAGGAGGGAGCAGAAGCCCCATCCTGAGCTGGATCAGTGTTCTCCCTCAGCTTCAGGGCTTCTCAGAAGCAGTTTTAGTAATAAGGAACTGAATCCACTCAAGTTGGTTTTAGGTACAGAACTCATGGAATCCACTGAAAAGCTCCAGTGGCAGGCCCACGAAGGGCAGAAGTCAGGGAAGGTCCAAGGACCTCAGCAGCCCAAGTTCATGGACCTTCACTTAGAGACCCACCATTAACACAGACCCCTCACCGTCACTCTTGTCTGTGTGCTTCATGGCGTACATTATGAAAACAGATTCCGTGGATTAGGTATGGAAGAACGTCCACCTTCATCCAATTAGTGGGGTGTCAAGAGATGGGGTCTCATAGCCTGGTTTCCACTTAGTAGGGCTTGTGGAAACCAACTCTTGGAACTGGGACCAAGGGAGGCTCTTGGTGTGAATTGCTACTCGTGGAAGGTCCTGAATGATGTGGCAGTTCTCAAGCAGGAGAAAGGTTTTAATCACTAAATTGCAGGGAGAAATTCCTGGCCTTGCCCTGTGCAGTCAACTCATTCCTCTGGGTCTCTAAGTGCGTTGCTTCCTTGCTCCTGGTCTAACTACTCACTTAGCAAACAGGAGTCTCCATGGAAGGCACTGACCTGTGATTAATGTGTCATAAAAGGCCTGGGGTGTTTGATGCCTGTACTTATCTGCTTGAGAAGAAACATTAAATGAGAGCTAATGGACCCTCGGCCTCTAATGCGGCTGCTGCTTGCTTAATGCGTGGCTCCATTTCAATCTAGCTCCCCGGCCAGGCCAAGCTGATTTTCATCCTGCAGCTCTCAATGAAGCTCAGCCATAGCCACAGCCATGAGAAGCAGAACCCAAAGGCCCAGAAGCTGCAGTTTTCTCCTTTCCACACCCTCACCATTGAAGGTCTCTTGTCAGCAAGATGTTTTATATACAAACCTTCAGTGTTAAAATCCTAATGTGAAGTGAACATTTAAGCTGAAGACAACATTTCAAATGATGGTTTAACAATCGATTGTGGAATGGGAAGTCTCCTTGACTTTATACTGAACAATTTCGTGTAGAGGCAGGGTTCATCTGAATCCAGAATTCCTTTACTATAGTGGGCTGGTGGTGAGTACCCAGGGTTGGTTAGCCCTGGGTCTCTACTGGCAGGAGACCCTAGGTGGCACTGCAACGCAACGTTAGTGCACTGCCCGGCTGGTTAGCATGAAAACCAGGAAAGATTCAGTGTTCAAAAAATAAGACATGGTAAGGAAAGGAGTACAGAAATCACCACTTAGAGGTGCTCTGTGGTGACCTAAATGGGAGGGGAGTCTAAAAAAAGAGTGGATATATGTATATGTGTATGTATGTCTGATTCACTTTGCTGTAGAGTAGAAACTAATGCAACATTGTGAAACAGACAAAAAAGAAATCACCACTTAGAGCTTGCTGTAGAAGCCTTGGGACCACAGACCATCTTCTCTAGGGACTAACTGGCTAAATGTCATGGATGGTATAGAGAGGAATATGTACCTAGTGATGGTTTGCAAAGTCTTGGCACAAGTAAGAATCACAACTATCTTGTGTGCCTGGAAGATATGGAGGCTGAAAAAAAGAAAAACCCAAGAAAACAAGGTAAGAGTAGAATGTATTTTAAAATTATCATCATTGTTTTATTCTGAGAGAGAATTTGGTCTGAAGTACATAGTTTCCTCTGGATTTATATTCCTACCTGACTACTGAATTGAATTGTTAGTATAATTTAAATTATAGCATGATACTTGGTAAGCAACACGATTAGGGTACTTATTTATGAGTGATAAAATGAATCAAGAAAGAAAAATAAAGTGAAACGTCATAAAATATGTTTTCTAATGGACCAAGCTATGGGCTTCCCTGACAGTTCAGTTGGTAAAGAATCTACCTGCAATGTGGGAGACCTGGGTTTGATCCTTTGGTTGGGAAGATCCCCTGGGGAAGGGAAAGGCTACCCACTCCAGTATTCTGGCCTAGAGAATTCCATGGNTGTTTTCTAATGGACCAAGCTATGGGCTTCCCTGACAGTTCAGTTGGTAAAGAATCTACCTGCAATGTGGGAGACCTGGGTTTGATCCTTTGGTTGGGAAGATCCCCTGGGGAAGGGAAAGGCTACCCACTCCAGTATTCTGGCCTAGAGAATTCCATGGACTGTATAATCCATGGGGTCGTAAAGAATCGGACAGGACCGAGTGACTTTCACTTTCATGGACCACGTGCTCCCACACCTGTGGTGTGAGGCATACGTCATGCCTTACCCATGGTGTGCTTGGTTGCTCAGCCATGTCTGACTCTGTGGTTCCGTGGACTGCAGCCCGGCTCCTATATCCATGGGATTTCCCAGGCAAGGATACTGGGGTGGATTGGCATTTCCTTCTCCAGGGATCTTCCCAACCCAGGGATCAAACCCAGGTCTCTCTTGCATCTCCTGCACTGGCAGGTGTATTCTTTACCACTGGCTGCCATCTGGGAAGCCCCAAGGCATAGTTTAGCCCACCAGAGTTTGATGGTTTGAGAAGTATGCATAAGCTTATCATCTGAACCTTTTTTATCCCGTTTGTGAGGATTTGCTCAATGTATTTCTGTTTCTAATGGTGCTCTCAATCAGTGTTAAGTGTAGTTTTTGGACCAACACAGCACCAGTATCATCTGAGAACTTGTTACACATGTAAATTCTTGAGCCCCACCCCAGACTCCCTGAGTCAGAAACTTGGAAAGGGCCCAGTAACCTGAGTTTTAACTAGGCTGAGATCTCAGTGATTGTTGTGCCTGCTTAAATTTGAACACAACTGCTCTAAAGAGTCCCTCGGATAGGTGTGGGGAAAAGTTAGAATAGATTGTCTAATCAATATTTGTGCTCTCCCCAGCTTTTAGCAGTGTGATAAATTCTGGGGTGACAAAGAAGATAATGTATTTCTTCTTTCAAGCTGTTTACAGTTTAGAGGGGAAGCATGCAGGCATACAACTATAAATGTAACAACTGCAAAAGTTTAATAATTCTGCCTAGGAAGGAGAGAGGGAAATACTTAGAGTGGTTGACAACACTTGAGCACAGTCCTGAAAGAGGAGATTTAGTGAGGCAGAGAAGGGCTTGTAGCTTTTAACATTGCCTTTAATATTGCTGCCTTAAAAAATGGAGAAACAACCATGTTGAGAGATACACTTTTAAGTCTTCTCTTCCCTACCATGGGTTTTGCAAGTCATTTGTTAAGAGGAAAAATAGGGTTAGTTTTGGGAAAGCAGTGACTTAAGAATATTACATCCAGCCGAGGTGTTGATTAAATGTAAAGAAAGACTATAGGTAGGCATTTCCCTGATGGTCCAGTGGTTAAAATCCTCCTGCCAATGCCAGGGATGCACGTTCAATCCCTGATCTGGGAAGATCCCACATGCTGCAGGGCAACTAACCTCATGAGCCACAGCTGCCGAGCCTGTGCTGTGGAGCCCGCTAGCTGGGACTGCTGAAGCCCATGTGCTCCGCAACAAGAGAAGCCACCTCACTGAGGAGCCCATGGACTGCACCTGGAGAGCAGCCCCTGCCTGTGGCAACTTGAGAAAGCCCGCGTGCAGCAATGAAGACGCAGAGCAGCCAAAAAAGAAAGAAAACTACAGGCAAAGATCATTGCACATCAACAAACTCAGGAAATACACGATGCATGAAAAGTGCTTGGAAAAAGACTAAATCAAGATTCATCCACATGAAGGGTAAACCAAAAGAAAGGACTCAGGAGTGGAGTAGTCATAGTTAAAGACCAGGGTGATCCTTGCCAGGAAACGTGAGCGGAGGTGGAAAAGTGCTAATTTCTTTGTCTTTCTTAGCAGGAAGTTGATTTTTCAAAATGACTTTAGCCACTTTATGCTTTTTTATAATCTTTTTTTCTTAACCTAGTGCTCTTTTTAAGAAACACGACTATTTATAGCAAAGAAACATCTAAAGTTTATTTTCTTCACTTTTAAACCTTAAAAAAAATCTAAATTCAAGTAAAACTAAATTTCAAAGCTTTATAAATTTTTAAAAATTTTCTAAAATTACAGCTAGTTAATATTTTAATTTGCTTATTTTTCCATCCATCTGTTCATCCATGTTTCTATTCGTTCTTGGTTAATCCTTTTTTACTCATAGTTTTTAAGTATCACCTGTTTGCTTATGATGTTCAAATATTTATCTTCAGTCCTGTTGACTCTTCTGATTTTCAGAACTATATGTCCAATAGCCCACTGGACAGTTCCTTTTGGATGTCCAGTGGGCACTGCAGACTCCACATGTTCAAAGTGAAACTAATTTCCTTCATCTTCCAAATGCAAATTTCCCATCCCTCATGTATTTCTGTACTTCCTATCTCAGTTCAAGATATTACCATTAATTTGGTCATCCAAGCCAGAAACTTGGAGTTATTCTAGATTCTTTACCTCCCCTCCATCCTTTCAAACTATCCAATAGATAACATCATTTGCTATATATATTCAGTTTTCTCTTTCCCCTTCATTCTAGCTATCATTGCCCCTGGACATTGTTCTCACCTGGGACTTTGATGGTGTCTTTTAGCTGGTTTCTGTGCCTTGTTGGCTTTCCTTCATTTACCTCCGTTGTTTATATTCCTATGAGAATGATCTTTCTAAATGAAAGCTGACCTTGTTCCTCTCCAGCTAAGGTCCTTTGGTAGTTTTCCATTTCCCTTGGGATAAATCTCAGGTTACTGAACATATAATCACCCTCAGTTTCTGGACTAATACTTTTATCCCCAACCAGCTGTGATATAGATAACTTCTGGTTCTTCTGCCTGGAGTTTTTTTTGGTGTTTTTTATACCCTGGACGATGCCTGCTTATTCATTGAAACACAGCTCTAGAGACATTTCAGGAAGCTTTCCTAGACCTGAGACAGAGGAAGTGTATCTCCTCTGTGCTTCATTCACATACCACTACTGTAATGCTTTGCATTCAAGAGATGTTTACGTGTTGGTCTCTTTGTTATGGTTTCTGGTTCCTCCATGTTAGGAACTGTGTGTGTGTGTGTGTGTGTGTGAGAGAGAGAGAGAGAGAGAGAGAGAAAGAGCGTGCGCACACACACTAAATCATAGTGCCTGTTACACACTATGGCACATAGTAGGTACACAAAGTCTACTGAAGTGGATGAAACAATCCTGGTACATCTTTCTATATTGACTACCAGGGATATATCCCCTCTCTCCCTGGGGCACAATTGAATAAACACTACCAAATTAAATAGTGCTCCATTTTTCTGAACTCAGGACAAATGGCCTTCCTTCTGTGGATACATTCTACCTTCAGATCTGTTTATACTATTGATTGTTATAGCTTTCTTATAGGGAAATCACATGCCAGTCATGTCCTCTAGGTTCATCCCAGACTCTTTAATTGGGTTCTTCATTCCTTCATTAATTAGTTCGCTTGTTCTGTTCATGGAAAGCTGTGTGTTTAAAGGATATCTACGAGGTTTTCAGTAAAACGGTGCCCTTCACATTACTCTCATGCAGTAGGGCCGTCATTGTGCAGCACAGAGTGTGAGGCCACTGGAGGCTTCAGGATGAAGGGTGTGTGTATAAGGTGGGCGCTGATGCCAGGGGAGGGCAGGAATCCTATCTGCCAGGTCCTACCTCAGATGAGTCCTTCGGATTCTTGAGAACTGTCTAGTATAAGATTAAGAGCTCTGTTTTTTGAGAGAGGCAGCCTGTTTTCCAATCTCAAGGTGACAGCTTAGTGGACACATTCTCTACTGTAAATCTCTTTAACTGTTAAATGGGAGTAATAGTCGGACTAGGGTTGTTTTGATAATTAAAAGATAATGTTGAAAAGTGCAGTGGAAGATGAGAGGCATGTGACAGATGCTAGTCAGCCTCATTGTCCTTGTCATCATCACTATCATCGTTGTCGTATTTTAATGTCTGTTCTGAGTCCAGACTCAGCCTGACTGGCCTTTGGGTCCTCCTCACCTCTCTTCTTCCCCTTGCCATGTTTTGGTCAATCGTAACGTGAGCCTGGAAAAGACCTTGTGGACATCCCATCTGCCAATTTCCTTTTTCTGCTTCCTCTGTTAGGAAATGCTTTCAGTTTTTAGGGACTCTTTTTTACAGGGGTTATTTAGCATTTTTATTCTCCGAGGGTGCTGGCATAGCTTCAGTCTGTAATTCTAAGGAAAAGGCATTTAGCTGTGCCTTTCTTTGTTTGTCGGGAACATTTCTGTAGATAAGCACCCTGCACAGTAAATAAACTGCATTGTTATTACATTGCTTAGCAATTTACCTGTAACAGACGGCTGTGCCTGCTATAATGACATGATAGCTAATCCACACCCCTGCATGATTTTATCTTCTACTGGGAGAGCTGGCAAGTTTAAAGGGGATGCCCTCAAGGATCAGCTTGGGGAAACCAGGTCTGGTTTTTTTGTGAATGAGATTTTTGCAGGGGGTACACCAAAAATCCTGTGTCCGAATTTTGAACAGGTGCTTAATTTCAGGATCAATTACCATAAGCTTCCCCCAAGTAGCTTCTGCCTAAAGCTTCTGTTTGACTTAATTAAGGAAGTCTTTCGAGTCTGTGATTAATATAGAGGATAACTTTTTTTCTTACTGAATTAGAAGTTTTGGATATGTAAATAGCATACAAACCAATTTGTTTTAAAAGTAAATAACAATTGCCTTTGGCAATTGGTAAATAATGCTGCTTTCTTTATTATTATTATTGAGGTATAGTTGATTTATAATGTATTATTATTGGTGTACAGCAAAGGGATTCAGTCATATATATATATGCATAAATATGTATATTCTTTTTCATATTATTTTCCATTATGACGTTACAGAATATTGAATATATAGTTTGCTGTGCTATAAAGTAGGGCTTTATTATTGTTTTCTATTTTATATATAATATTAACTGTATTCTTTTTTTTTTTGGCCACACTGTGTGACTTTTGGAATCTTAGTTCCTTGACCAGAGATTGAACCTGGGTCCCAGCAGTGGAAGCTCCAAGTCCTAATCACTGGACTGCCAGGGAATTCCCAACTATTTGCTTTTTGACAGAGCCCTCCAAGTGATGTTACTAGATCCAAAGGCAAGAAGTATTTTATAACACTGTTAGTTTGACACTGCTTACTGAAACACCAAAGCAATCTATATTGTCACCATAATTTTCAATGTAAACAATAGAGCAGGCCTTTCACTTGTACCTTGTTTCTTGAAGCTTGCTGTTTTTTTTTTTTTAACTGTGAGTAGGCTGAAAGCTTCTGGAAGGGGAGGGTTGGGTTTGGACTTCTTTGAAGGCTGTGCCTCCTCTTGGAAAATGCATAAACTTGGAGTGTAACCCAGGTTCAACTCCAATGACAACCCATGACCCTGGGCAAGTTATTTGCCTTCCTGTAATCTTTTTCTTGCTGTTATCCCAAAGGTTGTTGAAGATATTATTTGAGCATTTTTTAGTAACTACTTTTCTCAGTGGCCTCAGATACCTACTGGCAGTGCTATCAGAAGAAACAAAACTTATTTCAAAGTTAGGAAACTTTTCATAATGGTACCAATCACTTTTCTCTCATTCATCCCTCTCCAACCTTTCTCCTGGGAAAGAAGATGTGTCTCACTCCTCCTAGTGATGAGTTAGGTAGAGTGATTGCTGCCTAGTGGGCTATTTATATCTCTCTAATCTATTTCTCTCCATCTCCAGCACCACCAGTCGCTAACATTTATTGAAAGCTTACAGTGGGTCTGGTGCTCTGCAGGCATGATCTCATTTAATCCCCACTAAAACCATTATTATTGCCATTTTACAGGTGGGGAATTTGAGGCTTAAAGGGGTGAGGCAAATTATCCAAGGTCATACAGCTAATTAACATGAGACTCAGATCCAATCTCCCAGTTAGACTTGTGTGAACCTTGGAAAGACTGATAGCTGTCTTCTCAGTTTCTTGTTTATCTCAGGTCAAACTCTTCTCCACAGAGAAACAACATTAGCATTTGCAAAAGAAAACCCAAGACCACCTTCTACCACCCTCCCCTCCCCTCCCCTCCATGGGCTTCTACCCACCTTCCGTGTCTCTGCCGGCATTATTCTGCCCTTACTTTCTGCCCTTTGTGACCTTCTTCCGGTTCTGGGTTGGGTTGTCTCTTCTCTGTTCTTGGAGTCTTTGTAGATGTGGTTCCCTCTGATGGGAACAACCCCATCCTCTCTTTACCTGAGGCCTCAGTCATGTTTCCTTCTCTTTTCCTTCTCAGGCTTCTCCTGTGAAAGAGTGTTTCACACCTCCTACTAATGTAAGATGTTGCTTGCTTGTTGACTATTTATATCTTTATAGACCCTACTGGTTCTGCAGCTCAATCATCTGTTTGTTCTTGACCTTATCTTGGATAGGTTCCCCTGGTCTCTGCTTTCAGTGCAGCTGTGCCTTTTCTCAATGGCACATATCAGGATTTTTAGTTTTAAAAATATTATGTGTGACCTTATTTGATTACTGTCTACCTATTCTGCCCTGCCTGGATATTTTATGAGGATAAGCCTTGCGTCCCTTTTAGTTCATTTTGTTTCCTCAAGATCTAGCACAATACCTAGCATGTGGTATTTTTGTTTACCATCTTGAAGAAAAACTGAGCTTTAGAAACTGGGAAATACTAATGAGCGATCGTGGAATTTCTTAGACCTCTCCTGTTCCTGGAGGGGCTAGCAGCACATATAAATTCCATGGCCCCTGGATCTCTTCATGTGTGTGTGTGTGTGTGTGTGTGCATCTCTAAATGTGTGTGTCTCATATACACATGCACACAGACACACACATGCCTTCCTCTCTCTATTACAGATGGGTGAACCAGGAAGGTGAAGAATATTTTTCATGGCGTTATTTTTATGATAATCTATTTCGCTGGTTAATTTGGTTTAGGACACTGATTTATCACCAGTTTATAGATCTCTCTCTCTCTCTCTTTATTGTCCTATTTGAATTATAAGGATGGCATGTGTGAAATGGAACTTCTTGGCCTATTGTTCTGCTTCTCACGCAACCAGTGTAGTTCAGACAATAAAAAGATCTATAAAATTAATATATACACAGAGTAGAGAGGGGAAAGAGAGGGACAGAGACAGGGAAAATGGGTAATGCTTTGGAATTGGATACCACATTTATCTCTCTCCGGTGAAGTTCAGAATCAGAATTTACATGCGGAGGAGGCATAAATGAGGTATGAAGGTGCTGTCCTCTGGTGTGGAAAGAGGTCTAGTAATTCCAGCTTACCTATGTGACACAGAAAATGTATTTTCCTCTTATTTTTTGGTCAGCTTTAAGGGCTTATAACTGCTGGGCTAACTTTAGAAATATGTTCTCCATCAGTGTGCCTTTAAAGAAAATGGATACTAGGCCACTTGGATTATATAATTACTGAGTTGATTAGGTATGTTTCAATTGTATCACCAACAGGCATCTAAAATGGATATCTGCTTGTGAATTTTCTCCAGCACATGGCACATACCTGACACATAGTAGGTATTCAGTAAATATTTTGTAGAATAAAAGTATAACTGAATGGGTGCTGAGGAGGCATGGCTGGTTAGCTGGTACTCTGACATACAATCCTGATTTCACTGATCCTTCACCGGAGGAAAGATTGTTCCCATCACTCCTTCTGAGAGCTCTATCACGTGATGTCCTTTTCTGGTCCACTCTTCCTTTTCTTTTAACTCTTGATGTCTCTCTCTTTGTTTTGTTCCTCATCTTGCAATAGCCATTCACCTGTTCCTTTCAAAACTGAGCTGGGAAAAATTCTGGTGGAGTAGTTGATGCTGATAAGTGTCTTCTGAGTGGAAAACAAACTACAGTCTTCCTACCTTGTGAGGAAGTATTTTGAATGACCAGGTGCCAGTTCCCAGATGCGATTTCACTTGAGGTTCTTAGATTGACTATTTATTGCTAGGCTTGAAATGATGGTTATTATTGTTACAAATATTATGATGCCAAGGAAGCTGGCATGCAAGCACAGACAGCTGCATTGTTTACAAACATAATTAATGAGGTGATTTTTAATATCAACAGCTCAGCACCAGCCTTCCTGAAGACTGTTTATGGCCTGGGCCACAGAGCCATTTGTAACTTCTTTAACACTTCTACAACGCAGCTGCCTCCAGGAGTCGTTTCCTTTGGCTGGGCCCTGGTTTATTTTATGAATGACAAAAATAAACCTCTACTTGTTACTCGTGAAGAATGGTTTATGTCTAGCAAGCCCAGCTCCACCAGAAGATAAACATAGGAATACTTTTCTAAGAATTGAAGGTGCATTTCTTAGCAGCTAACTTCTGTATTTATACAATCGTCATCCAACTAAGGTGGCTGTCCTCGGGGACTGGGATGGAATCGCACATTTTTTTTTCTAAACATGGAAATGTTTTGTGCGATACAATGTTCCATAAACACCTGCAATATATCAATACTCAGAAAAATGGCTTATACTTCAAACAGACTTTTGACAGCCTAACAATTGAGGCCTTTTACATGACCCAGATTTTAGTCCATTTAATTATATTTGAGTAAAGGACTTGAATAAAAGATTTTTCTCTTGTCTAAACCTGGCATGGCACAGCCTTTCAAAATGGACTTGAAAGCTAACTATTCTTCCTTAGTAAGTTGGACTCATCCTTTTGTCTTTGTTTTTCCCCCTGTACTCCAGAGTTTGAATTTTGAGATTCTGTCAGTGATTGTTAGTGTACAGCTAGTTGGAAAGATAAGTTTATTCTTATGATATGCCTACCATTCAGTAGCTCCCTAAGCAAGTAGATGAATGACTCTTTCACCTCTGTAATAAAATGAAACTGATCACACTTCTGGACCTCTCCGGTGGCTCAGTGGTAAAGAATTTACCTGCAATGCAGGAGACGCAGGTTCAGTCCTTGGGTTGGGAAGATCCCCTGGAGGAAGAAATGGCAACCCACTCCAGTATTCTTGCCTGGAGAATCCCATNCTCTTTCACCTCTGTAATAAAATGAAACTGATCACACTTCTGGACCTCTCCGGTGGCTCAGTGGTAAAGAATTTACCTGCAATGCAGGAGACGCAGGTTCAGTCCTTGGGTTGGGAAGATCCCCTGGAGGAAGAAATGGCAACCCACTCCAGTATTCTTGCCTGGAGAATCCCATGGACAGAGGAATCTGGCGGGCTACAGTCAGATGGGGTAGCAAAAGAGTCAGACAACTTAGTGACTAAACATCAACGACAACAGCCATCCTTCCAGGATCAGTATTACTAAACATCAAGAAATGACATCAGCATGATTTCTTGACCTGCTTCTTACATTTCAGAGGATAGATGATTTAATAACGTGCTTAAACTTCTTGCCTTTTGTCTTCTCCTCCAAAAACTCCAAGGGAGTTGTTGTTATTGTTCCCTCCTGATGATGGAATTGCCTGGTTATGTTTGCTTAGTAAAAGGCAGTAAGATAGGAAGAGATAAAAAGACTGAAAGTAATAAAAATGACATGTGATCATGAAAGTCAACCATCTTGTTTCCTACAATCTTCAGGCAAATGCCTTTGAAACATAGCTTTATGATCCCAACTCCAAGTGTTCTTTTCTATTATTATACTTTAATCAATTGCTGGCCCTTGAGTGGAAGATGAGAACTTTGTGAGTGGCCTAGGTTTTTTGACTTGTGTTGAATAACAATGTTCACTTACTACAACTCTGCATTTACTGAGTGTTTGGGGATTTATACCTCCTACTCTCAGAGAGCTTAACTGTCTCTCAAAGGAGACAGATACAAATAATTGAGATATGTCTGTAAAGGTACACTTATGTTCTTCTAAAGAGAATTGTTTGTTTGGTCTGTTTGCTGGAATTTTTTATCTGTTGATTATGGTAATGTGTGGAGAGGATAAATGTAGGTGCCAGAGAGAGCCAAATTTTCATATAGGAAAAGACATGAAGCTGCCAGTGGGACAGAAAATAATAAATCTATAAGGTAGCAGGAAGGAGTAAAGAGTGGGGGTAAAGTTTGAAGGGATGGTAAGAGGAAAAAGTTGGAGACCAATTACCATAATGACTGGGATTTTGGAGGGATAGAAAGGTCCAGAGAGAATGTTATTTATTAAAAAAATGAGATATAACTTACATAAAGTACACAAATGTTAAATGAATAGGTCAATGCATTTTTACATATGAATATTTTTTGTAACCACCTCCTGCATCAATTTATAGGAATTTCCATTCCAGAGAACTTCCTCACAGCCCCTCCCAGTCAGCATCCCATGAATAATCATTATCGTGCCTTCTATCATGTTTTTGAAATTCAAATATTTGAAATCATATAGTGTGAATTCTTTAACTTCTTCCACTCAACATTATGTCTGTGGGAGTATAATTATACATGTTTTTTCATGCATCAGGCATTTATTCTTTTTCATTCTTGTGCGGTATTCCATTGCATGACTGTATCACAGTTCATTTGCCCATTCTGTTGTCAATGGGCATGTGAATTGCTTCCAGTTTGGGGACTAGTTTGAGTAATGTTGCTCTAACCATTATTGTGCCTGTCATTTTCTGTTGGGATATACCTAGGAATGCAACTGCTCAATCGCACAATATATGTGAATGTTTAGCTCTAGCTGTTACTACCACAGAGTTCTCCAAAGTGACTACATGGTTGGCATTGCCTGAGAGAGTATCAAGTGCTCCATATCTTTGGCAGCGTTTAATGAGAACTTTAAGGAAGTCTTCTGGGCATCGTGGTAGAATTTCCCCCTTTGCTGCCCTTTCCTAAAGCTTCAGGAAGGACCACACATTTGGAGTCGATTTATGTGGGATTCTTCACATTCACAGTCAAAGGCCACAATCTCACATACCCCTGGGTGTGAATCCTGGCTTCTCTGAGATTCTTATGGTGTATTCTAGGCAATGGGTGTATGTTGCCTTCTGAGTCTTTTATTCTTCACCTGCTGAATGGGAACTATAGAATCATTGCATAGGGTTTTTAGGAATGGAGTAGTGTGCATGAAGCCCTTTGGAAAGGGCTAGGCATACAACTAGTACTCAAAAATGGTAGCCTGTGTTGCTATTAAGAGAAGTGAGAAAATTCCAAGAGAAAGCGTTTAACACAGGAGAGATGCAGTTGGGAGACCTGGGCCAGTTCTCCATATTCATCTGGAATTTGTCCTTTCATAGTCAGCCCTTAAAACTTTGGAATTTTGATTAAAAGAAAGAATAATTCCCTTTCACCAAAGCCCTGCACTTTTTTCTGCATCCAGGTAAGCAGTTTTAACTTTTCAGGTATTGCATTTTTAGGCTTAGCTTGTATGAAGACATGGGTGTGCTAAAGCCATCCTAGTCATATGACATCATCAACCACCATCACTGAGCAATTTTAGAAGCAAGATTTACAATAATTAGAAATTTCTCATCAAAGGAGATTGGTAATATGCAAGGTAGGAGAAGAACAAGGAGAAAAACTTAAAATATAAAAAAGAAAAAAAGAAACCTATTTAATTTTATGGTTGATGCAACTTGTTACATGTGTGTCCTGCCAGAATAAATTGGATCATCTGATTTTCAAATTGCTGGGTCTGTTGTTTCAGAAATAGAGGATGTAAATAATTCCAGTGCAGTCTCCCGGATCTGGACCTCTCTCATCCAGAACTGTTATCAGTATTAGCATAATTTATGGTGCTATCTAATAATGAAATCAGTGAACACTGATTGTGCAGCTTCTTAAAGCTATAATTATTGCTCATTAGGAATGGATTTCATATTGTTTGCTCCTGGCACATAACAAGTTATTGAAAGGGAAAAGTTGTCAGTGGGAGTGAGAAACCAGGGAAGGCATATTTTTTTTTGGTTCCTGAATATTCTCCCTGATGAATCTGTCTGAGATTTTGTTTTTCATCATAATAGAGAACAACTGGCTGTCCTACATGCCATTTCTGATTTCTGTTTTTCTTATTTTTTCTTTAAATGGAGTAAATTTAGCTTCACATCATCTGTTTTTCAGACCAGGAGGTAGTAAGCACTCAGTTAATTAAGTGTTTATAGACTGAATGAGTATGTGAGGAAAGAAAGGAAGGAAGATCAAAGCCACAATGGCAGGCAGTTACACTTGAGCTTTGTCCAGCTCTTAACCAAACTTTAGCTCACCCAAGAGTTGGCAGTGTTTCAGAGGTGTTGATCTGAAATAAGTCTTGGCATATTCATCTCAGAACACCTTAAAGTGCATTTTAAAAAATTACAGAAGCAATATTGATTTTTTTTCACTGTAAAATATTCAGACAATACTCAATATTCAGTAAAATTTGAGTGTCCCTTTCCTCACTCTGGTTGATCCTTTTCCTGAGATAATGGCCATTAACACTAGATGTCTCCTTTAAAACCCAATATTCCTGATGATGTAACCAGGATAACATTGTCCAGGATAAGACAGAAAAAAAGTTGGCTTTTGTTGGCTACCAAATCACTTCCAGAGGGACCACAGTGCTTGGGAATGTTTGGTCTTCGCTCTGAAGATGCATTTTTATTCACTACAACGAAGAAAGTTATATATTTCAGGCTGGGCAGCAGTAACAATTTACGTTTTGCAAAACAGGCCACTGTCAATATGCTCTTGCTTCTGGGAATAATGGTAGCCTGTGTTGCTATTAAGAGAAGTGAGAAAATTCCAAGAGAAAGCGTTTAACACAGGAGAGATGCAGTTGGGAGACCTGGGCCAGTTCTCCATATTCATCTGGAATTTGTCCTTTCATAGTCAGCCCTTAAAACTTTGGAATTTTGATTAAAAGAAAGAATAATTCCCTTTCACCAAAGCCCTGCACTTTTTTCTGCATCCAGGTAAGCAGTTTTAACTTTTCAGGTATTGCATTTTTAGGCTTAGCTTGTATGAAGACATGGGTGTGCTAAAGCCATCCTAGTCATATGACATCATCAACCACCATCACTGAGCAATTTTAGAAGCAAGATTTACAATAATTAGAAATTTCTCATCAAAGGAGATTGGTAATATGCAAGGTAGGAGAAGAACAAGGAGAAAAACTTAAAATATAAAAAAGAAAAAAAGAAACCTATTTAATTTTATGGTTGATGCAACTTGTTACATGTGTGTCCTGCCAGAATAAATTGGATCATCTGATTTTCAAATTGCTGGGTCTGTTGTTTCAGAAATAGAGGATGTAAATAATTCCAGTGCAGTCTCCCGGATCTGGACCTCTCTCATCCAGAACTGTTATCAGTATTAGCATAATTTATGGTGCTATCTAATAATGAAATCAGTGAACACTGATTGTGCAGCTTCTTAAAGCTATAATTATTGCTCATTAGGAATGGATTTCATATTGTTTGCTCCTGGCACATAACAAGTTATTGAAAGGGAAAAGTTGTCAGTGGGAGTGAGAAACCAGGGAAGGCATATTTTTTTTTGGTTCCTGAATATTCTCCCTGATGAATCTGTCTGAGATTTTGTTTTTCATCATAATAGAGAACAACTGGCTGTCCTACATGCCATTTCTGATTTCTGTTTTTCTTATTTTTTCTTTAAATGGAGTAAATTTAGCTTCACATCATCTGTTTTTCAGACCAGGAGGTAGTAAGCACTCAGTTAGTTAAGTGTTTATAGACTGAATGAGTATGTGAGGAAAGAAAGGAAGGAAGATCAAAGCCACAATGGCAGGCAGTTACACTTGAGCTTTGTCCAGCTCTTAACCAAACTTTAGCTCACCCAAGAGTTGGCAGTGTTTCAGAGGTGTTGATCTGAAATAAGTCTTGGCATATTCATCTCAGAACACCTTAAAGTGCATTTTAAAAAATTACAGAAGCAATATTGATTTTTTTTCACTGTAAAATATTCAGACAATACTCAATATTCAGTAAAATTTGAGTGTCCCTTTCCTCACTCTGGTTGATCCTTTTCCTGAGATAATGGCCATTAACACTAGATGTCTCCTTTAAAACCCAATATTCCTGATGATGTAACCAGGATAACATAGTCCAGGATAAGACAGAAAAAAAGTTGGCTTTTGTTGGCTACCAAATCACTTCCAGAGGGACCACAGTGCTTGGGAAGGTTTGGTCTTCGCTCTGAAGATGCATTTTTATTCACTACAATGAAGAAAGTTATATATTTCAGGCTGGGCAGCAGTAACAATTTACGTTTTGCAAAACAGGCCACTGTCAATATGCTCTTGCTTCTGGGAATGGAGAAAGAGGCTTATCCCAGGAAATTTGAGTTCATTATGAATACTACCTTTGGTGTGTGATATCATCAACTTCAGTGGAATGTAGCTTGGTCTTGAGATTGGCCTATTTTATTTGACCTTCATAAATTGAATATGACTTCCATATTTGTCCATTAATCCAGCCTGGTTATTTATTCAGGACTAGGCTGCAGTCCATGGGGTCACTAAGAGTCGAACACGACTGAGCGACTTCACTTTCACTTTTCGCTTTCATGCATTGGAGAAGGAAATGGCAACCCACTCCAGTGTTCTTGCCTGGAGAATCCCAGGGATGGGGGAGCCTGGTGGGCTGCCATTTATGGGGTCGCACAGAGTCAGACACGACTGAAGTGACTTAGCAGCAGCAGCAGCAGGCCAGATTTTGTAGCCTGGATTTTTTGTATGTAATTCTAGCTTCCATAGTTTTTTTTTTTTTTGGCATGAAACCTGAAAGAGCTAGAGAAATCAAATGAGTATTTCTTTAACAGATTCTTTTTCTTCCTTGTTGATAACTGCTCTCTTTTCCTTAACTGTCTTCTTATCTAAGGCTTTCTAGTCCCTGAGAGTACAGGGAAAATGTCAGATATGCAGAAATAAAGAAAACCTTATTCTTTCACTGGAAAATTTCAAACTTTAGTAAAACTGTAGAAATGTTTAAATTGCCTTCCAATTTCTGAAAGAAATTGGTTTCCTTTAACGCTTAACGAGATAAACTGCAATTCGATTCAAGTCATTTTTCTGCCTCTCCTGTTGACAATCTGAGCTCCATTTTTTTTTTTTTTGGTTTCCTCTTGCTTTCTGATTGACTTCAAGATTGCATCTAATCTTTTTATTCTATCTTGCACGAATGCAGCCTGCAATGTGTTGTGACAAGGAGCCAGACCTCCTATTAGCATATATTTATACCTTGCCACACGCAAAGTGGTGCTCAGGGATTATTAAACCAAGTTGGAGCTCTGCAGGCACATAAAAGGCATCAGATTCATTTCTCCCCCTAGAAAACCCTCTGTCCTGTCTACCCAGGTGGAGACCTAATTGTTTGGAGAGAGGGATAACTGAAAGGAGCAATAAGAGCCGTTGTGGATGACGTTAATATGAGGGACGAATAATCAAGGGCATGGGGAGGCATGAGAGATGATCATTGTCCTCAAAGGATCTGGCAACACCTTGGAGGAAATTGAAGGGCCATTCTGGGTGTCAGCTGAAACATGATCAAGCTACCCTCCTAAGGAAAGAACTGGAGGATGGAGGGATCTGGGCAGAGGTCTGGAAATAGCTAGGTTAGAGGTATTCATAATTTGTAGGATTCACAATATGAATTCAGAAGGCCAGATGCCAGGAAACGAAGACAGAGTAGGATTTCAAGACACGGTCTCTTTGGAGGTGACGAAGAGAGTGATAAGAGTCAGTATCTGGGTTCTATTTGGTTTTCCATAAAAAGTCAACAGAACAATCTCTGAACAGTATTTTGACACATGCCTACATATTATTTGATGTTCCAGTTTTCTTTTAGTGGGATGATGCTTGGGCCCTCCAGGGTCCCAGCATTTCTGAAGTACTAACCTCCGTCTGCCAGCAAAACTGGCAATGATCTGACATTAGTCATTCACACATGGGTTTGACCTAATTTCTACTTATGCTTACCATCCCACAGCACTTCTATTTTAAGCCTGTTTTCTCTAATTGCAGAAAGACAGGCTTTGTCTCTGAAAGAAATTTTCAGTGTTAGTAATAAGTGAAAGATATCATTTGGGGGAAGGGAAGCCATTTTAAGGATTTTTATGCTAGGCGATTGGTCCATAAGAGAAAGTACTTTTCTCTCTCAGCTTCCCAGTCCTTGTACCCCAGGATGATGTGTGCTAGTGACTGTTCTTGGGAATTACTGAGTTTCGAAACAATTTTCATAATGGTGTACATCTCACAGTCTTATATATACATTTGCCTTTTCTAATTGTCTATGAGCACTATGGGGACAGACACAGTGTCTTTTCACCAATTTTTACATTGATGGTATTCAGTACACAGTTTTTGATCTGCACACCACAGGCATCACAGTTACCCTCAACTTTGCACCTTTAAATATTTCAGCTTTTGAGATATGAAGTTAGATTCAGGGTGCTGTTTGAGTTTATGCCTAGAATATACTGGGATGGCCTTAGCCTCATTTTGTCTGTTTCTCTAGCTTCTTGGGGCTGACCCTCTTCATTCTGGGGCTCAGGGCCTAGGACAGCTGTCTCCCAGCCTCTGCCAGCTCAGCACTCGGCAGACCCTTTGCCATTTGCCTTTCTCAGACGTCTGTGACTTGAGTTGGCATGTGTCCCTTATTTGACTGTTTCCTTTCTCCTCCATAATAAAACTCAGGACATGGGCTAGGTCAGCTATAGTCAGAGAAGGGCAAAGAAGTTGCTTTGGGACTTTCCTAAGTCTGAAGAACTTATGAAAAGGAACTCACACAGTGTTCAGAAATAATTACATACTTCCCTCTGTATACATCTCCCTGGGAAACCTCAGGGCTGGAGAGGTGGCTGGGATTAAGCAGGATTTAGGGAAACTCAAAACTTAATTTGATGATTTAAAATGCATATTTATCAGAGACATATTTCCAGGAAGGAGAGAAATGATTAGGTAGATGACTTGATATGTCTAATTTCCTTTAAGTCTGTATTTGTGGAAATTAAAACTCAAAGTGTGTATGAATAGTGACTTTTAAGTAAGAAGACAAATTTTATGAGTCACGTGTGGACATTAAACTCATTAGACATTTGTGGAATGGTGTAGGAAGAGATCAAAAAATGAGAAGGCACTTAAATTTTGGCTCATTGAGAGGAAATAAATATTAGATACTGTTAGGAAAACTGAGTGTAAGTATGAATCTTAATAAGTTAGGGCAATTACCACAATGATAATTATGGGATTATGACTTTTAAACCAGTGGTATAAAATGGAAACTATTTAAAGGAGACCAAGGAATAAGAAAAAAGAAAAAGAAGTAAAAAGAAAGCATTTGACAGCACCAAATAAGACAACAAATGTGTAAAACAACCACAATATATATAAGTGAGCAATCAAATTAATTGTGCCTTAATTAAATTAATTGCACATTATACTAATGTGACCAATTAAAAGTCAGACTTTAAAAAAAACAAAGATTTAGATGTGTGATATGTAAAAAAACCTAAGTCTCAAGTACAAAATGATACAGAAAATGGAAAATAAAGGAATGGAAAAAGATACATCAGGCGTTTATGAACTAAAGAAATTACAGGTAGCACTTGTAATATAAGAGAAAATATAATTTAAAATGAAAAACTTAATAAGTGAAAATAAAGGACATTGCATATTTGTAAAAATGATATAACAATCATGAACATTTTTGATGCTAACAGTAAGATCTCAGTATATAAATTGCCAGCATCTGCAGGATCATTGAAAAAGCAAGAGAGTTCCAGAAAAACATCTACATTTGCTTTATTGACTATACCAAAGCCTTTGACTGTGTGGATCACAGCAAACTGTGGAAAATTCTTCAAGAGATACCAGACCACCTGACCTGTCTCCTGAGAAATCTGTGTGTAGATCAAGAAGCAACAGTTAGAACTGACATGGAACAACAGACTGGTTCCAAATTGGGAAAGGAGTACATCAAGGCTGTATATTGTCACTCTGCTTATTTAACTTCTATGCAGAGTACATCATGAGAAATGCTGGGCTAGATGAAGCACAGGCTGAAATCAAGATTGCTGGGAGAAATATCAATAACTTCAGATATGCAGATGATACTACCCTTATGGCAGAAAGCGAAGAACTAAAGAGCATCTTGATGAAAGTGAAAGAGGAGAGTGAAAAAGTTGGCTTAAAACCCAACATTCAGAAAACCGATCCCATCACTTCATGGCAAATAGATGGGGAAGCAATGGAAACAGTGACAGACTTTATTTTGGGGGGCTCCAAAATCCCTGCAGATGGTGACTGCAGCCATGAAATTAAAAGACTCCCCTTCCTTGGAAGAAAAGCTATGACAAACCTAGACAGCATATTAAAAAGGAGAGATATTATGTTACCAACAAAGATCTGTCTAGTCGAAGCTATGGTTTTTTCCAGTAGTCATGTATGGATGTGAGAGTTGGACTGTGAAGAAAGCTGAGTGCCGAAGAATTGACGCTTTTGAACTGTGGTGTTGGAGAAGACTCCTGAGAGTCCCTTGGACTGCAAGGAGATCCAACCAGTCCATTCTAAAGGAGATCAATCCTGAATGTTCATTGGAAGGACTGATGCTGGAGCCGAAGTTCCAGTACTTTGTCCACCTGATGCAAAGAACTGACTGATTGGAAAAGACCCTGATGTTGGGAAAGATTGAAGGTGGGAGGAGAAGGGGACGCCAGAGGATGAGATGGTTGGATGGCATCACTGACGTGATGGACATGAGTTTGAGTAGGCTCTGGGAGTTGGTGATGGACAGTGAAGCCCGGCGTGCCGCAGTCCATGAGGTTGCAAAGAGTTGGACACGACTCAGCGACTGAACTGAACTGATATTAAAAGCAACAACTGACTGACCTAAGAGAAGAAAAAGACAGATCAGCAAATATATTTGGAACTTAATATAATCCTGTTGGAAACTAATAGGGCAAACAGGTAAAATAAATAAGAAAAGATACGTGAAACACACATATAATGCATTCTTTTCTGGCCTGTGTGATATAAGTAAAAAAGGAAGCTAAATAGATTCCAAAGGCTCAACTTCCTAAGACTATATTCTTTGACTATGATGTGATAAAACTGAAAATTAATAATAAAATGAAAGTTAATTAAATAATGAACTAACTAAACTGAATGGTGGAAATTAAAAATTAAACTTAAAGTTTGCTCAAAATTTTTGTGTGTAAAAACCAAGTTCAAGAAAATTTTTTTTTCTATATTAAGCTTGTGTCTATGTATCTTTTCATTCAGTATTTGGTGGATTTTTTTACCTGATGTAGTGGTGGGAGGCTCTATAATGAAATTATAGCAATTGAAAAAATCTTCACTCTTCTTTAGATACAATTTATATTGTTAGATAGAAAAATTGGGGGAAATAGAAAATAGAGAACATAAAGCGTATCCTTGGCTGAAGGTGATTTCTTTTAACTTTGGCATGATGATTGGACATCAAGGAGAATGGTAATTCGTAGATATATGTGGCTCTTCCCAAAGAACCATACGTCATCTGTATTTGCCTCTAGGCTTGTGCTGTTAGAGTAAACATGTGTTACTTATAAATTGAAACTTTTTTACCTAGGAAATCTGGGGTAACTATAATTGTTGGCATGATAGTTGTAGTGGGTTGGGTTTCTTGGAAAGCCAACTCTGAGATGGAGATTCGCCTGTGAGAGGTTTCTTAGAGAGTGCTCTTGGAATAATGCTTAGAGAGGGGAAGGGAAGGAAGCAAGATCAGGCAGAGGCAGAAGCTGGGTTGTAATGAAGCCTCAGAAGAGGAGATGCAATAAAGCAAAGTTCTAAAGCTGGGATAACACTTTCGGGTTGAGTTAAACTTTATGTCTTACTATTACTGCTGCTGCTGCTGCTAAGTCACTTCAGTCATGTCCAACTCTGTGCGACCCCATAGACGGCAGCCCACCAGGCTCCGCCATCCCTGGGATTCTCCAGGCAAGAACACTGGAGTGGGTTGCCATTTCCTTCTCCAGTGCATGAAAGTGAAAAGTCAAAGTGAAGTCACTGAGTCGTGTCCGACTCTCAGTGACCCCATGGACTGCAGCCTACTGGGCTCCTCTGTCCATGGGATCTTCCAGGCAGGAGTACTGGAGTGGGGTGCCATTGCCTTCTCCTATGTATCTCACTACTGCTGCTGCTGCTACTGCTGCTAAGCCGCTTCAGTCGTGTCCGACTCTGTGCGACCCCTTAGACGGCAGCCCACCAGGCTCCCCCATCCCTGGGATTCTCTAGGCAAGAATACTGGAATGGGCTGCCATTTCCTTCTCCAATGCATGAAAGTGAAAAGTCAAAGTGAAGTCACTCAGTCATGTCTGTCTCTTATACACATCTAGATGTGTATAAGAGACAGCTCTGAAGATGCATTTTTATTCACTACAATGAAGAAAGTTATATATTTCAGGCTGGGCAGCAGTAACAATTTACGTTTTGCAAAACAGGCCACTGTCAATATGCTCTTGCTTCTGGGAAAGGAGAAAGAGGCTTATCCCAGGAGATTTGAGTTCATTATGAATACTACCTTTGGTGTGTGATATCATCAACTTCAGTGGAATGTAGCTTGGTCTTGAGATTGGCCTATTTTATTTGACCTTCATAAATTGAATATGACTTCCATATTTGTCCATTAATCCAGCCTGGTTATTTATTCAGGACTAGGCTGCAGTCCATGGGGTCACTAAGAGTCGAACACGACTGAGCGACTTCACTTTCACTTTTCGCTTTCATGCATTGGAGAAGGAAATGGCAACCCACTCCAGTGTTCTTGCCTGGAGAATCCCAGGGATGGGGGAGCCTGGTGGGCTGCCATTTATGGGGTCGCACAGAGTCAGACACGACTGAAGTGACTTAGCAGCAGCAGCAGCAGGCCAGATTTTGTAGCCTGGATTTTTTGTATGTAATTCTAGCTTCCATAGTTTTTTTTTTTTTTTATGTCCGACTCTTCGCGACCCCACGGACTGCAGCCTACCTGGCTACCAGTCATCAAATAAGTCTGTGCTGAATGAGTGCCTCAGCCTGGGTTAGGTGGCTATATTCAGTCGTGCAGCTCCCATGGGGACAGCAAGAAGTAATAAACCCTTCAGTTCTGAAGGAGAATGAATGTCATATCACAGTATCTTTCACCACAGCGGTGTAATTTTGTTTGAAGCGCTTTTTTTTTTTTTTTGGTTTGTTTAAGAAAGCAAAGGGTTGGAAGAAAATTCTGGTCTCATTTGCTGTGGAGGGTGAAATCATCCCTAACCTAACACTTGCTCTTATTATGGACATGCTTTAGGGCTCTAGAAACATGAATTGGTATCATTACAGTATTTCTCTTTCTCTGTCTGACTTATTTTACTTAGCACAATGCCCTCCAAGTCCATTCATGTTGCTGCAGATGGCAAAATTTCATTCTTTTTTATAGCTGAGTTAGTATTCCACTATATATATATATACACACACACACATACAGACACACACACACATATATATATATATACACACACACACATCACATCTTCTTTATCCATTCATCTTTTGATAGATACTTTGATATCTTGGCAACTGTAAATAATGCTGCTATGAACATTGGGGGTTCATAGCATTGGGGGTGCATCTATCTTTTTGAATTCATGTTTCTGTTTTTTTGATATATATCCAAGAGTGGAATTGCTGGGTCACAAGGCAGTTCTATTCTTAGTTTTCTGAGGAATCTCCTTACTGCTTTTCCACAGGGGCTGCACCAGTTTACATTCCCACCAACAGTGTGGAGGGCTTCCTTTTCTTTACATTCTTGCCAACAGTTGTCATTTGTGGTTTTTTTTCTTCTTTTTTGATGATAGCTGTTTTGCCAGGTGTGAGGTGTTGTCTCTCTGTGGTTTTGATTTGCATCTCCCTGATGATTAGAGATGTTGAGCATCTTTTCATGTGTCTGTTGGCCATGTGCATGTCTTCTTTAGGAAAGCATCTATTCAGTTCTTCTGCCCATTTAAAATCAGATTGCTATTTTTTGATGTGGAGTTATATGAGCTGTTTATATGTTGGCTCTGGATGTGAGAGTTGGACTATAAAGAAAGCTCAGCACCAAAAAATTGATGCTTTTGAACTGTGATGTTGGAGAAGACTCTTGAGAGTCCTCTGGACTGCAAGGAGATCCAACCAGTCAATCCTAAAGGAAATCAGTCCTGAATATTCATTGGAAGGACCGATATTGAAGCTGAAACTCCAATACTTTGGCCACCTGATGCAAAGAACTGACTCATTTGAAAGATCCTGATGCTGGGAAAGAGTGAAGCCAGGAAGAGAAGGGGACAACAGAGGGATAAGTTGGTTGAAGGGCATCACCAACTTGATAGACATGAGTTTGAGCAAGCTCAGGGAGTTGGTGATGAACAGGGAAGCCTGGCGTGCTACAGTCCATGGGGTCACAAAGAGTAGGACATGACTGAGCAACTGAACTGAACTGATTAACTGTTTATTGGTCATATCATTTGGAAATGTTTTCTCCCATTCAGTAAATTGTTTTTTTCATTTTGTGGATGATTTCATTTTCTATGCAAAAACTTTTAAGTTTAACTAGGTCTCATTTGTGTATTTTTGTAATACCACTCAACTGTAAGCAAAGAATGAAATGTTGCCATCTGCAACAACATGGATGGATATAGAGGGTATTATAAAAAGGGAAATAAATTAGACAGAGAAAGACAGATACTATATGATGTCATTTATACATGGAATCTAAAAAATACAACCAACTAGTGAATATAACAAAAAAGAAGCAGGCTCACACATAAAGGGAACAAGCTAAGGAGAAGGAGCAATGCAGGGGAAGGGCAGTAAGAGGTATAAAATATTAGGTGTAAAATAAGCTACAAGCATATACTGTACAACATGGGGGATATAGCCAATATTTCATAACCATAAATGGAGTAAGTCTCTAAAGATTGTTCATAACTATATTGTACACCTGTAACATATAATTTTGTATATCAACTATATTTCAATAAAAATTTTAAAAGCCCATGAATTGAAAGAACTAAGTTTTTTATAGCTATGGAACAGGGGTTTCTGCATTTTATCCAAGGACTCTTACCTGAATATGATACTCAGACTGGGAGTATCCTTCCTAGTTTTTATTCTTTTTCTGTATGTAAGAGTTGAAAAACATAAAATGTTTCATAAATGTTTTAGGTACTGTGTTTTCCTTTAATACCTTATGTATTCATTTTGAAAATAATTTAAACATTCCAGTGAATACTCTTGGAGTTGTTTTTCACCCGAGGCTAATCACGGATTATTTGAAGGTGAGACAGATAGATTGTACCTCTATCTTATCAACCTACTTTCTCTTCCCGTCTTAAACCCAGAGAACTCAGGAAATGGGAAGGGAGAGGAAGGTCACTAGTTAATACCAGCCGTCTCGTGTTAGCAGAAGAAGGACGGGACAATAATGATATTCTTCCAAGTAGATTGTAGATATTATCCACATCCTTGATCCTTGATGGACTGCTTTCTGGGTGAAATTTTTATTTACCTCCTCTTGTATAGCTAAGATGTGTAACAGACTATGGATACAGACTATGGCAGTTAGAGCCTGCACACCCAGCAGGGCAGCTTCAGCTCCCTCAAGGGGAGGGACTTTAGTGCCCGGGTTCAAGGGCTACACTGTGTGGACTTGAAGACCAGCTTCACTTTCTGCGCGGTGTGGTCTTGAGCATAGGGCTTAACCTCTCTGGTCCTTAGCTTTTCTGTCAGTAAAGTAGAGTTGATAATAATACCTTTGGATTTGTTGTTGAGAATTGATGAATTAATTCTGTAAAATCACTTTGTTGTTGTCCAGTTGCTAAGTCATGTCTGACTTGTTGTGACCCATTTATGGGTCACATGGGAGCTTGGCATATGGGAGCACATGCCAGGCTCCCCTGCCCTTTGCTATCTCCCGGAATTTGCTCAAACTTATGTCCATTGAGTCAGTGATGCATCCAACCATCTTGTCCTCTGTCTCCCCCTTTTCCTCTTGCCCTCAATCTTTCCCAGCATCAGGGTCTTTTCCAATGAATCAGCTTTTTACCTCAGATGGCCAAAGTGTTGCAGCTTCTGCTTCAGCATCAGTCCTTCCGATGACTATTCAGGATTGACCTAGAATTGGAGATAGAGGAGATGGCTGTGATGGTGATGGAGGTCACGGTTGTAACAGAGGTGGTGAAGCTTTTGGTTGAGCTGGTGGAGGTTATGGAGATGGGAGCAAAAGGAGTGAAGGTGGAAGTGGTGGTGGAAGAGTTGGGGAAGGTGATGGAGTTTTGGAGGCAGTGGAGACAGTGGAGATGGTGGCCGGAAAGTGAAGGAGGTGGTCGAGGAAGTGGAGGAGGCAGTAGCGATAAGGGTGAGGATGCTGCTGTAGATGGAGGTGCAAGTGTGCCATGTGTTAGAGGTGATGGAGGCTATGGAAAAAGTAGTGCAGGAGGTGGTAGTGTGCTGATGGAGATATATGTGGTAGTAGCCAAGATGATAGAGCTGGTGGAGTGGCGGATTACGTAAATATCCAATCTTAATACCAGGCAGAGTGAGGTATGTGCACTGGTGCATGGAGGAACAAGCAGCTATGTGTATTACTTGAAAAAAGGGAATTTCAGTCCCTTTTCAGGTTTTTTTTTTTTTTTCACTATTTGCATATATTTTTGCCTGTAAGTCTCAGGTACTTATTTTCTTAATGACTCAGAACCGTTGAACAACGTTAATGCCCACTCATTCTCACTCCGACTGGATGCTTTTTAACGTGCCAGACTGGATCAAGCTTAGGCAGTCAAAAATGAAAAACACTTAGTTCCTGTTTTCATTGGGGAAATAGACCTATAAACAGGTAATTATAATGTAGTGAAGTTAAATGCGATGGTAGAGATGTGAGCAGCCAGAGGGGAGTGATCGATAACCGAGACATGTACTTCTGGGGCCAGGGGAGGCTTCCTGGAACAGAGGACACCTTAAGGATGTGAGGGTGGGGGTGAGTTGGCTGAGTGGGAAGATGAGCATTTTTGGCAAAGGCAGGGAAGAAATGGTGCTTGGTAAACATATGAAACTGTGAACAGGCCTCTGACTCTCCTTCCCATTTACTGAGTGTGTTCAGTTCCTTGCATTATGCTGGTATTTAGAACCAGGTTTGAAAGTCCATGGATGCAAGAAGAAAATTGTCAGTGGAATTAGGGTCGCCTGGTGCCTAGTGGTGACATGTTCGAAAGGAGAGACAATAAGGGCAAATCTCAGAGCTGGTGTCATCAAATTTTTCAAACCATCCCCTCCCCAGTCTCTTAGTGGGAAGACAGAGCCTGAATATTTTTTCCTATCAGAGGAAGCAGGACAAACAATATTTAAGCTGGGATGGGTGGGTAGGTGTCCAGTATCTGTGTAAAAGATGAGTTACTTGCTCAGAGAAGACCTGATGTTCAAGAAGTCAGCCAAATATATGAGTCACCTCATTAGTCTCTTCAAAAGGCAGAACATGCCAAGGCAGAGAAAGTAAATAGACTCTTTTACTAACTTGGGTTAAGATGTACCCTTAGATATAACACTTCTCCAGAAATGAAAAAAAAAATTATCTCCACTCGCATACTTGGCTCAATTAAAATATATTTTAAAGAGTAAGCAGATAACAACAGACTTGTCAAATGAATGACTCAATAGAGATGCATGAAATATATTTGAGTAGTTTCAAAGGTTGTTTTAAAAATAGAGAATCTATTAAAGTCTATGAAATAGACTTCAGAAAATTGATTTCTGGAAGTGAATCCTGCAAATGACTGTTTAGAGACCATGAAGAGGGGAATTTCTGGTGGATCCCCTGGGCCAACATTGTCCTGCAAAGGATGTGAAGAGAGGAAGGTGTTCGTGCATCTCTAGCCCATGGTGTCTCCACAGTGAACAAAAGAATAAGTCTTTTGGAGGAGGGGATGAATAGTAGCTTGATATTGTTTATGAAAAATTTCCAAATCAGAGAAGGAGGTCCTCTATCTGAAAGACCTGGTGTTTTTGTCTACCTATCCTGGCAAATAGGATGTGGATTGCACCAGAGAAAATATTAGAAGTCGACCTCTGAACCACATATTTAAATTCATTTCTGGCTTAATTCTTTCCAAAAGCAATTGAGTTTGACTATTGTGATTCAGCCGTCTGCAGTCCATGTTTATAACTGTGCATGGTATCATTGTTTCTGAGATTTTTCCAGTTAATATTATTAAGGGGTGGATATATGATTTCCTGGGTGGTTTGATTCACTCTTCTGGCCCATTTTGATAAGAAAGTGTCTACCTGCTGTTCCTGGGGGGTTTAATTGGCTTTTTGAATTTTTGCTTGTGAGGAAATAATATAGAAGAACAGATCTACTCTACTGGCTGATTTTTAGTTATAGAATTCTGTTTAATTTGCAAAAACCATTTATAAATTCTAACTATTAACTCAGCCTTTTTTGCCTGCCTTACAAAAGCTGCTCTTAGGAAATAAAGCATTTGAGACCCAGTGGGAAAGATTCCAAGCTCATAGTGACAAATCTCCTGAGTTATCCTGATTCCCACCTGAGATTTTGGAATTTTCCATAAAGAAGGGGGAGGAAGGGTTTGGCCCCATTTGGAATACAGATAATAGAGAGTAAATAGACTTGTCTGTTTTTCAAAGATAATTGTGGGTTATGAAATAAAACTAAGTAGGTAGAAAATCCTACGCAGATTACAAAGGATGTTTTACATCTCTGTATTAGTACACATAATTCTGGGCCCTGAAGCATTGTCTGGTAGACCAGTTGAACGTGCTAGGGCAATTGTTTAATGAATTCAGAAGCAATGGTTGGAATTACATTGTAGAGTATAGATTCCTAGAACTGGAAAGGACTTTAGAGATTTTCTAGGTAAAGCCTTTTGCTTACAGTGAGGAAAGGGAGGCTCAGAGAAGCTAGGCTATTTTGAATGATTATCATGGAGCTAGAACTTGGGTTTCCTGATTGCTTAGCCCTGTGTTTTAATGCAGGGTCAACCAGGCCTCAGAAAATGGTCTGCTGTTTTCACTGTGGATGTACCCCAGAACATGTACATGGGTAGCACATGCCTCCTCACAGCTATATCTGCTACTCAAAGATCATGAGGCATCTTGTTCTCACTTGTTTTGGCCACATCTCTGCGAGGTAGGCAGTATTCTTTGGACACAGAGCTCAGCTCTGCCATTAGCTGGGGGAGGCTCAGAGGGTCATTTGAGAGCCAGTTCCCAGGCTGGTGTTTTCTACATGAAACATCTTCTTTCCCTAGGATTCTCTCCTAAGCTGAAGGGGAAAGTATTCAGCCCTAGGATTCTCTGCTTTGCTGAAAGATTGATAACACTTACAGAAGTCTTGGTCAAACTAAGCACTCTCAGTTTTAAAAAATAGAAAATAAAGTATTTTATTTTGTCTTCATCTATTTCTTCTCTGATTCTTTATCTATCTCCAAATTTCTGACCTACAAAATTTTCCTTCTGCCTGAAGATTTTTAAACTTTTCTATAGGGCAAAATGCCTTGTAATGAATCCTATCAAGTTTGTCTTGTGTGTGTGTCTGTGAAATTGCTGTTTCTCTTTCACTTTTGATGGATAATTTGAATGGATATAGAATTAAACATTGATGGTTTTGTTCTTTCAACACTCTCCTTACTTACATGATTTCTAATGAGAAGTCAGCTCTTATGTGTAGAAAACAATGACAGTTCAGAGTCTGTGCCAAATGTAGTCCTGAGTGCAAGGGAAGCAGTTATACAGGTTTGCTCTTTTTCTTGCCTTTTATAATAAAATTTCTAAATATGTTGTTTTCTGAATAGTTTAAGGAAAATGATTTCAATTTTTTTTCTGTTTATGAAGATAATACATTTTTGTTGTAGAAAATCAAGCAGTTTTGAAAATTATGAAGTTCCCTGAATGTCTACAATCCAGGAATAATTATTCTGCATCTTTTTAGAATAGTTATTCTACTTTTTAAAATTCTTTATACTTTTACAACATTCTTCCAGTCATCTCTCTATGCATCTGTGTGCATATAGACATATGTCTATGTTTGCATTTTATGATTCTATGTAAAATGAAATCATAATATAAATGCTCTTTTGCAATTTACTGAACAAAGGGTCAGTTCACAGAAAATGCCAATGGGTGTTTCGTGCCAGATCTGGGAGCATCTTTAGTCCCAAATTTAGGACACGATGGATGACATAGTCTTATCTCATCGATTGAAATTTTGTGAAGCTTCTTTGGCACTCTTCTCCCCCATGTGTCCTTTCCCTCTACTCAATAGAGAGAGTACATCACTGAGCCTATACAATGTACTTTCTGGAGTTAAACAGGGCAATCTGTTTTATTTACCTGAACAAAATCCAGGGTAAATAAGTGTGTCTACTGCTATCATCACCTGTGTAGTTCCCTGAAGCCCCTCCTTTTGACCCTCCTCCCATTTTCCACAGAAGAGACCCACAGGAGGGCACAGATTGCTGTGTACTTTAACCCGTTGGGTCTTGCTGATCTGTAACCATGGGCAACCATTGTTTTTTCTTTTTAATTAACTTTTATTGGAGTATAGTTGCTTCACAATGTTGTGTTAGTTTCTACTGTACAACAAAGTGAATCAGCTATGTGTGCTAAATTGCTTCAGTCGGGTCCAACTCTTTGCAATCCTATGGACTTGGAGCCCACCAGACTCCTCTGTCCAGGGGATTCTCCAGGCAAGAATGCTGGAGTGGGTTGCCATACCCTCTTCCAGGGGATCTTCCCAACTCAGGGATCGAACCTGCATCTATTACATCTCCTGCATTGGCGTGCACACACACACACACACACACACACACAGACACACACACATATACAGAAAAGGTAGTATCCTTTCTCTCTATATATATGTATGTCTATATATATGCACATATATCCCTTCTTTTTGGATTTCCTTCCCATTTAGATCACCATAGAGCATGAGTAGAGTTCACTGAGATACACAGCATGTTCTCATGTACATAGAATGTTCTTCACATAGAAAGTGAAGTCTCTCAGTCATGTCCAACTCTGCAACCCCATGGACTGTAGCCTACCAGGCTCCTCTGTCCATGGGATTTTCCAGGCAAGAATACTGGAGTGGGTTGCCATTTCCTTCTCCAGGGAACTTCCTAAGCCAGGGATTGAACCCCGGTCTCCCGCATTGCAGGCAGACGCTTTACTCTCTGAGCCACCAAGGAAGTCCAAAAATGTCCAAATAAGAGTGAAGGAGAAGCTGTCAAAATTTGACTCTGGTGGGACTTGAACCCACAACCTTTGAATAACCACACCCAGGCCGGCTAGAAGTCCAATGTGTTATCCAATGTGCCTCAGAGCCGGTTTGTTCTCATTAGTTATCTATTTTATGGGCTTCCCTGGTGGCTCAGACAGTAAAGTGTCTGCCTGCAATGCGGGAGACCTGGGTTTGATCCCTGGGCCGGGAAGATCCCCTGGAGAAGGAAATGGCAACCCACTCCAGCATTCTTGCCTGGAGATCATGGACAGAGGAATCTATTTTATACATAGTATCAGTAGAGTATATATCATTTCCAATCTCCCAGTTCTTCCCACCGCTCCCTTTCCTCCTTTGGTGTCCATACATTTGTTCTCCACATTTGTGTCTCTATTTCTGTTTTGCAGATAAGATCATCTATACCATTCTTCTAGATTCCACATATATGCATTCATATACGATATTTATTTTTCTGCCTGACTTACTTTACTCTGTATGACAACCTCTATATCTGTCCATCTTACTGCAAATGACCTGATTTTGTTCCTTTTAACCATTGTTTTTGTTTAGACTGATCTCCTTTGTGGGCCAGTGGCTTACCCTTGTCAGACAGACAAATTGACATTACTCATGCTCTGCCCTTCACCTGCCTCCCACCTTAACCCATATTCCCAGTCTCTTTGGGCCTGCAATAGTAGTAATCTGAGTGATGATTTCGCACCACTCATTAGGGAGGCATGAAGACTGATTCTGCCAAGAGTTATAATCCGATACTGCTCTCTGCCCATTCATGTCAGTACCCATTGGTAGAACATAGAGATCAGGGAAAATCTTTGAGGATTGGGAGATTTGGCTTCCACTTTAATCACCTTGTATAGGGATTTCACACTTTTGGAAAGGTTCTCACTAATGAAGGGAGGATGCTATTTATGTGGTCCCAGCTCCCCAGCGTAAGATAGAGGTGACCTTTCTTATCCTCTGAGATCCTGTGATTAGAGCTAGTAATTTAATAATACTCTTTCTAGGGTGTTTTCTGTTTTGTCATAATTGGGCCCCCTCACTGTCAGAGTCTGAGTTCAGAGTTTCTTCTCAGTCTCCCCTTCCCTCACCACAGGAATCTGCACTGGTTAATTTGTGCCAGATGTACTGAGGTAGTCTCATGAGGCAGCTTTCATCTAGAAAGAGGTGGGCTGAGCACACCTACTCATTTCCCACCATCTCCAGAAGGAGCAGCTTTTAACTATGACTTAGTGACGCAGGGCTTCTAACCACTATCTGAAGATGAAAGGCCCATCGCCAATTTTATCTGCTTATCAAAAACCAGACAGTGGTGGTGACATGCAATCAAGGCTCACTGGCCTGCCCTGAGAAGGCTCTGCCAAGCCCTCCTGGGGAGATGAAGACATTCTGAAGCCACAGGGGAGGTTCTGGAAATTTGACCTTCTCATGCCAGCTTTCTGTCATAACTGAAGATTATTCAGATATATTCTTAATAGGACTGTTGGTAAATTTAAAGGAAATATAATATACTTAAGTAGGAGTTTTACTTTTCTGAGCTCTTCTTCTGAGGGTAAACCTCTAATTTATGTAGCCGCTGTTCTCCAAGGAGGTTGTGTACATGCGTGTGTGAGGTTTCTCATTCACTGATTATTTTATGCTTCATCCCCACACACTGAGAATGACTACATAAGGAGCTCTGGGGGAGCTAGAAGGGAAAGAGAAGGCGTAGACTCCTGCCTTGGAAATTCTGCAGGAAAGTAAATGGGCTTTCATACTTTTTGTGTTCCTTTTGCACTCAAAAGTGGACACCTTACAACTCATATTTCTAAATTTGAAAGGGACTTAGAGGAGTGGGACGGGGGGTTGTGCAGCACAGGGAGGCTCAAGAGGGAGAGGATATATGTATAGCTATGGCTGATTTGTGTTGCTGTACAACACAACACTGTAAAGCAATTATACTCCAATTAAAGAAATAAAAAAATTTGTAAGGAGATCTGTGACGAACATGTCTTACCTGTGAATGAAAGGTTGGTGCTATTTTGTAATTAAATGTGCTCATCTGTGAGGAAGCTGAATTTGGGACTGGTTTGAATTTCGATTTTGCTCCTTCCACTCCCGGTTTAANTACTCCAATTAAATAAAAAAATTTGTAAGGAGATCTGTGACGAACATGTCTTACCTGTGAATGAAAGGTTGGTGCTATTTTGTAATTAAATGTGCTCATCTGTGAGGAAGCTGAATTTGGGACTGGTTTGAATTTTGATTTTGCTCCTTCCACTCCCGGTTTAACAGATGGGCTAAAGAGAGGCTGCCCAGGGATCAGGAGACATGTGTGCATGCTCAGTCGTGTCCAACTCATTGTGACCCCACAGACTGTAGCCCACCAGTCTCCTCTGTCCATGGGATTTTCCCAGCAGGAATACTGAGTGGATGGCCATTCCCTTCTCCAGGGGATCTTCCTGACCCAGGGATCAAACCCATGTCTCCTGCATTGGCAGGCAGGTTCTATACCACTGAGCCACCTGGGAATCCAGGCTAGCTTTTTCCTGAAGATGTGAACAAAAGTGACCTTGTGGCCTTGACATTTTCCATTTGCCTCCCTGTCAGCTCTTCACCTGTTGACGGCATCAGTGGTTCCCTTGCCCTCTGTCTCCTGGTAGGTTTAATAGTAGGAACATCTACTGTACACTGGAGGTCAGGAGGGGAGCAGGGTCACAATATTTCTTCTATCAATCAGATCCCTTCTTGCTGGGTTGCTGTGAGTTGCCTGTGTCCATCTATCTATGATCACAAGTCTTGCCGGGAAGTTCATACTCTCTATGAGAGGCTAAGATAGATGCTCTCTCTTCTTGCCCCTTCAGTGTCTTTGAACCAAAGAAGCACTAATAAGAAGCATTGCCTATGTCTTTTAGAAGCCTGAAGTCAGTGAGGTAAAACCCAATATCAAGAATTTGAAGCAAAGTAACTTGTGGAGAAGAAATGTAAAGAAAACATGAGTGGTTTGGCTAGAGCCTAATTAGAGCAAAGTGCATTAAGTAGATTTTCTGGTTTTCAAAAACTTGAATTGTAATATATTTTTTGATATGCTGTTTTCATTTTTAGTAGCAAATAAATGTGTATTAAGAGGATCTTATGACAACTGTGATGTATTGTGTGCCTTAAAAAGAACATCTGAGACTGTAGCAGTAGATACCATTTACTGTTTACCTGGAACTTCCCTGATGGCTCAGATGGTAAAGAATCCGCCTGCAATGCAGGAGACCTGGGCTAGATGCCTGGATGGAAAAGGTATCCTTGAGAAGGGAATGGGTACCCATTCCAGTATTCTTGCCTGGAGAATTCCAAGGACAGAGCGTGGCAGGCTACAGTTCACGGGATCACAAAGAGTCAGACATGACTGAGCAACTAACACTTTCACTTCACACTTTTTTCTTTGGCTTTTCTTTGGCTACACCCAAGCTTGTAGAGGGGCTTACATTCAGCCCCTCTTTGTAAATAATCTCTTTTTATTAGACCTTCCTCTGTTACCATTTTAAGTATGGCGTCTTTTCCTGCTGGATTCTGACTATTGTACTTGGTTAATGTTTTCTCATTTGATGACAAAGAATAGGAGCTCACACATACTAGCTCAAGTACAAAGTGAATTTACGGAAAGGACCCAGGGCAGGTATGGAACATACACCCCGTTATCTGGAAAGTCAGCCAGTTACTAAACCACTCCTTCAGTCTCCCGTGGCAGCCTGTCTTCTCTTGTCTTCACTCTTTTACATCTGCTTTCTCCTGCTTCTCTCTGTGTATTGACATTGTCTGTCTGTCTTTCTCATGGATTTTCTGACTTAGTTTGATCTTGGCACAAACTCTGGCTTCAACCCCGTTTAAACTTTAAATTCAAGGAATCCCTGCTGTTTAACCATGTCTCTCAGTGTCCCATTTCCAATTCCCTGCCAGAGAAAATCTGAGTGGCCTAGTTTGAGTTAAGCCCATTTATGGCCCACTAAGTTGTGATGGAGAAGAAGGGAACACAAGAACATCCTTCCCAGGGATGTGAACAAGTCATCCAAGAAAGGCATGTGGTTGGGGGGCAGTTGTTAGCATCTCTACATAGTACAGCAAGTCAGTCTTGTGAAAAAAAAACATCTGATTCAAATGCTAGGTGAGAGGGACTTGTCCTTAAGTCATTTGGAAAGCCAGTTTATCTGCTTCATTCTTTAAACATTTTAGTGGAAAGACATTTAGTAATTCCAGAAACTTGGAAGAGAGATCTGATGATTTCTCCTATATATAGCATGCATGGATGTTGCCCACTTATTTCTTCTTTTCTGCCTTTAATAGTAACCCATCCACTTTTCAAGGTGACATTCACAGGATCCTTTTTGGTGACTATGGTGAAAAGCAATTAATAAGATACAGAAACAACCCTGATCATTCTTTAGTATAAACATGCAGTTATATTTGGGGTGTGCCTGTATTACAATCAGCTTTTCAGTCCTCACTCAACTATTAGCATATAACCAAAGATTATAGAACATCAGAGGAGGTGTCTAATGAGGGGGAAAATGGGGACAGAGACAGGGAAGGAGGATGGTGGGGAGAGAGAGGGAGCACAAACAGAAACAAAGCAATTTGGAAGAATCAGAGACTAAGCCAGGAGATGAATATTTAAAAAGCAATATTAAGGAACATTAAGTGGGTTAAAAAATAAACTCTTAGATTTTAAAAATATAATAGCAAATTTGAAAAACTCAATAGAAAATTTAAGGATAAAGTTGGGTGAGTATCCCTAAAATAAAGCAAACATAAAACAAGATAGAAAATAAGGATGCAATGTTAATAAAATTTACAGACCAGTTCAAGACATCTACATAACAAAAGTTCCTGAAGAAGAAAATAGAGAAAACAGGAGGAGAGAAACTCATCAATTAAACAATTCAAGACAATTTTCTAGAGAAAGACATACATTTCCAGACTGAAAGAGTTCATTCATTATACCCCCTTAAAATGGATAAAAATAGACACCAAAGTTCCTCATAAGACTGCAGAATATTCAGGACAAAGAAGATCCTACAAGTTTTTAAGAAGGAGAAAAAGTATACCACATAAAGGGTCAATATCAGAATGGCTTAGGACTTCTCAAAACCAGAATTAGAATCTAGTAAACAATAGAAAATATGCTTTCAAATTCTAAGGGGAATGATTGCCAGTCTTGAATTTGATACCCACTCAAAGTATCAGTTGAATGTAAAGGAGGAATAAAGACATCTTCACTGGGAGCAAAAGGAATCATCAGCCAGTGAAGGGAGACACCAGCAAGACAGTGAGAGTACCAGGCACAGACATATTAGAGCAGATCAGAAATCTCCAGAACACATCCAGGAAGATGTGATTCACAGAATATCCCATGGGTTGAATGTCTTGAGAAAAGACTGTCAAAGATGGGCTTTAATGCTTCCCTGGTGGCTCAGCTGGTAAAGAATCCTCCTGCAGTGTGGGAGACCTGGGTTCAGTCCGTGGGTTGGGAAGATCTTTGGAGAAGGGAAAGGCTACCCACTCCAGTATTCTGGCCTGGAGAATTCCACGGACTCTGCAGTCCATGGGGTTGCAAAGAGTCAGACATGACTGAGCAATTTTCACTTTCACATAGAAAACTAGGTAAATGAAGACAGTAGGACAATTATTAATCCCAGGGAGAATAAAAAGTTGTTCAGAAAAAGAAGAGTAATTATAATTATTACATGACTCAACTGTGAATAGCATTCATATAGTGATAATATTATAAATTCCAAATACTGATCTATCTAAAATCATGGAATTTTCATTATGATGGGAAGATGAAAAAACGGGAAAGGTAGTTGAGTACAGTGGGATGGATAAAAGGAAAAGAATAAAAACTTTAAAATTTATAGCAGAAGGTTAAATAATGTGTAAATCTGGAAGAAAAAAAACAATCAAGTATCAGAGTACGAAAGTGTTATTTAAAGACCCAGAGATCAATTTCATTTAACTGGTGAAAAGATGTGAAAGTAATGACTGCATGAAAAGGGGAAATAGGACTGCGGGAGAGAAGCTACCACATTTTTGTAGTAAAGCTTGTAGAATTATTTGACTATTAACTTTAAACATGCATACTTATATGGTTCAAAAATTAAAAAAACAATAAAAAGAAACTTAATTAATAATTAAAAATATGCATAAATCCAGGCAGTCATTGCTAAGTAATTGGAATTAGCAAACAGCACAGTCGTGCTTATCTGGGCAACATGAAAACTGTGAGTGTAGGAAAATCATTTTTATGAGTATGATTAGAGCATTGCTTATTTTATAAAGTCTTGTAGAGTTAATTTTACAGCGAGGTGTTTGGGGTACAAGCTTTAGCATAGTTTGTTTTTTTCATTGTGGGCAGCACAGGGCAAGAAATTGTCATTCTAGCAAAGGAGCAGACTTCAGGTCTAAGCAGGGGAGGGCTCAGTTCCAGAGGGATCTGCTATATTAGTGCTAGCGATCTGGGCATATTGAATCCAAAGCCTTGCTGGGCAGAAAATCTGTATTAGAGACCTTACTTCCACCTCTGGCCAATGTATTTTCCCCATGTAGACTGGTCATCCAGTGTCAGGCTAGACTTTGTCTGTTAGTCCCCTTGTAAGGCCCAAGTCTTGGCCTTAATCTCATGCTAGGAATTTATTGAGCATTTACAATTAACTGTACTTTGCATGGTTTACATGGATTACCTCCACTCCCTGTGGTTGTAGCTATGATTATCAACACCATTTTATAAATGAAGAAATTATTTTAATGATAGAAAGGGACTTGTCCATGGTTGCAGTAGGAGAGCATGTCCATGGAATTCTCCAGGCAAAAATATTGGAGAGGGTTGCCATTCCCTTCTCCAGGGGATCTTCCTGGACCAAGGGATCAAACCCAAATCTATTGCATTGCAGGCAGATTCTTTACCATCTGAGTCACCAGGGATGCCCATGAGAGCAGGCAGGAATTCAAACCAGTCATCTGGTTCCAGTCCTGGGCTCTGATTACAAGGCTCGCCATCTCCTGTAGTCTGTGTTTGAGCTTCAGGATCTACTTGGATTCCTAGGCCTGGCCTTCCCTGACTGAACTTGCCTTTGCTTCCAAATCTTGGATCTGGTAGCCAGAGAGGTGAAGGCTGAGGTATCTGGTGGTCTTCACAGAATTATTTATTATTTTATTATTAACCCAAGTGATTCTATCAGTCCACATCCTGGTCTAATGCCCCAGGGCAGTGGTTCTCAAAGTAAAGTCCCTGGACTGGCAATATCAGCATCACCTGGGAAATGGTTAAAAATGCAGAATTTCAGACTAGAATCCCTGGGAGTAGAATTCAGCAATCTGAGTTTTAACAAGCCCTGGAGATGATTTTGATGACCCTAAAATTTGAGAACGCTGCCGTAGGGTCATGGTCAGAGGGAGTCTGAAAGGTTCAAGTCTTGCTTGGGCTATTGCTGAATGCGCTTAAATTAGAAATGTTCAGGAAAAAAAGGACAGGAAGGTGTGGTTCTTTCATGGGTTGTCATGCCACCCAACTAGTGAGTTGCTCCACCATGGCTGTCTCATTGGGAAAAGAAAATGGAGGGGGAAAACATGAGAAATCAGGTGGTTCAGCCCCTGACCCTGTACCATGGAGCTGTGAAGAAACTGATTTGGGTGGCTGTAATGAAAAAGCTCCGAAGAAAGCAAGAGTCGTATGTGAGGGGCAGATAGGAAAGAATATGTTATCAGTGTTCTTAAAAACTACAGAGGTGAGCATACTGATATTTTGGTTTAAGTATTCCAAATCTCTTTTGGTAATATACCTCATCTCCCCATGACATGCTCTTATGATAAAATAGTGGGAATCACCACACTTTTCAGAAGGTATATGCTAGGATGTAGCTTGAAACTAAAAGCCATGACTTGTCTTGTTCTTATAACAATAAGCAGTTATTAAATTTAACTTTTTTTCCTTTTACGTAGTTCAGTGATCTAAATATAAAAACCCATCTACCCACTCACTGATCTTCCCAGCATTTAGCCTTAGTTAGTTCCTGTTGTTTGCTAGTTTGTGTTTTCTCTACACATTTTAGGGTGTTTGGCACCTGCTCCCCACCTAGAACACACCTGCAGATGGCCCTATGTGTGAAGTCAGGGCTTGTCCAAGCTTTGTAACAACAAGCTTGCCTACCCTGCCCCAGTGCCTTTCTGAGTAGGGATTCTGTGATTGATGATGGGAGAGAGTAAATAAATTTCAGTAAGTACACACAAGAGTGGATCAGGACAGTAAGTGCTTACTCTGTACAATCAATGGGCATTATTTTAAAGGAGATTAAAATTTCCTAGACTTAATCCTCCTGCTAGAGTGGCATTGGTGGCAGGGGATGAGTTCCTGTTTTCTCTAGGGAGGTAGTCAGAAGAGCATCTGTGCCTTTTGGGTAAAAGCATGTAGTAAAACAAGCAGTTTAGAAGTCTATGCAGTTTGAAAAAAAAAGAAATCTGTTCAGTTTGGAACTCAACTCTCTGATAAAATATGTGTTTGTGGGATATGAAGAAGGAGAAGGTGATTTTGGGCAGCAAATATCTACAGATTGCAGTGATACAGCTTTATCTTTTCCTGTAACATTTTTGGATATTGTCACAGCTTCTACATTTTACGAAATATTATCCATGATCCCCTTAAGTGGTGGAGGTTGGTGCTGAGACTTTGAATCTGCTGATGACTCTGGAGTAAGCTTTATTCTTTGCAGTGGGGAACTGCATTGATGCAATAGGTGTGTTGGCTGAAAGTTGAAACCTAACCTTCTTCTAAACTTCATATATTACCAGAAGCTAGAAAGACCGTCACTTAAAACAGTAAACAAGAAGTTCCTACTGGAAAACACAGGGAACTGTATTAATATCCTGTGATATACCATAATGGAAAGGAAAATTAAAAGAATGTATGTATCTATATCTTAATCACTTTCTGTAAAGCAGTAAGTAACACAATGTTGTAAATCAACTATACTTCAATTAAATAAATAAATCTCAAAGCAGTGTCTATCTCCGAAGAGAAAAAAGCTTAAATTTAGCTTTGGAACTTTTGTTTGTAAAAATATCTTGAGTACTTATGCATTGTTTGGAGGGGGAAACTGTGAACTCAAGATTTTTATGAGAGGAAATATATAAATACTATTAATGTAAATTGTGTATATATTTGATCAAAGCAGAGATTTCTAGACATCTTTATTTCTTTGTGGTAAAACTATTCTCTATGTAGATTTAAGTTGCCCTATGCCTTGTACCAAGAGTTGGCAACTATGGGCTATGGTACAAATCTGGCCTGCTGCCTGTTTTGTAAATAAAGTTTTATTGGAACACAGTCACAATCTTTTGTTTGCATATTGCCTATAGCTGCCTTCCTGCTATAACAGCAAGTAGTGTGACAGATAGTGTATGGCTCTCAAAGCCTAAATATTAACTATCTAGCCCTTCACTAGAAAAAGTTTGCTACCCTCTGCATTCTATTATTGCTTATTCTTAAGAGTGTGCTCTTAATTGCTCACACATTTTGGAGCCAGAGATCACAAAATGACAGGCAAGATATGCAGCCCTGAACTTGATGTCATACTTGTGAATAGACTTCAAAAATTACCTGAACTTGGTCTTGGTCTAAGTCATACCTGCTGTACTGTTGCTGTCCTGCACTTGATGTTATTCCAAGCTGAATAACCCTGACTTTGCTAGTATTTATTTATCATTTCCTGATGTATTTGTAATGAGAGCCATAGGATCAGGCTTCATGTCATGCCATGTGGGTGGGTGCAAGTGATATTTCCTCACTATCAGTCATCCTGGAAAGAAGGCAACTCTGAGCTAAGAAGAGGAGGCTCAAGAAGCACACCTTAGATCAAGAAGAGGAAACTTCTGCAATTTCACTTCATTGTGGAGGTTAGGTATGAGTTCTGGGGAAAACTGGAAGGCACAAGAGTACTTCTTTTGCAGAGATGATTTTGTCATCATTTTTTTTCTTTCCAGGCTTTCTTGAGACAGCATCCTGTGGGACCTCTCAGAAACAGCTGTGTCTCTATGGGGGTTAGGAAGGAGAGGTTGATGTCTGGCACTATCAACTGGTTGATGAATGCTCAGACCATTGACTCAACACTCCTTTTCCTTGTTAACAGCACTACCATTAGTTCAAGTTTTGAGTGACCATCTTCAGGGGAGGCTGTATCCCACCTACCCCACTCCCAGACCCCAGGGTTAGGGGTGAATAAGTCCATCATAGTAGTTCCATTCCTGTTGCTGATTAAAGAAAAAGGACACGTGATATAATTCTGGCCAATGAGAGACAAAGGGAAGTTTTCTGGATCACATGTGTGGAAAGGTTTCTTCATTCTTAAAAGGGAGAAGAAGATGATAAAGAGGTCATTTTCCTGCTTTGGATTTGGCTGTGAGGGGATGTGATATCAAAGAGTCCATTTTGCAACTTTGAGAGGGTATTACCAATATGCTAAGAGTGATAGAGCAGAATATGGAAAGGACATGAGCTGTTGGTGGCACTGTAGAGCTAGTGATTAACACAGATGTGTAGCAGATGTGGGAGCTTCATGAGCTGTGAGAGAATAAAATCTCCTTATTGTTTAAGTCACTTTTCTAGTACTTGTAACCAACTAATACTCTTAAGTATTTAATGAAATATGACCTTTTTATAATGATAGGTTGGTGCAACTAAGAAATTGTAACTATGTTCTTAAGATATATTCCTGTGAGCATAGCTACAATTGTGGTCACCAAGTAGTTAAGTTCAATTACAATGGAGAAATTTGGTGAATCTGAATAATTGCATATATACCACAAATCTTTTTTAGTTGGTAAGAAATCCAGAAAATTATAGCCTTAAATTTCATAGTAATGAGAAACAATCAGTTCAGTTCAGTTGAGTTTAGTCACTCAGTTGTGTCTGACTCTTTGCGACCCCATGAATCGCAGCANCACAAATCTTTTTTAGTTGGTAAGAAATCCAGAAAATTATAGCCTTAAATTTCATAGTAATGAGAAACAATCAGTTCAGTTCAGTTGAGTTTAGTCACTCAGTTGTGTCTGACTCTTTGCGACCCCATGAATCGCAGCAAACTTGATCAACTTGGCAGCATGTTAGTTTGAAAACATTTTAAATTATAAAACATATTCTTACTGAAAATGTGCCAAACAATAGAAAAGTATTTGAAGTCACCAGTGATCACAGTTCAGTTGGCAGTTTGAGGTTTACCAAGAAGAAGAACTAGGAGGCTGGCCAAAAGGAACCAGCAAGAACTGATGAGACACTAGGAACCAGCCAGAGCACAGTTCTAAAGCCGTGGGAACTTCAGTGTCCATGAAGGCCCCCAGTGACACAGTCCTCCTGGAATTCACATCCTAGTGAATTTCCCTCCCACAATGACTAGGGCAGACTTGGATAAACCAATAGGATACTGTGGAAATTATTTGTGACATCTAGGGCTAGATCATAAAGGACATTATGACTTCTGTCTTGCTCTTTTTTGATCACATAACCTAGGGCAAGCCAGCTGCCATTTTGTAAGTACACTCAAGCAGCCCCATGAGGAGCTCCATGTGGCAAAGAACCAAGGTCTCCAGTCAACAGCTATTAAGTGGGTCAACTCGGAAGCGGACCCCAGCCCTAGTCAAGCCTTCAGACAACTGCCAATGTCTTGTCTGCAACCTTGGTGACACGCCCTGAGGCAGAAGCACCCAGTTGTTTCAGGGTAACCATATGTATGATCAGAAACCATAGGAAATAATAAATGCTTATTTTGGGCAGTTAAATTGTGGGATTACTTGTTGCATGAATCACTGATACAAAGGCCTATGTATCCTGAGTCTCACCCCACACACCACAGGAGGCCTTGATGGCTACTCTGGACCATTTGTAGATGAGAATAGGATTCCTGCTCAGATGCTCACTTTAATCAACTTTAGGGTATGATTGGTCTTCACTTTGTAGGTCCTCCGTACAGTTGGGGAGGGATGGGGCAGTTTGAGATTGGTGTGTATGTGTGTGTGTACACATGTGTGTTGTATGTACATAGGTATGTGAAACAGTGTTGTTCCCTTGTGCCCTTCCTGAGGGACAAAAGGGCTTTTTTGCTGTGCCCTCTGCCCCCAGGGTGACTTTAAACCTGCTTTAGTTGTGAAACCTCTTCAGTTTCTCATGCCTTCTTCTGGTTGCTTCTCAGAGATATTCCTGTCTTTATTCTACAAAGGCTTGTTCTGACTCTGAAACAGTGTTTGGAGAACTCTGAAATTGTGTTTGTTTTCGTGCTGAGCCTTCTGGGCTGTGTGTATTGAAAGCACATTCCTTGGCGGGTAGCAAAAGAGAGCTGAATGGAAAATGGGCTCCAAGCCTGTGGAGAAACAAACTTAGGGAGCAACTAAATGATACTTACTTAGAATTCCCATTGTAAACTCGCCTGCCTCCCTTGGACCTGACTATTGGTATAGGGATCCCATGGTGAAGTTGGTTATATAAAACTTACGGTCGCTGGGCTCTCTGGGCCATGAAATTTACTTTAGGCGTTAGGGTGTTTGCCTCCAATAATTCAGGAGCTAAGCCATTTCTGTTGTTGTTGGAAAACAACCTCAGCAACAACCCTAAATCGTGCGATTCTTATTGCCTGAAGATTAACTTAAGATAAAAGGAATTTTTAATAACAATTTGAAGGTGCTAGCTTTCAGATAGCATGTACTGTTAAAGGGAGAAAAGACTTCCTGGGCAGGACAGGCACATCTCACACTGTGCCTGTGGCCTCATTTCTCCTGCCTTTTCCTCTATGTGAGAACCAAGCAGATGGGTTTCTGTTTGCGACCTGAGTCTCTCTGTTCTTTTAGTAGCTGATCATTTCTTCCTGTTTTTGCCACTTAGTCCTATCTCCCCTTTCTCTGTGCCTTCTCATTTTGCAATAAAATAATATTATTTGCCTTTCTAGTCTTGAAGGTATATATAGTATCAGGATACTGACTTTCTCAGTGAGCTGTTCCCTGTTCCTTTCACCCAGAGTTCAATAAGCCATTCTCAGTTCTGATTTTCATAGGGAAAACCCCCAACAGCAACTCTAGATTCTAACAATTGGCCTTTAGCAAGGGCCAGTAACATGGCCATTGGATATAGAATACATGCAAAATTTCCAGCCCAATTTCTGGTACATAGTAGAAGCTCTTTTGAGGATATTTGATTTTAATATATTATTAGTAACTTCAGCTTGATTTACCTTGCTATGTTTGAGGCCCTGAAGGAGATGTAAATGTATAGATAGTACTAGGCTGTCTATGACAGTGATGGGAAACATAGAACTGAAATTGTCTCCAAAGCAGTGTCGCTGCTCTAAATGAGGTCCGTGCTCCCTGAGGTCATTAGAACCCCATTCTCAGCCGGTCTTGATTTCCATCAAATGTCTCCTCCTGGAACAAGCGAGTCTGACTCAGGCACTTGCTCTTAATCTTTGTGATCATTGAAGGAAGGAATAAGATCCAAAGCTTCTTTTTAACCAAGACTCCAGCAGTGACCTTTGTGAACTTTGGGACCTAGGGAGAGATTTTGACATTTCTGCTAAGATTGTGCAACTGGCTGAATTACTCCAATGCCCACCCTGGGCAGTGACTGAACATCTAGCAGTGAAGCCTGATGATTGTGTGATAATCGCTCCATTAGCTTGTGTTGCTGCTGCTGTTCATAAATGCTCTTCCTTGTCACTCCCAGACCTCTCGTCTCCTGCCTTGACATTTCTCTCCATGCACATTTGGAACATTTCTCATTATCCCTCTTAACATTGCTTGTTACTCCTCTGAATGACTTGGGAGATCTCTAGTAGTCTACAAAGCATGATATTCTGTTCATCCCACGTGGCTTCACCCTCCTCTGGAGCATTTCAGATGGTTTTGTACCATGCAGAGCATATGCCTCCTTCTTCCCTTTATTACTCTTTGTATTCTTTGACTCTTCTGCATTGTCCTCCATCTGATTTACTTCTGGAGTATTTATTGCAAGGGAGACGTGCATAATGAATGTCCTTGGGCATTCATTAAGGTTAAGTTTGAACAGTTTCTATTTCCCCTCAGTGTCCTTGATGTGTGATGCTTTTGGTTATTTGCTTACATAAACCTCACAGTTTGCCAGAGTTCACTCCACAAAAATTCATACCCCTCAGGTTGTATGATTTTTTTTTTTTTTTAAAGCACATGGAAGACCTCAGTTAAAAATGATGTGTTTCCAGGGATCTTTAGGATTTCCTTCTGTGTAAAAAAATCTCTAAGTATCTATTGCTGTGTCATAACCACAAAAATCTGAGTGCTTTGAACACTGTCGTTATTTCTAATGGGTCTTTGGGTTGGCTGGGCATAGTTGGACGGTTTTCACCAGAGGCTTCTCCTGCACTTCGGGTTAGATGTAGGGTGTGGCCATGGCCTTTAGGAGACCTGAAGGGGCTGGCTAGCCCTCAGGCTCACTTGTGTGGTTGGCAGTTGTTGGTTGAGGGCTCAGCTGGAGTTGTCCCACTGAACAACTCCAGCTACTCTTAGTCTCTACAAATGACAACTAGGGCTTTTCAAAGCTTGGTGGCCAGGTTCTGAGAAGGTGCATCCTAAGAATGAGCATTCCAAGGTGAAAGATGAAAGGTTAGCATAATTTCTGTTGCACTTGACTGATGTGAGCAGGCTTCACAAGTGAGCAAATTCCGTGAACTGTGCTTCACTGGGGAGACTGGCTGCCACAGGAGTGAATAGTTCTTCTGTTCTTCACATTGTTCCATGTTTCAGAGTCAGGCAGGCCCTTTTGATGCTGATTTTTTCCCAACCTTTTCTTGTGACATGAGCAGTAGCTACAGTAGTTTTCCCTAGTAGCTAACCCTAGACATGAATTTCCCCAAGCTATCTGTACCACCCACTCTGCTGCCAAAGGGTCTGCCTTTCTCCTTGTTGCTCATGTTGATGAGCCTCTGCTAAACTAAAGAGGTGACTACAAGACAAAAAACTCTGGAGTGGACCTTCAGGGACCTGGTCTTTCATCCTGGCTTTGGAGTAGTGTGACTGACCTTGAATAAGTCACTTCATCTCTGTAGACTTTGGTCTTTCCTGAAGTCCCCAACAAGCTCTGAAATTCTACCATTCTAAGTAGTCATCTTGAACATACATCTCCATTGGGTCAAATGCTCTCATTCACCCCCTGAACCCATTAAGCCAAGGTTTTAGGGCTGATAGAGGAACTGTCACTGCCCATCAGTTTTTGCACAGTGTAGGCCTTCAATTAAAAAGATTAGAGGGATGAAACTTAAATCAAGAAACCTAGAGAGTACCATTGTTTTCAAGATCTTGTTGGTAAACATTGCCAGATTATTTATTATTTTTATTTGAAAAAGCATAACCTTGCATATGTAAGGCTTTGCTGTTAGAACTTGGAACTTGTTTCACACAGTCTCTGCATGGGTCTGTCTGCCATTTAACAGGCAGTTAAAACTTTGTGCCTGTTGACAGATTGATATTTTGCAAATAAACGTCACGCCCTGATACTGACCATGATTACCTCAAGCTGTAGCAACTGGAGGGATATCAAGGGTCTGGTTGTGTGAGTTTGCTCTTTCTTTTGTTTTTTTTTTAAGGTGCTGGACTATTGAAACCTTGAGCAGTCTCCTTTTGGGGTAGTAGAGGGAAAAGAGAATAAGGAAAATCTGTTGGAATAGAAGGTCAGGTCGAATATAAATGAAAATACACCTCCTTGCTGCTCCCTAGCAGAGTACCCCAGTTCCTAGGATTTGTCCAAGTGGAAGTTGGCCTTGGGTTTCTTGCCCTTACAACCATTTGACATTTTAGAGGACAAAGGGCTCCATAAGGAAGAGGCTTAGCCCTGTTGATGGCTACAAATCACTGGCCCTAGAGAGCTGGACCTGGAGGGCTAGGGCTTAGAGAGGTTCCTTGTAGCTTTCTTTTTATTTTAGGGAAATCAAATTTCAAAGAGACTGATATGCAGGCCCCCAGGATTTTCTGATGGTCTGGACAGCTTCCAAGCCTCAAACCAGCCTGTTGCTTTTTTTTAAAGCAAGACCCCCCTAAAGGAAAACGTAGCTCAACTTCAAAAAAGACTGAAAACTTATAGAAGGAAGCTATATGAAGTGGCCTAAATTGAAGATTTTTATTTTTCTAATGACAAATGTGAAAAGAGTAAAAAGAAGCAATCTGAGTTGGCATAATTAAAATAGGCTCACATTTCCAGCAATTCCTTTAAGAAAAAGACAGGGTGACTATTTTGGGGGTGGGATGGGGTAGATTATTGTCATGGTCTCACCCGAGGGTTGTAGCTGAACGACTTTCTCTGATCTGCCTGGCTACCATCTTTACCCACCCCTTCTACCAGTCATAGTTTGTTAATTTTGTCTTTAACTTTAGCAAACATTTTTGTATCATTTAGGCTTAAATAAAACCTATTCATGTTGTGAGCTGGAGAAACAGATGTCAAAGTAACAGCACACTCCCTTGCCAGCCTCTAATGAACCCTTTGAGCAGCTCTGGCCTCAGCTCTCAGGCTGGAAATGGTAGCCTTGACCATGTTCATGGTTTTGAACTCTCAGTTCTAGCATTTCACCAAAAAGACTCTAAGCTAAGATGGAAGGGACTGGAAGGCTGGTGGTGCTTGAGTCCAAATTATGACCCCAGAACACAAAGAGAGAGAGGGGAGACTAATCTTGCTGGGGCAGGATCATCTGTACATTACAGAGTGAAGATAAAAACCAGAAGGATAAAAAACCAGAAGGTAAAAACTTTCATCATTTCTTTACTGAATAAGAATGATTTGCAGTTCTGTGGTTTTTATTTTTATTTTTATTTTTTTTTATTTTTTGTATTTATTTATTTTTTTACACGAACTCCCAAAGGATGCTTGGGGCTGGTGTATGGGGATGATCTGGAGGGCGGTTCATGTTTGGGAGTTCTGTGGTTTTTAGAAAGATCCGGGCCTAGTGGACAGACAGTAGACCTGTGGGAATTCAGCCTTGGTTGCTGAATTAGTGTCGATGAAATAGTATAATATGGAAGCTTTATTTGCCTGGCATCAGATGTTAACTAGCTATCTTGGATCATAGTGGGTCTCTCTTAGGAGCCCTGGAAATAGTTTTCCTTACCTCCAAAAGTATAACAAAGCTCACCAGGAAATTTGGGGTATTAGTCTTATCAAGAAATCCTAGGAGTGATCTTCTCCAATTTGCCCAAGTGCTAGAGGGAACATTTCTATCTTTTACTAGCTTGAGTGAATGCCACCTAAAGGTCTTTCCCTTTGTTTATATTCCAGGGAAATCATTCCATCATAGAATAAATAGCAGGACATTTCCAATACACTTTTTAGTACTTTTTTCAGATTGGTGGAGAGGTAGGGTGGGATGAAGATTGAGAAAGACAAGGCTGACTGGAAAGATATAGATCATTTTTTATAGTCAACAGTTATAAGGCATTTATTTATCAAAGCTTTTATCATTGTTATAAAGAGAAAAGAACTAGCTGACTAGCAGCTAGAGCTAGGCCTCAGGAATAAATTCCTATCCAGAAACTTGTTTATTTTTTGTTCAGTCACTTAGGCCCTACTAGGTGCAGTACTTAAATCCTTCCACCAAGGGGCTCTGCCCAGACCAGGGATGAAGCCAGCCCAGCCCAGAACTGGTGATATTTCCAAAGCCACGTATCCACTTACAGCTGAGGTCTTCTGCTTCATTTCTGATGTTCTTGGGGCCTATCCCACCCAGGGGTCTACCCACTGAAGCCTTGACTCTCAGCTCCATTGGGAATGCCCAGATCAGATGATAAAGATGATGTTAATAACTTCTAGTTTTTGAATGTCTTCTCTGAGTTATAACACTATGTTAAGTGTGTTATATAATTTGTTGTCCTTTAATCCTTTTAACAACTTTCTGAGGCAGTTATTACTAATCGAGTCTTAGAAATGAGTCTTAGAGAGGTTAAGTGACAAGGTTATACCATAAGTAGAAGCATTGGGATCTGAAACCAGACCTACCTGATCCCCAAATCCATGCTTGTAAATAGCATGATATATTGTTGGGTGTTGCTTTCTTAACTTTACTTCCCACTAGAGGCTGGCCCTTTGCCCTGAACCCGAGAACATTTGGTTAGACCCCAACTTAACTCTTGCCAACTCCTTTCCCAAGGAGGGGATACCGTTATTGGTCAACACTCTCTCAAACTAGACTGACTTTCACAGAACCATAATTTGTCTACCAATTAGTTAGAAAAATGATTACATCAACCCAGAAACATCTGATGCCACATCTCACTGACTAGATTAAACCTCTTGGGTAATGTTGCTGGCCCAGATCAGACCCAGCTTCTTTAGACATTGTGTTTTGAAGAGTTGATCCTCTTGAGGAAACCAACACCAAGCCTGGTGGATTCTCAGCCCTGCTCCTTCCCCATGTACTCTCTCCTGGACCCTTTGCTGGAGCATATCTTACTGTGAAGGCCACAGTCGAGGCTATGGTTTTTCCTGTGGTTATGTATAGATGTGAAAGTTGGACTGTGAAGAAGGCTGAGCGCTGAAGAATTGATGCTTTTGAAATGTGGTGTTGGAGAAGACTCTTGAGAGTCCCTTGGACTGCAAGGAGATCCAACCAGTCCATTCTGAAGGAGATCAACCCTGGGATTTCTTTGGAAGGAATGATGCTAAAGCTGAAACTCCAGTACTTTGGCCACCTCATGCGAAGAGTTGACTCATTGAAAAAGACTCTGGTGCTGGGAGGGACTGGGGGCAGGAGGAGAAGGGGATGACCGAGGATGAGATGGCTGGATGGCATCACAGCCTCGATGGACGTGAGTCTGAGTGAACTCCTGGGATTGGTGATGGACAGGGAGGCCTGGCGTGCTGCGATTCATGGGGTCACAAAGAGTCGGACACGACTGAGTGACTGAACTGAACTGAACTGAAGGCCACATGGGTTATGACAGACTCTGAGCTTTGACGATTCATAAACTCAGTTAAGTTCACTTGAGGTGAGTCGTTTTTGGAAAATCTGGTCTGTTCTAACCACCTCAGGAAGAAAAAAAGAACAACAATAATGTCAGCTTATTCATATACAGTTTTTTCTGTTTCCTTGTCATTTCTCTTTGTTCCAGGACACCCCATCTCTGAATTAGAACTCAAAGGAAGTTGGAGCAGTTACCAGAAGGTTGCTTGACAAGCCCATCATTAGAGCAAATAAAACTGAATTGTCATAAATGACATTTTATTCAGACCTATTTCTAACTTCCTCTTCTTTTCAGTGAACAGAATTCTGCCCCCACCAGTGAGTCTGAAGATCTGGGTTCAAGTGCAGACTCTGTTATTTATTATCACTGTGGTCATTGACAAGGCATTTAACCTCTTCAGCCTTTTGTTTTATGGTCAGTAAATAGGAGTAGTAATATCTTCTATATGATTCATAATGCTTAAATCAAGGTTATGGAAAGGAATACTTTATATGTATTTTTGTTATGTTGAGCTGTCAAGTTGATTTTTTAACTTGAAACCTTGTGAAACCAATTCCTTGTAGGTCACCTATCTCATCATCCTTCCCAAACTGTGTCTTTTCTGGGAAAAAAATGTGGTTGCTTCACAAACTTTAATGTGCACATGAATCTCCTAGGTGGGCCTAGGTTTCTGCGTTTCTGACAAGTGCTCAAGTGATGTAGATGCTGCTGACCAAACTTTAAAGAAGATTTTACATATTTTTGGCAGGTTTCTATGCAGGTACTCCAGAGACCATGCATTTAAAGTTCAGTGTGACTTCTGAAAAACCAAATCCTAAGGTCACTTTGTGTTGTTATCCTAGGCTGAACATCCATGCTTTCTCTTTCCTTTCCTTTCCATGGATTTACTCTCTCTGAATTCTCAGAGTCCTGATTTATCCTTTAATGTTGGTGTCTCCTCAGGTTCCATCCTCTGCCTTCTGATAATTTTACTCTCCACTCATGCTCTCAAGAGCTGACTCCTGTGCGATCTTTCCTTGTCTTGCCTCTGCAGACTTAATTTATCCATCTCCTACACTCACACAGCATCTGGTTTTAAGATTTACTTTAGCACATGATAGTTTTTTTTCCCTAATGGGATCATTGTGCAATGATTTTTCATGGTCTAACCTCACATTAAAAAAATTGGAATATAATTGCTTTACACTATTGTATTAATTTCTACTGTACAGTGAATGAAATGAATACTGAAATGAATCAGCTATATGTATGCATATATTCCTTCCATCTTGGATCTCCCTCCCACCACCCCCCATATCCCATCCCTCTAAGTCATCAGAGGGCACTGAGCTGAGCTCACTATGCTTTATAACAGGTTCCCACTAGCTATCTATTTTTACACATGGTAGTATGCATATGGGGCTTTCCTGGTGGCTCAGACAGTAAAGAATCCACCTGCAATGCGGGAGAAGTGGGTTTGATCCCTGGGTTGGGAAGATCCCCTGGAGAAGGGCATGGCAACCCACTCCAGTATTCTTACCTGGAGAATCCCCGTGGACAGAGGAGCCTGGTGGGCTCTAGTTCATGGGGTTGCAAAGAGTTGGACACAACTGAGTGACTGAGAACACACACACACACACACACACAGTGTATATTTGTCAATCCCAATCTCCCAGTTCTTCCCCTGCCCACCCATGTGTCCATTCTCTACACCTGTGTCTCTATTCCTGCCCTGGAAATAGTTTCATCTGTACCATTTTTCTAGATTCCATATACATGTATTAATATACAGTATTTGTTCTTCTCTTTCTGACTTACTTCACTCTGTATGGTGCAGCTTTCCATCTTTGCCTCCTTTGTGCCTAGCATGGGGCTCAGATTCCATAGATGTTTGACTAGTAAACAAAGGCACATCCAGGCTTTGGGAAAGACATCAGAGTCAGCCAACTGAGCAGGCCAGATGGCAAATGTTAGTATTTGGACACCCTGTGGGAACACAGAGCACACTTAAATTCTGTTGTGTATGCATTTGTGTGTATAAATTACATTTCTGGATAGTCTCAAGATACCAATAGCATCAGGGGAAGACACCTGAGCCATGTTTCCGCTGTAAATTATTTCTGAGTTCCTTTTTCAAACTTAAACAATAGGCTGTCAAAACTGTCAAAATGCGGAAGCATATTTCTTATGGGAAAAATTATTTATCATGCTCTTCTATTGTAACAAACAAAGCAAGCCCTTTCAGAGAAGGAAGGTTGCTAGTCTTGCCAGAACTGTGGTTTCCAAGAAAAGTTTTAGCACAATTGGCCTCAATGAGCACTCAGGAAAGCAGGTAAATGAGGGCCAGCAGGTGAAATGTCCTCAGCACAAATCTCACGTGGATTTGGATTCAGTTCACTCCAACAGTCTTGGTAGACATTTTCTTTGTGTCAGGCTGGTACTAGGTTAGGGATAGAAAGATAAAAAAGATATGACCCGTGCCCTCAGACAGCTGATAGTCCAGTTGAGGCATTAGATATTTAGATAAATAAGGACAACTCAGTGTGATGAGTGTTTAATAAATACATATAAAGTACTCTGGATCAGAGAAGACAAACTAATTAGAAAAATAGAAGAAAACATATTTGGGAGAGTTCTCCATTCCTCAGTGCATATCATCTCTTGAAGCAGCCATCAAACATCAAACTGCAGGTATTACCTCTCTCTATTGATGTACACCAATTAGATTAAAGTTACTGTTTTTAGTGCCTATGATGTGCCCACAATGCACACAAGAAGGTTTTGCTGTCAGGTTATATATACAAATAAGATTTAATAGAATGGAAAACGGTAGAATCATTAGAGATGCAAGCACCATATGATGGGAAATAGAGGGAGCAGCAGTAAGTCTTGACTCGGGGACATGGAAGCCCTTTCCAGGTGCACTGATATTTGGGGGTGATTCAATCCATGCCTGCCTGGAGGGGCTATGAGCTCTGCACCTGAGTTTGCAAAAGATTCTGGATTTCCTTGGTCAGACCAAGTCTTAGGGGAGTTGGCACAAGGGCTGGATTAATAAATTTTGGGGGAGGAATCTGGAATTGAGAAGAGTTGAATGGTGGCTTTGTTGCTGAGAGGACATGTAGGAGGCTGCTGCAGCTACATGTGGATTTGGACAGCAGATCAGTAAAGCAAGGGGATGGGGGCAGAGAGGATGGAGGGAAGAAGGAAGAGAGGAGGAGGAGGAGAGAAGAAGGTGGTGGGGCAGGGAGAGGACAAGTGGAAAGGGAGGAGGAGAGAAGGAGGAAGAGGAATAAAAGGGAAGAGAAGAGATGGGGAGGGGAGGGAAGGGGTAAGAGATGACTGAAACAGACACACAGGGATGAGCAGGGCTGAAACGGGAACCAGAAACTGAAAAGGTGTCAGAACCTGGCCATTTCTCACCACATTGTGGCTTCGTCCTTTCTTGTTCACAAACTGGCCTTCTCTGCTAATTGGTTTATCTTGTGGGCACAGGATAGCCATCCCCTACCTTCTTCATTTCTATTTTTCTCGATCAAGACACCAGCCAGACTGAATTCGAATCCAACTTTTAGTCTTACTTCCAAATTCTAATTGCTCCAGAGGATACCAAGTGTCTCTTCCTGGTTCAATACCTGTGGCTGCAGAGTGGGAGTAGATTATGGGGCCTGGATGTGGCTATAGGAGGCCCACTCCTGTGTGGAGGGAGCAACAAAGCAGTCTGCCTTAACAGAGAAGCTACCGTCAAAGGTTTGTGCTGTAAAAAGAGCACTACAGACCAGGGAGAGAGCTAACTGTCCAGCTCTGCTAGTATTTAATTTGTGAAGCCCTTTCCATTATTCTTAAGCGATTTGGGTTCCTTATATAAATCCCACTTTGCTTAAGCTAACTCGAGTGGGTTTCTATTTCTTGGAATAGAAGAGTCTTAACTAAGATTTTAACAGGCAGAAAAGGGATAAAAGTGGGCACTTAAAGTTCAGGCAGCAGCATTTATAAAAGCATGAGAGTGAGAAAGTTTAGGGTTAATTAGGAAGGGTTCTACAAACAGGCATTGCAGCATAGGGTATCTGAAGGGATGGCATGGAAAAATGAGGCTGGAAAGATGGTTTGGAAGCTGGTATTAACCTTAGAAATTCCCTTCTTAGTTTGGAGTAGGCAGTTGGATTCTGGCTGCATTAAAAAAAAATTTATTGGCATATAATTGCTTTACAATGTTCTAGTTTCTACTGTATAGCTCAGTGAATCAGTTACATATACATATACCCCCCTGTTTTTGGATTTCTTTCCCATTTAGATCACCAGAGAACACTGAGTAGAGTTCCCTGAGCTATGCAGTAGGTTCTCATTAGTTATCTATTTATACATAGTATCAATATTATATATATGTCAAGGCCAATCTCTCAATTCATCCTCAGTTCAGTTCAGTTGCTCAGTTGTGTCCGACTCTTTGTGACCCCTTGAATCACAGCACTCCAGGCCTCCCTGTCCATCACCAACTCCCGGAGTTTACTCAAACTCATGTCCATCGAGTCAGTGATGCCATCCAGCCATCTCATCCTCTGTCATCCCCTTCTTCTCCTGCTCCCTAATCCCTCCCAGCATCAGAGTCTTTTCCAATGAGTCAACTCTTCACATGAGATGGCCAAAGTACTACAGTTTCAGCTTTAGCATCATTCCTTCCAAAGAAATCCCAGGGCTGATACCCCTTCAGAATGGACTGGTTGGATCTCCTTGCAGTCCAAGGAACTCTCAAGAGTCTTCTCCAACACCACAGTTCAAAAGCATCAATTCTTTGGCACTCAGCTTTCTTCACAGTCCAACTCTCACATCCATACATGACCACTGGAAAAACCATAGCCTTGACTGGACAGACCTTTGTTGGCAAAGTAATGTCTCTGCTTTTGAATATGCTGTCTGGGTTGGTCATAACTTTCCTTCTAAGAAGTAAGCGTCTTTTAATTTCATGGCTGCAATTACCATCTGCAGTGATTTTGGAGCCCCCCAAAATAAAGTCTGACACTGTTTCCACTGTTTCCCCACCTATTTGCTATGAAGTGATGGGACCAGATGCCATAATCCTACCCCCTCTCTTTCTCCCCTTGGTGTCCATATATTTGTTCTCTATGTCTGTGTCTCTATTTCTGTTTTGCAAATAAGATCATCTATACCATTTTTCTAGATTCTA
>SJYX01017350.1:48388-85847 GCA_006410675.1 Oreotragus oreotragus | reverse complement strand
TAGACATTCAAAGTCACACAGGTTGCTGTGTTTCCACTTCCATAGAGCACAGTGGTCAAGAGCTTGGATTCTGTAGTAAGATCCATCTACATTCAAATCTTGGCTCTGTCACCTAGCAGCTTCTGGTCTGGGCACATGGTTAAATTTCAGTATCATAATTTAAAAAATCTAAATGGAATAATAATAGTACTTAGGTTTGATGTGAGGATTAGATGAGAATAATACATGTGGAATGCTCAGCCCAGCTCTTGACTCACACAAAGAGCTCATTAGCTACTCTTACCATTACTTGATTTACATCTTTGATAGAGATACCACAGGTAGTTACAGGTTATACACTGTACCAGGGTCCGTATCTAAGGGGTAGATTTATGTATTTATTATAATGATATTTTGACAGATGCAAATAAATCAAATATCTTGGGGAAGGAGGATCTTTTCCTCATTCTCACAAAGGTGTGGTATGTGTTAGCAGCAGCCTGCCTGAGGCGGAGTTCAAATGGCTTCTTTTGTTGCCTCAGTTTGAAATTGTGGCTCCCAGCATAGTCTTGACTATGTGGTTACACTTGGAACAAGTGGCTAGCACCTTTCTCTTTACCTATGGGAACTCAGTGACAACCAGTGGCTGAAGTTTCATCAACCCCATGGCTTCTCCTTAGTCTGGGATTGTCAGATGACCTGCTAGCCGAGCCATCTGGGAATCTGTGCTATGCCAAGGTCTAAGGAGGGTAAGGTCTGAGCTGCAGAAGGGAGTATGGAGATACCTATCAAGGAGGACGTGTGAGAGACAAGGGTGGGTCTGTGTGCCTGGCACACTGTTGCTGATTCACAGTAGGTCTTGAGGTGGAAAATAACTGGCAAAGACACTTGCAGTTAGCATGAGATGACTAAAAGTCCCCAGGTGCCATGAAGGGGCTCTTTGGTCTGGAAAGTCCTACTTCCCCCTCCCACCCTTTCCCCACGGTGCTAACCGGGCAGATGTATTCTCACCCTCTGACCATTGCTTATCAACTCAGCTGGGGGAACGGGAGCTGTTCTGTCTTCTAGTTCACAGAAATGACAGTTTATTCCCACATGGCTGAGGCAGTGGACTCAGCCAACATTTTTTTGTAAATTTTTCAGCCAAAAATTTTTTGGACATTTTCAGGAATAACTTCCTACCTTGTCACTGAATTGATACCTGAGGTAAGGAGCTGGCATAAGACGATGAACTGCCCCATTTGGTGGAAACTGTGGGCTGGGGAGAGATTGTTGAGAGGCACTCTGACCACATTTTTGTGACACAAGCTGGTGCCAGCCAGCGTGAGAGGAAATTAGGCTGCAGAGAGACTGTCGACAGGTCTGGCTGGTGAGTGGTTTTATGTGGGAGAACATGTCTTTTCTTAAAACTACCTGATCTGAAGAATATCATAGAGAGTTTCTGATTCCGGAACATACAGGGAAGTCTTTCCTATTTGATGGAGCAAATAACCCCATACTCCATCTAGTGTTTCTCTTCCAGTCAGCCAGCCTTCCCACAGAACCACCCCCTCAATCAATAAAATGAACAAAATTCCTGGAGAACCACAGCTCACAGACTTAAGGTATTGACTTGCAAATTTGTACCTGGCTAGGGTTTTAGCTCAGAGCATATAGATGAGGAAATTTGGCCTGACTTCTGAACTGTTGCTTCTGAAGGGGCAAGAATCATCATGAATTAATCGTTTACAGACACCCAGTAAGACAATTCACAGAATTCTAACATTATCAGATGCTAGGTTCTATAATCTTAGACAGCCATCCCATGCTTGGTGAAGCCCACTATTCAAGGGAATGTGACTGGGTTTCCCAAATAGGATAGGACAGAATCCTCATCTTTGTTCCCTTATGGGGAGCAGCAGAAGCAGGGGGTCTCCTTCCTCATTGCCCCTTTGGGATACTGCAGTTTGTCTGCTTGTGTCATCAGAGTTGGATGCAAGGCCTCTGGAACGTGCCCGCAGTCCCCTAGGCAGGAAGCCACTTGGTTTCAGGGCAGTCAGGGTACCTTACCTTCAGTCTGGATAATTTCCTTCATATAATCCAGATTCATGCAGCTTCTCAAAAGAGGAAAGCTTGTTCTGGCCTTTTGATAAGTGCTCCGTGACATGTGACTCCTCCTAAGTGGCTGCCACACTGAGTGGAAACAGAGCCGTGGTAGAGAGGAGGCTGGGAGAGCCTGGAGAAGCCCTTCTTTCTCCTGCTTACTTGCCAACTTGCGAAGGGTAAGAGTCTGCAATGATTTCACAGTTGGGACTGGAGTTTGGGAAGCCTTCTTCCTCCCTTCTTGTATAAGTCTTTTGATAGCAAGGGATGGGCAAGTAGACTAATCCATGGGGACAGAAGTCCAGGCTCTGCTGGGGAGAGGGGTGGGAGTCAGACCTACTTGGAAGAAGTTCACTGGCATAGAACTGCATGACAAGAGACCAAACCCTGTGAAGTCTCATGGGCTACAAAGTCCAATTAAATCAGAGCTGGGCACAGAGGCTAACAGGCATGCATAATTGTGAGAATGAGGATTTTAGTGGGGAAAGGGAAAAAAAAAAAGCCAAGGAGAAGCCAAGGCCAATTATCAGAACTGCTAATTTTTACCAACCTAATCATTAATGAATACCATGTTTCTGAAAAGAATGTTGAGAGAATAATTGTATTTCAAGGACTTGAAAACTGCCTAACTCTGAAGTTGTACAATTTGTGCAAATTAATATGATAAAAAGAGACAATTAGGGTTTATAATTAACAGATAAATACAAATGATCTGATGAAGACAATCTGAGTTTCTGCTCTGTCTTATGAAGCAGAGTAATTGATTTTTATAAATGCTAATTTACAGTACATGCTCTGTTACCCATTAACACGGAGAAAAGAACATGGAGTAAATGGAAGTCAAGGAGGGGTGGGAGCCACAGAACTAACAGGCTGGATCTAGCCAAGGAGAAGAAATAGAATAAAATGCCAAATGCTGGAATATGACTTCAGAAGGGCACAGATAACATCCAACAGTCTTCCTTCCCTTGACTGTCCATCTGTGTTGGGGAAAAAAAAAAAAAATCCTTCAGCAGTCTATACAAATGTCATGAAGTTTTTCTCTACTGTTTCTACACCATCAGGACTGGCTAGCTGGGTTTTCCTGAGATTTGGAGGCTGTAGGTGGAATGTTCTGACTCAAAATATTGTGTGAATAAGATATACTTCAGCAGGGGGAAGTTTCCAGGCCTGTGTCCCTTCTGTTTAGGAGTCTCCGGCCATACTTACAGAGGCTGAGGACAGAAGACATCTGAGGTAATTCACATGTGAGCCACAAACCTAGTGTCACAAGGGCCCATGCTCAGAACTGCAGGCAGTTTGAGACTGAACTGTGTCTCCGATGGACAACTACACAGCATGTTCTATATCAGCACTGCAGGAGATTAGCTACTTGTGCTTGTGTGCTTAGTAGCCCAGTCACGTCCGATACTCCTCTGTCCATGGGAATTCTCCAGGCAAGAATACTGGAATGGGTAGCTCATCCCTTCTCCATGGGATCTTCCCAACCCAGGAATCGAACCAGGGTCTCTTTCATGGCAGGTGGATTCTTTACCAGCTGAGCTACTAGGGAAGCCCTAGGTACTTAATGGTGGCAAATGAGTTCCCCCAAGTCACTCCAAGGAGGCTAAACACAAAAATATATCTTTCCTGCTAGGGAAGGAATGAGGATGAAAAGAGCAGAGGGAGAAGGGGACATTGAGGAAAGAGAATGGAGAGAGATTTGCTTACTGTGGATGGACAGATTGCTATCTGTCCTCAGTAGACTCTATGCCTCCTAAGAACAGGGACTGTGTACTTTGCATTCCTGGTGCCTGGCAAAATACAAGGAGATCAACCCAGTCAATCCTAAAGGAAATCAGTCCTGAATATTCATTGGAAGGACTGATACTGAAGCTCCAGTACTTTGGCCACATAATGCAAAGAGCCAACTAATTGGAAAAGACCCTGATGCCAGGAAAGACTGAAGGCAGAAGGAGAAGGAAACGACAGAGGGTGATATGGTTGGATGGCATCACCAACACAATGGACATGAGTTTGAGCAAGCTCCAGGAGATGGTAAAGGACAGGGAAGCCTGGTGTGCTGCAGTTCATGGGGTCACAAAGAGTCGGACATGACTGAATGATTGAACAATTTTGCATTCTTGGTGCCTGGCAAAATGTTCTTCTTATGATTAAAACTTGGAAAAGATTTGATAATGAAAATTCAGGTCTGATCATTCATATTCTTTATAAAAGACATCCTGAAATTGTGATATTTTTATTTTGGCAGTATGAGGTCCTGGATTTTTTTTTAAGCTGGGTCTGATTAACACTCTGCTTTTGAGTTTTCAATTGTAAATAGCTAGAGGAAAAAATAAACTGGATGAAGAGAGCATCAGAGGATGTTTGGAGAGGAGTTTAGACTTGGTTAAGCCAGAATTGACTTTTCAGTTGCTGTTTTCTAGCCCTGCTCCATTTACCTGTTCCCAGTGAGTTAGGAGTCTCTCCAAGCCTTTCCAAATGTTACCTGCTGGTGAAAATGACATCTTCCTTGATGCTTCTGAAATTCCTAACCCTCAGTACCAATTGTACTTTCAATAACTCATTTTTTAGTTCTTCTCTTTGTTACCTTCTGATAAACCATGTTTTAGGTTCTGAATTTTAAATTCTGTACATGTATTAAACAAGAGGAAAGGCAAAACCTGGATTCTAAGAGCTAAAACAGAATATACTTTTATCCCACTAGTCTGCCTTCATATAAAGTAGGAAATAAATGTATGCCATAGACCAAGACTGTCCAATATAAATGTGAACTACATTTGCAATTTAAAATTTTCTGGAAGACACATGAAAGAGTAACAGGTGAAATTAATTTTAATGATGTATTTTATTTAATCCAATATATTCAAAATACCAGACTTCTCCTGTGGCTCAGCGGTAAAGAATCACCTGCAAGGCAGGAGGCACAAGCAACGTGGGTTCTATTCCTGAGTTAGGAAGATCCCCTGGAGGAGGAAATGATGACACACTCCAGTATTCTTGCCTGGAGAATGCCATGGACAAAGGAGCCTGGTGGGCTACAGTCCATAAGGTCACAAGCAGTCAGATATGATTGAGTGACAGAGCACACACAGCACATTTAAATATCATTTCAATATATAACCAATATAAAATTATTACTGAGATAGTACATATATCTACTCATATCAAAGCTTCGAAATCTGAGTATAATTTGTGCTTATAGCACTCGTCACATTTTAAGAACTCAAGTCACATGTGCCTGATGACTCATGTATTATACAATGCAGAGAATGATAGAGAGGGGAGGAGGAGGAGGAGAAGGGAATAAAGAAGGAGAAGAAGAAGAAGGAAGAGAGAAAGTGCCTTAACTATATCTTCCAGAGTTGTGTTGATTCTTATTCCAATCATATAATGAAGATGATGAAGATGAACTTGTAGCTATAATAATTATATGTAATATAAATAAAGTGTAAGTGGTACACAGATGATAAAGCTGAACAAGTATATCTTACCAATACTAGTTTGGATTTACTAGTATTGGATTTACTGCAAGTTCCAAAGAAACTTGCTGAGTAGTTTTTAAGGGAACCAAATGTTTATCGTGAGTCATCAACCAAAGACTGTGTTCAGAGTTTATAGCCCTGTGGATGCACTGGAGGTCACAAGTGTATTTTTCTATTTTCATCATTTTTTTGGTCAGTTGGCTTTGCTAGATATGGTACAACAGAGGCCAGAATATGGCATCAGTCCATATAAGTGCCAGATACATATAAGCCAATATTCATTTTCAAGAGATCTGTGCTGCCTGGTGGTTGATCCATGGCATTTGTCCTACAGTAGCCACTGAGTGGTGGCCTGAATGTCTTAGGGATGGGGCACTCCACCTGCCGTACTTGGAGGAGTAATTTAGAGCCACAGTGGAAGACCAGCTTCTGTATTTTGCCAGGCACCAGGAATGCAAAGTACACAGTCTCTGTTCTTAGGAGGCATAGAGTCTACTGAGGACAGAGAGCAATCTGTCCATCCACAGTAAGCAAAGCTCTCTCCATTATCTTTCCTCAATGTCCCCTTCTCCCTCTGTTCTTTTCCTCCTCATTCCTTCCCCATCAGAAAGTGAGAATGCTTTTATGAACAGATACAAAACAACTTTCAAGGTATGTTATGTGAGAGGAGCAAGTGTGGAACACTGTATATGAAACATTGGCAATCGTGATAAAAGGAAAAATGGATTGCTTGTATATGAATAGACTGTCCTTGGAAGGATGGAAAATGGCAACACTGATTACCTTCAAAGAAGGGTAGAAGGAGACAAGGGGAGGGGGAAGAAATTTTCCTTTTAATCTTGGTTCCTTTAGAATGTTGTACCATGTGATCTGTTATATTTAATATACGTATAATTCCTTTCAAATTTTGTGCCATGCAATTATATGTAAGTTAATAGTACAGGAAAAAAAAAAAAACAAACCCATTTGAGACAAACCAGAACCATATTAAAAGTCATGTCCGTAAAGGTGAATATGTTCTGTTTTGAAGTTGAAAGTGGAGTGTAGAACTCAGTGATCAACTAGACCCAAGAGTGGAGAGGGACATTTTTAAGGCTGAGGAGAAGAATCCTTTAAATATATATTTTAAAAATCAGGCCAACAATTATAATTCAGTGATCACTTCCTGAGTGCCAGTGGGTGAACTGGCGTGCCCGTGCTGTCCCCATGTCCCAGAGCTCTACTGAATAGATGAATCCACATGGTGAGTGCTGCTTTTTATGACAAAGTTAAAACCAAAGGAGATATACAGGCAATATTTTGGTTCCTGAGACCGAAGCAGCTCCAATCTAAGTTAGAGGATGTTTTTTAAAATGCCTTTCTTGGATAGAGAGGAAAAAAGGAGCATCTTCCTGGGAAAATATGTGACTATGGAGAGAGGCAATGTTGTCAACACAGCAGTATCAACACTATGTATCCAAACCTGGTGATATAATAAGTGCTTTTGTGAACTCAGTGGCTGTGGGTGTTATCTCACTGAGTGGTTGCTCCTTGTAAAGTGCATGATATCTCTCCAATTTCAACTCTTGGGGACAATATCGTTTCTCTGGAAATGGAATAGAATATAGTCTTTCAGCAAAGATGTACTGTGGCTTCTGTGTGCTAGACACTGAGAGCAGCAGAGATCCGCAAGTAAGGCCAGCAAGGGCCCTGCCCGCAAGGTCCTGTACCTGGGATGATAAATGCGTAACTGATACAGTTCCAGAAAGAAGTGAAAGTGCAGAAGAGAGGGGAGAGGAGGAAATATCAAGAAGCTGTGAGGAGTTGGGTATCGAATAAGTAGAATTTTTTTCTGATAAAGGAGCAAGGATAAGTTATTTTAGGCAGAATACTGTATTAAAAAGACCGAGACATGAATTGCCAGACCAGGTGGGGTGGGAGTGGTGGGGGCGGGGAACTCTAGCTCTGCTGGAGCATAGGGTGCTGGAAGGCAGACAAAGGTGAGGCTGGAGTGTAGACTAAGGGTCTCGTGAGTGGTCATGGTGCTGAACTTTGTCTCTAGGCAATGGAGAGCTTGAGAAGATGTAAAAGGCAGGAGATGTGAGGAGGCCTGAGGTGGAGCAGAGGCTTCAGGCAGAGGCTGGGCCAGCAGCTGGAGGGACATGAGGAGGGAGAAGATCCAACAGATTATAGAGCAGGGGTTTCTGGGTCTGATGGCCAATGGACTGAATGAAAAGATCCAGGGGACGCATGAGCCATATTCTGGCAGACTTGTAGAATAATCTGCAAATTAAGTAACACTTTCTTTTGCTAGCAGAGAATGAATTACACTTTCCCCCTCCCCACCTTTTTTTTTTGCTAACAGAGAATAAATTAATACTGCCTCCTGACAATCCATATTGAAAAAAGCTCTTCTTAATTTTAAAAGTGTTTTTAGAATCATTTAGTTTGACACTGTATTGGAAATCACTTGATCCATGATTTATTTTGAAACAAATAATCTTCCTTGCTTAAATATCCATCCAAATTCCAACTTAAGGCTCTCACATATATTAGTGGCTTCCTAAATATTGCCACTGAAATGTCCATACAGAGAGGTGATGAGTTGGAAGAGCCAGAGCTCAGGGCCAGGTGTTTCCAAGGCTGTTTGGTTTGGGTCAGTCCTGTGCCAACTATTGAAGGATGGTGCATATTTCTTCAAAGCATGCTTTGTTCTCTGAAGTGACTTCACCATGTGATGGAAATTACCATGACAGGTTATTTTGGATAGGAAAGTTCAAAAGTTGGACNGTCCGTAAAGGTGAATATGTTCTGTTTTGAAGTTGAAAGTGGAGTGTAGAACTCAGTGATCAACTAGACCCAAGAGTGGAGAGGGACATTTTTAAGGCTGAGGAGAAGAATCCTTTAAATATATATTTAAAAAATCAGGCCAACAATTATAATTCAGTGATCACTTCCTGAGTGCCAGTGGGTGAACTGGTGTGCCTGTATTGTCCCCATGTCCCAGAGCTCTACTGAATAGATGAATCCACATGGTGAGTGCTGCTTTTTATGACAAAGTTAAAACCAAAGGAGATATACAGGCAATATTTTGGTTCCTGAGACCGAAGCAGCTCCAATCTAAGTTAGAGGATGTTTTTTAAAATGCCTTTCTTGGATAGAGAGGAAAAAAGGAGCATCTTCCTGGGAAAATATGTGACTATGGAGAGAGGCAATGTTGTCAACACAGCAGTATCAACACTATGTATCCAAACCTGGTGATATAATAAGTGCTTTTGTGAACTCAGTGGGTGTGGGTGTTACCTCACTGAGTGGTTGCTCCTTGTAAAGTGCATGATATCTCTCCAATTTCAACTCTTGGGGACAATATCGTTTCTCTGGAAATGGAATAGAATATAGTCTTTCAGCAAAGATGTACTGTGGCTTCTGTGTGCTAGACACTGAGAGCAGCAGAGATCCGCAAGTAAGGCCAGCAAGGGCCCTGCCCGCAAGGTCCTGTACCTGGGATGATAAATGCGTAACTGATACAGTTCCAGAAAGAAGTGAAAGTGCAGAAGAGAGGGGAGAGGAGGAAATATCAAGAAGCTGTGAGGAGTTGGGTATCGAATAAGTAGAATTTTTTTCTGATAAAGGAGCAAGGATAAGTTATTTTAGGCAGAATACTGTATTAAAAAGACCGAGACATGAATTGCCAGACCAGGTGGGGTGGGAGTGGTGGGGGCGGGGAACTCTAGCTCTGCTGGAGCATAGGGTGCTGGAAGGCAGACAAAGGTGAGGCTGGAGTGTAGACTAAGGGTCTCGTGAGTGGTCATGGTGCTGAACTTTGTCTCTAGGCAATGGAGAGCTTGAGAAGATGTAAAAGGCAGGAGATGTGAGGAGGCCTGAGGTGGAGCAGAGGCTTCAGGCAGAGGCTGGGCCAGCAGCTGGAGGAACATGAGGAGGGAGAAGATCCAACAGATTATAGAGCAGGGGTTTCTGGGTCTGATGGCCAATGGACTGAATGAAAAGATCCAGGGGACGCATGAGCCATATTCTGGCAGACTTGTAGAATAATCTGCAAATTAAGTAACACTTTCTTTTGCTAGCAGAGAATGAATTACACTTTCCCCCTCCCCACCTTTTTTTTTTGCTAACAGAGAATAAATTAATACTGCCTCCTGACAATCCATATTGAAAAAAGCTCTTCTTAATTTTAAAAGTGTTTTTAGAATCATTTAGTTTGACACTGTATTGGAAATCACTTGATCCATGATTTATTTTGAAACAAATAATCTTCCTTGCTTAAATATCCATCCAAATTCCAACTTAAGGCTCTCACATATATTAGTGGCTTCCTAAATATTGCCACTGAAATGTCCATACAGAGAGGTGATGAGTTGGAAGAGCCAGAGCTCAGGGCCAGGTGTTTCCAAGGCTGTTTGGTTTGGGTCAGTCCTGTGCCAACTATTGAAGGATGGTGCATATTTCTTCAAAGCATGCTTTGTTCTCTGAAGTGACTTCACCATGTGATGGAAATTACCATGACAGGTTATTTTGGATAGGAAAGTTCAAAAGTTGGACATGCCAAACTGGAGCAAAAGCCTATAAGAAAACCACCTTCATGAGAAATAGGAGAGATTTAATTTGGTTCCCAGAAACCTTTGTGATGGAGACTAAAGCTGTGATCCCAAAACCTTATCAGTGTTACCACTGATTCAGTCACACCTTCCTGGTGTATGTGCTGGAGGGAGGGATTGGGGAAGATTCACACACACCTTGAAAGCTCTTAATCATGGGGAGTTGTGCAGATCTTCTGGAAGCCTTTACGTTTTGCAATGGCCTATTTTATATTTAAAAGTTGTTAGATCATTTTAAGCAGCATGAACTACTTTTCACTTAATCGCTGCCCGTCTGGGGGTCTGTGCCAAGGTAACACTCGCTACTAGCCCCACGGATAATGACCCAATTGTGCCTTTAGTTTCCTCTAAATACAATCCATTGATTTTCTTTCCCCCACAATCAGCTGGATGATTTTGGTTATTCCAAAGCAATTAGATAGAGTATTTGGTTGGACTCTTCTTCAACCTTGAAGAACTCTATTTACTCTCCTCCATGATAGCCTTAAAGCTTTAGTCCCTTATATAACCAAGAGTTGCTTTTCTGCACCAATAAGCAAAAGCATTACAATATTAATAACCCTCGGCCACGGGTTTAGCTTCCTCACCTTCTCCCCATGCTTGGATGATTTCCTCTGCATTTGAAGTAATCAATAGTGCCCTGAAATTCATTCAGGCTTTCACACACTCCATAAAGTTTCCAAAATAAGCCAGTGGCAAGCGTTTAATTAGCTCATTTTGTTTCTGCCAGGGCAGAGATACAGACTTGAGGAGTCCAAGAACTGTATACAATACAGTTGTTATTGAAAACTTCATGCCCTGGCAGTAAACGGGAATGGGATTCAGAAGACTAACAATTCTGCCTCTTACCACCCTCTCTGTAGCTGTAGCATGTTTCTTTGCCAGTCTGTACCCACATTTTCCCTTGGGTAAAAAGATGGCAGTGTTACTGGTGTTTGAGTGTGATTTCTTTCAGGAGTGGAGTTATTACAGGTATCAGCACCATGCTGGTGGGGAGGATAAAAGGTGCACAAGATAGAGCCAGAAGGGGAAAGAGGGAGACAGGCATGGAGACAAGTATTTCCCTCTGCCTGGGAAGGGCTCAGTTGGCAATGTAGGGAGAGGGCAATGGGGCATCAGCAGGGTGGTCCCTGGGACAATGCTAGGCCGAGCGCATGGGGGCTGCAGAGGCTTCTACTTTTCCTGCAGTCTTTGTAGCAGGGGGAGATTTATTTCTCCCCAGGACCAATCAACAATATTTATTTTCACAAACTACAAAGCCTCAGAAGAAAGGAAGTATTTCTTAGGATGTTTACATTATGCTTTTTGCTAAGAGCTACTGTTGGTGACCAGAGCTACTGGTCACTTTTATCAAGATGAGCTGAAAAAGAATCTCACGCACAAATAGGAAAAGGCTGCAATGAGTTCCAGGTGGATAGGAAAGCTGATACTAGATGGTCTGAGATGGCCTCAGCTATGGACAGGTAGAAAAGCCTAGAAGCAAATTCATAGGCTGAAGGTGAGAAGAATTTCTGGTCCCTTATATTGGGTCATGAGGAAGGTTCCAGATCTGTGATCCTGGGATAACACCACCATCATGTTTGTTTGTCTCCTTCTCAGAAATCTTGGGGAAAATTGCCACACAGGCAACAGGACTCTGTTCCCTTCATATACTCCCACATCCTCATCTTATTGTTGGTTTATTTAGGCTTCATCTTGATCCAGAGAGTGAAGGCAATTTACATATATGCATATATAATAAAACAAAGCTTAAAAAAGGGATACCACTGAAGTGTGTATACATGCTGACACTTCCAAAGTGTTCATGCCTTTTGATTTAGCAATAATGTCCTGAGAAATTTATCCCAAGGATAATACTTAAAATCTGCTCAAACGTTTATCTTTGCTTTTCATATACTTGTAACTTTGGTTTTTAAATTGAACTATCTTTAAGAGTATAAATATGTATGCTGCTGCTGCTGCTAAGTCACATCAGTCGTGTCCGACTCTGTGCGACCCTGTAGATGGCAGCCCACCAGGCTCCCCCGTCCCTGGGATTCTCCAGGCAAGAACACTGGAGTGGGGTGCCATTTCCTTCTCCAATGCATGAAAGTGGAAAGTGAAAGGGAAGTCGCTCAGTCATGTCTGACTCTTGGCGACCCCATGGACTGCAGCCCACCAGGCTCCTCCGTCCATGGGAGTTTCCAGGCAAGAGGACTGGAGTGGGGTGCCAGTGCCCTCTCCGATAAACATGTATATGTACTGTTAAAAAAATAATGATAAAGCAAACACCTGGGCATCGACCACTCGGGTTAAGATAAAGAGCGCTGACAGTGCTTTAGAAACACCCTTTGGGGCCCCTGCAGCTATATCCCTACCCCTGTTTCCTAACTAAGTTGCTTTAAAAAAGTTAATTAATTAACTTAGCCATGTTGGGTTTTAGCTGTTGCATGTGGGATCTAGTTCCCTGACCAGGGATGAAACCTGGGCCTCCTGGATTGGGAGCTTGGAGTCTTAGCCATTGAACCACCAGGGAAGGACTGCCGCCCCACCCTCCACTACCAAATCTTTTATACATTTGCAATTAAAATTATCATTTTGTGATGATTATTCCATTCGCTTCTCTCTATAGTTTTACCATTTATAAGTATATCCCTAAAAAATATATGGCCTTCCCAGGTGACTCAGTTGTAAAGAATGTCTGGAATGCAGCACTCACCTTTAGTCCCGGGATTGGGAAGATCCCCTGGAGAAAGGAATGGCTATCCACTCCGGTATTCTTGCCTGAATAATTCCATGGACAGAGGAGCCTGCAGGGCTACAGTTCATGGGGTTGTAAAGAGTCAGAAATGACTGAGCACACATGCAAAAAATACATCCTTTTGTTTTGCTTTTTTTGAATTCTGTTGTTGATATTTTTTTGATTTATTTTTTCATTGAAGGATAATTGCTTTATAGAATTTTGTTGTTTTCTGGGGGTAGTGGAGTGGGAGATACAAATTATCAGGTGTAAGACATGTTCAAGGATGAATTCCACAACACAGGAAATACAGCCAATATTTTGTAGTAACTGTAAATGGAAAGTAACCTTTAAAATTTATATAAAAATTTAAAGAAAAATATAAAATAATTTATATTTTGCTTGACACTGACCAAACCCCATGCCCACCCCTTGTTCCACACATTAGCAAGGCCATTCTCATGGGGTCTTGCTTCTGGAGCAGAGCTTCCTGGTGCATCTAGTGGCCCTTCATACTTCTTTGCGGGAGACTGAACCAGCAATGAACCATCCATGCTTTGCTGATTGTCTGCTTTAATTTTCTCCAACAAAGCCAGTTCTGTGCCTATATATAATCTTGTGGTATGACTTCATCATCTTTCCACACTAGATTATGTTAAACCATTTACTGAGGTGACTTCTCCAGTTTCCCTCTCACCTGAAGTGGGTGATGAGTCCTTTGGCTCCATGTCCTCATCAATGCATGCTGTTTGAAAATTTAAATTGAAAGACTTTTACATTTTGTCAGTCTTACAGGTATAAGATTATAATTCACTGTATTTTAGTTTGTGTTTTCTTGATCGCTAATGAAATTGAGTATTCTTTCATACGTTTGTGGGTCATTCAGATTTCCTTTTTTGTTAAAGGACCTATTCAAAGTCTTTTCTGAGTCTTTGCCTTTAAAAAATTGATTCATAGGAGTTATTTATATGTTCTGGTTATGATTCCTTTGTGGCTTATATGAATTTCTCATATTTTCTTCAATTTTATGACATCTTTTCTCCTTTATTATAGGATTTTGTATAAATAGAAGTCCTTAATGTTAATTCCATCAAATTTATTGAGCTTTAACTTTATGGTTTATGTGTTTGGCCTTATTTGCAAATGTTTTTTCTATCCAGGGGTAATTAAAATATTCTCCTATATTTTCATCTAAAAGTTTTCTATTTTACCATTTCCTTTTGGGACTTTAATTCTGCAGTTCATATTTGTGTATAGTAAAAGTCCAGTTTTACATTTTTCCATGTGAATAATTATCTGAGCACCATTACTAGAAAGTCTTTTTTCTTATTTGGTTTACAGAACCACCTCTATCAGACATCAAGCATCCATACGTGTATTAGACTGTTTTTGGAATCATTACTTAATTTGATCGATCTGTTTCTGCACAAATACTGTACTGTCTCAAGTCTATAGTTTGTAAAACATCGTAATATCTGGTAGAACAGATTATCTTACTATGTCTTTTGTTAGTAGGAGTTTATCTCTTCTGGGCCTTTTGTTTTTACATATAAATTTTAGAGTCTTCCTATAAAGTTTCACAAAAAAATACAGAGAATGCTGGGATTTTGCTTGAGATGACCTCAATTTGGGAAAAATTGACATCTTTAAATTATTGAGCTTTCAACCCATGAACGTGGTGTATCTCTACTTTTATTTAGGTTTTAAAAAATATTTACTTATTTATTTTTGGCTGCACTGGATCTTTGTCGCTGTGCATGTGCTTTCTTTAGCTGTGGTGAGCAGGGCCTACTCTCTAGTTGTGGTAAGTGAGCTTCTCGCTGCAGCGGCTTCCCTTGTTGCAGTGAAAAATTGACATCTTTAAATTATTGAGCTTTCAACCCATGAACGTGGTGTATCTCTACTTTTATTTAGGTTTTAAAAAATATTTACTTATTTATTTTTGGCTGCACTGGATCTTTGTCGCTGTGCATGTGCTTTCTTTAGCTGTGGTGAGCAGGGCCTACTCTCTAGTTGTGGTAAGTGAGCTTCTCGCTGCAGCGGCTTCCCTTGTTGCAGAGCACGGACTCATGGGCTTCAGTAGATATGAAACCCGGGCTCAGCTGTTCCTCAACATGTGGAATCTTCCTGGATTATGGATTGAACCTGTGTCCCCTTCATTGGCAGGCGGATTCTTAAGAATTAGACCACCAGGGAAGACCTTATTTAGGCTTTTAAAAATGAGTTTAAGTGTAGATTATAATTTTTCTCCATAAATTAAAAAAAAAGCATTGAGAATGGTAACTATTAAAAGTTTTGATCCTTATTTATTTTTGTTGTATGTATAATGTAATTGATTTTTGCATATTGATTCTTATTAATTCTAGTGATTTACCCATAGAGTTTTATTTTCTATATGCATAGTCATATCATCACCAGATAGTAATTGTTTTGCTTCTTCTCTACCCTGCATTTCTCTGTTGACTAGGTACAGTACAGTGTTGAATAGTAAGATAATGGGAGCCCTTGTCTTGTTCCTCATCTTAAAGGAAATATTTTCAGTATTTCAGCATTAATGTGTTGTGTACCATAGGTTTATCTTTAAAATTCCTTTATTAATAGAAGGGAAAGAAGGCCCCTTCTAATCCAAGCTTGTTAAGATTTTTGGGAAATTATGAGTGGATATTATATTTTATTATATATTTTTCCCTGCATAGATTCAGGTAATCATGTGATTTTTCTCATTAATTTGTTGGTATGGTGAATTTTATTATTCACATGTTTTTTAAATGATAAATTACTCTTGCATTCCTTAGATAAATCTAATCTGGTTATGATATTTTTTCTTAAGTATATTGCTTAAATCAGCTTGCTAATGTTTTTAATATTTTTGCATCTATGTTCATGAGTAAGACTGGCTTATAATGTTTCTTTCCTTACTGTTCTGGACAGGTTTTGATATCAGGCACACATAATTTTTGTAAGTGAATAAGGATGATGGGACAAGGGAAAAATGTAAATAAGAAAAGATGAAAGTTAGAATTTAGATTGTGATATAAAATTTATGCCATAAGATCTCTTATGTGGTTAGGAACTTGGCTCTGAACTTCCTAGTAATGAATTCAAATCAGTTTTTGATTCATAAAAGTCAATGAGACAAGATCAAAAAGCTGTTCAGGAATCAGTATATATTTTCCAAGAGTCAGTATAGGACGGTGGTTTGGAAACTATTCCTTGGAGATAGGCTACTTGAGTTCTAATCTCTACAGTTTACTAGCTATGTAAATATGGATGAGTTACTTAACTTCTGTTTTTCAAAGTTCTCACTGTAAAACAAAGATTACTATGTATCTACTCACAGAAATGTTTCACAGATTAAACGAGGTAATACACACAAAGTGCTTTGACAAGTAACACAGGTTCTTGGTAATACTCAATAAACATTGACTTCTATTATAATTTCTGATAGTGAGACCAGAAAGAAATTTCTCCTTGAATGCCTCTTGAGAGGATACTCTTTAATGAAAAGAACAATAACCCTAATACAGTTCTTTTAGGATGATGATGATTTAATTGTTTTGAGGAATGTGTATCTTTCAGGAAAACTTTAAAAAATTTATTCATGTATTTATTTGGCTACATCAGGTCTTACTTGTGGTACACAGGATCTTCACTGCATCATGAGATCTTTTGTGTACACAGACTCTCTAGTTGTGGTGCCTGAATTCAGCAGTGCGGCACTCAGGCTTAGCTGCTTCATGCCATGTAGGATCTTAGTTCCCCAGCCAGGGCTCGAACCCTTGTCCCCTGCATTGCAAGGTGAATTCTTAACTATGGGACCACCAGGAAAGTCTCTCAGGCAAACTTTTATAAGTACTGCTTTTACAGTTGAGTTTTTGATAAATTTTGAAAGCAGTGAATATGAAATGATGCTCAATGAGCAGTAACTGGAATACAGCCTCATAGTTAAGTATTTTTAAAATTAAAGCATAAATAGAAGACCACTTTTCCTCCACATGAGCCAAGAAGTACTTGAGGGCATGGCTAAGTATCTCTCCTTCAGTAGTCTTAGGCGTGTATCAGTGCCTAATCAAAAGGGTCGTGAAGCCCCAATGGCTGGATGAATTTTCGTTTGGGAAAAATTAAATCAGATATTGTAAATGATCACCTTGGCCATAAATTGGTTATTAAAAGATGTCTACGTATAGTTACCTAAATGAGTTAACTTAATGTACTAAATAAATGTACTGTATTCCAGTCAAGTAACAATGTTCACAGCTAATGCTTACATAGAGTTTACTGTATGCTGTATGTACCTTACATAAGCACTTCACATAAATGAACTTATTTAACCTTCAGAACAATCACATGAGACATATGCTGTTACTGCCATGTTACAGATGAATCATGCAACTGGTACTGCAACTGGTGGCAGAGCTGAGATTCAAACCCAGTTAAACTGGCTCGTAAGTCCAAATGTTATGGAGATGCCTACCCAAAACAACGACTTTACTTCTGAATTGTTGACCTGTATGTAGCCCTCCTCTGTGGCAGGAATTATATAGTAGGCCACTATATTACAAATGATGAAAGAATAGGGTCTGTATGTGAGAATGTTTTTTCTTCTCTATTGCATGACAAGGTACAGATCTAGCCCAGTGGAGAGTGGTATGAATATACAAGTTAAAAAGAGTGGTGGCACCTTTGATGCAGTTTCCTCCTGATCAGTTATAGATCATAACTCTGACAGTGGGTTAAGGATCAGGTTCTCATGATGCATCAAAAACAAGGGCCCATAGTGTATCAATCTTGTGATCTCCATCTATAATCAGTTCTTATCTACTGAAATATAAAGAAAAAATCTAAAAGGAACATATGTAATCCTGTCTAACTCTGAAGACATTTCCATACATGTTAACACAGAGTTGGTCAATGATCAGTAGTGGACTAACTATGTCCAAAGATCACCTCCTTCTGCATAAGGTATTGGCTTGCTGGGAATTTACCAGGAAGGAAACAAGCATAGTGCTATCAGCAGCATCCTTTTCTGTGATCACAAGCTGCAGCTCTCTTTAGCTGCCTTCTTTCAGCATGCAAGTTCCCTGTGACATTAGCTTTTGATACTGCAGCAGCAGAACATTTAGCTGCAACTATCTAATAGGAAGCTTACAGAGTTTGATTGGATAGGAAGAAGCCTTTCTTCAGTTTCTTGTCTGTCGGGGTTGTGGTAGACTTGCTGTAAAGTGGCACCCTTCCATGGTAATTGCCCATAAAGCTTTCCAGGGTCTTAGCAGTGATGCTCAAGAAAATGGTTGGACCTGGGACATGTGGACCTAGAGGATACCACCACCTTTGGGTGACTGCTCTTGGGGACTAACTTTGCTAACACTCTGATTCTGGGATTTGGAAACAGTAAAGTTACCCTTTAAAAACTGTGATGGAGTTCAAAATGGTTTTAATCTGGTAGTATAGTAGTAGAAATAAAAATATATATATACAAATAGGGACTGAGGGACACACTTCCAAGCAATTCATTAATGGTTCTGGTGTTGGGAAGTCTCCCCAGGTAATTTATTTGGTTATATTTATTTTCAGAATCAGTTGTTCAATACAGGGAGCACTACCTAGACTCAGCAAGGAAGCAGCCTGAACATAAAGATACTTGGGTTCATAGAGCTGGGAAACAAGCTTCTCAGCAGTTAACCAAGACCTGGACTTCTACATCCTCATTCATCTAATTCATAGCTCTGATAACAATGTCTCAGAATCTGTCCCCATTGCCATACCTAATGGTCAAACAGATCTTACAATATAGACTGATTATAAAGTATTTTTTAATGTGATAAGAAGTTTATGGTAATATTTAGGTTTTACAGTCGTGTATGGATGTGAGAGTTGGACTGTGAAGAAGGCTGAGCGCCAAAGAATTGATGGTTTTGAACTGTGGTGTTGGAGAAGACTCTTGAGAGTCCCTTGGACTGCAAGGAGATCCAACCAGTCCATTCTGAAGGAGATCAGCCCTGGGATTTCTTTGGAAGGAATGATGCTAAAGCTGAAACTCCAGTACTTTGGCCACCTCATGCGAAGAGTTGACTCATTGGAAAAGACTCTGATGCTGAGAGGGATTGGGGGCAGGAGGAGAAGGGGACGACAGAGGATGAGATGGCTGGATGGCATCACCGACTCGATGGACTTGAATCTGAGTGAACTCAGGGAGGCCTGGTGTGCTGCAATTCATGGGATCCCAAAGAATTGGACACGACTGAGTGACTGAACTGAACTGAACTGATAACAATTAGCAAGGACTGCCAATTGGCATTGATGGTTAAGTGTTTGTGTCCTGCAAATTATTACGTAGTACTTTTATGATACAATAAATGCAAGTAACTTCAAGAGCATAGATTCATGGTCAAATGTGCCAAAATAATTGATAAGTGATATATTTTGAGTAATTATCATGTTTTTAAAATATCTTTATTTAAATTTAATATCTTTATTTAATCGTAATTTCAGATCATATATTTAATATCTAATAATGTCATGTTTAATAATTGGCTTACGAAAGTCTTGAAAATTTAACAGTTGGCTTTTGTAAGCTGGAAAAGCTGACTCTAGCACATCATTGGTGAACTTCACAGGTGATACCTTTTAAATGAGAATTTATGACAGGTACTCAGACCTGGCACTTGTTGCAGAGTTATTAATATCTTTCTTGATACTTTACTCTCAAGGTCTCATCTGGCACAAATTCTAATAACACTGTGCCATTTACTTGCTGTATTACTCTGAGAAGGTTTCTAACTTCAATTATCTTAAATATCATATTATTAATAAGAGGAACATAAAGTAAATTTCTCTTTCTGGGAAGGTTGTTATGGCACTTGAGTAAAACTCGTAGTATTACTTAAGTGTTAAGTCTGCCAATATTTACTATCATGTGTTGAGCCAAGATTTTTACTTGTAAACTGTATAAAAGAGATGCTTGCTGAGAGTATAGGCAGTATTTTTGGGGGGAGAAGTTATTTATTTTGAAAGTAAGCTAATGGATTGGTTGTTTAGGAGCTAGAAACCTTCCTTCAACATAACAATAATGTATATAATAAACGTTTGGGTTTTAGCTCCTACAAAGCCTACGTCTTAAGAATAAAATATATCTTCCATCATTGACAGAATTTTTGATGCTGTCTTTTCTTTGGAAATATGTCTCTTCTGAGTTCTTTTTCAGCATTCCAGCAAGACCTTCTCTACCTCCCTTGGTGGTAGTGAATCATCTGGGATTAGCATCTTCTGGATCTGTGGCGAGAGAGCGAGTATTTTCTTTACCTGGTCAGGGTCACTTGTTATTCTTGTCACATTTATTCCCAGGGAGAGGTGGGACTTCTCAAGGTAAGTCTCCCCAGAGGAGTTTGAACTTGGCAGTTGGATTCCAAGGCTATTTCTCCACATCCATTAATATGTATTAGATGGTTTTTAAGTTGAGTTTGTCAAACTGGAAAATGACTGTATTTAAATGAATATAATCTTTTTTTTTTAAAGATCGAATGACTTGCTGAATGCATATTATCTGAAAAGTGGTCTCAGAAATCATTAGATTTTCTGAAATTCTCTCTAGCATGTCAAATCTGTATGCATGGATACAACAGTTAAAATCATGTCTTTCCTGTTTGCCTTATCATAAATGAGAAGAAACAAACTGTTTACTTTAGTACGGCAAGTATGGAGTAGTTATCATGTGTAAGGCACTGGGCTAGATTCTAAGAATATATAACACACTGCTCCTTATGACTCATCTGTATGCATGGATACAACAGTTAAAATCATGTCTTTCCTGTTTGCCTTATCATAAATGAGAAGAAACAAACTGTTTACTTTAGTACGGCAAGTATGGAGTAGTTATCATGTGTAAGGCACTGGGCTAGATTCTAAGAATATATAACACACTGCTCCTTATGACTCAGAAAAATGAAAAGAAAACCAAACCAACTAGTAAAATGGGATGGAAGATAAGTAGAATTACCCCCATTACGCTTAAATTCATCTGGATTTTTAAAATGTGTTTTATGTCTAAATTTTGTGATTATCTGAGAGAACTATGGTAGAATATTCTGAATATACCAAGTCATTTATCTGAGTGGGGACCTATTATAGCTATTTGTTCATGGGAGAAAGCATGGACTCTGGAATTTGGAAAAGCTGTGCTTAAATCTTGAACCCAACTACTTGATAGATGCTTAACTGGGCAGATTAGTTTCCTTGTTTTCCATCTGTGAATTGAGGATGAAAACACTGACATTACTGAGCTCTGGAAGGAATAAATGTCAGCACATGATAGTGATGAAGAATGCTCATTACTTTTTATTCTCTCCCTTCCTTCATGACTCTCTTTTCATTGAAATTTAGCTTATAATCACCATTGGCATTTGGAATGCCCTCAAGATAGGTTGTCGTACCTCGAAGTTGACATTTTCTAGATTGGCCGCAACACGGTACGGATTACTTGCTCTACTGCTTTTGACAGTTCTGCACACTCCTCCGGTGAAAGAGTTATCAAGGACTTCTCCTCTGGGCTCTCCTGCCAGGAAATGAAACCTAGAAACAGAGTAGTTTTTAAGAATTCAATAGATGTAAAGCAGTCTTTAACATGTATTGTATTTATATGAAAGAAATTCTTCTCTTAGGCATTTTTTGACTCTTGACAAATGGCTTGAAGGAAAGCCCATGTTTTCCAGTTGATGGAGAGGTATCCAAAAAGGTCTGGAAGTCAAAACTCAACCTCTCTGGCTCTGTTAGGTTCTCTCTATTCCACTCATTTCATTGTTCCAACCTTTCACTATGAAATAAAATTTAGGTTTATAATTATTTAATGACTTACAAAACCAACACAAACTTTGGAAGCAGATTATGAAATAAGTTACTACATAATTTATGCCATTCTGGGTCCACTCTCTTTACTATCATATAGTAAAAGAATTCTTATAAAGAGCTAATAATGAAATAGTAACAGCAATATTTTAATAGAATTGTAATCTATTATTATTGTTTTTACTAATAACTATAATGATATTTAAAATCTGTTTAACAAATGCTTACATAATGTTTACTGTGTCTAGTACTGTTTGACCTGTATTTGATATTAATATTAATTTAATTAATATTTATGACAACCATGTGATATAGGTACAATTATTATACCCATTTTACAAATGAGGAAATTGAAACACAGAGAGATTAATTAGCTTAGTACAAATCAAGTATTTAAGAAACTGTTTTGTGATAGAAAAGAACTTCTCCAGAATGCTAATTGTTTTCCAAGTTCTTATAGATATTAATATCTGTTAAATTAATTCTTTTAAAAAAAGTTTTTTGTCAAAAATTTAGTATTGCTGAATCACATATGATGAGATAATGTGTGCATGCTCAGTTGCTTCAGTCATGCCTGACTCTTTGCGACCCTGTAGACTGTAGCCCACCAGGCTCCTCTTTGCATGGAATTCTCCAGGCAAGAATAACGGAGTGGGTTACCATGCCCTCCTCCAAGGGATCTTCTCAACCCAGGGATTGAACCCACATCTCCTGCATCCCCTGCCTTGCAGGTGGATTCTTTACCACTGAGCCACCAGGGAAACCAATGATGAGATAATAGAAAATACCCATAATGGCGTCTGCTGCCCATTTCTTGGCACAGAGCTCCCAAAACCCATGTAACTTACATAGTAAGAGCACTCAGAGCATCTTTTTTTTCTAATATTTGGTCTTTGACCCCAGTTTTTGACACAAGGCTTCTAACACCTTGCAATTTCTTGAGTGATAGAAGTGTCTTTTGTTCCAATGAGATGATTCTTTGTGGGCTCCTAGATGGGTGCTGGTCACAAGAAAGATCGTGCCATGATTCAAAGCTTGGGATTTTTATCCCTACTTTCCATTCTCCAGAGAGGGGAAAAGGGCTGAAAATAGAGGTAACGATTGATTATGCCTATGTACTGAAGACTCCATAAATATCCCAAAAGTATGGGGTTCAGAGAGCTTCCAGTTACTATCTTCAGGCAGCTAAGGTCAAAATTCAATTAAATTGTGGGGCAGTCAGCTGGTGTCACAGACAGTTGCTTGGTGGGGGAAACCCCCTGCCTAGTCTGGCATCAAAAGTGTTGTGGTGTGGCAGTGGTGTGAGAATAAAAGATGCACATAATAGGAAAACCCACACGTCAATCAGATCTCAGTAACACTGATTAAAAAAAGAATGATTCTTACCTTTCCTGTAAGATATATCTCATAGTCAAATTCTCATCCATATTTGAGTTTGTATCAGTGGGCATTTGAGGGAGGAAGTAAGAGGAGCTGATCTGGGAAAAACTTTCCAAAGTACTTAAGTTAACAAGACCAACACAGGTGTTTAGGACTCATTTTCTGTGTTAAGAGGGGTCAATGAGGAAAAAACAACTAATGATCTTATACTGCCCTTATCCAGTGTACTTATAAGTTCATCACTAACAAGAAAGGGTTTGAGAAAAATGGCCCCCAGGTCATGAGGAATCTCTGATGGTAGTCACTGCTAGCAGAGGCTGAAGATAGGACTTTTGCGGAGGTGGCTCTGTTAGGGCATCCCAAGGAGACTTTTAGAAGTGAAGTCAGCTATGTAGCAGTTTTCAGCACTATTTTCTCTACTCGCCTCTGTGGTATTTAAGTTGATTTTAAATATTTTGGTGTCTCAAACTCATTATGGCTTTTAATATGTTAGGTTTCTAAAGTGTTTTATCTAATTTGACTTAATGTTATGTTTTATAACTTTGAATTTCATTAAAATTTCTGTATATAAATATGCATGTATGTTTGTGTATTTATTTCTACTTGTGTGTGTGTGCATCTGTGTGTATGCATTTGTACCTTGTCTGAGCCTGAGAGAACACAAGCAGCACACTATTATTGCCTGGTTCTTGCTTCAGATTTCAGACCTGGTGACTGATGTTGATAAAGTAGCAATGTTGGAATGTCTTATTAAATTCTTTATTGGAAAGATGCCATTTAAAAGTGGAGGACAGTCACTCAAGAAGCTTCTTTTTTTGGGGTAGAAATGTGTTGGAGAGAAGCAGCGATTTTAAGGCCAGAAAATTAGAGATTCCAGTAAGCAGCTCTCGGAACTCTCAATCCCTGGGGAGGCGAGGAGAGGACTGGCTGTCCCTGAGCCAGCGGGTTTTGCTCATTTCTGAGAATCCTTGGGACAACAGCTCTGGTTGGCAGAGTCCCACATGGTCCTTCTGCCAAAGTACACATAGCATGTGGTCTTTCCCATCTGTAACTCGAGAGTCTAGATCAACTGAACAAGAGGTGAGTTTGTAATGTTACCCAGAATCAATCAGAACATTGGAAAATGGGATTATCAGTGGGAGGTTTTGGCTGAGTTTTTCTTCCAAAGAAAAGAAAAAAAGGAAATCATTTCTGTACCTTGATAAGATGCTGAGAAACACTCTTGTTGAAATAACTCTAATTAAGAGTTCTCAGTTCAGTTCAGTTCAGTCGCTCAGTTGTGTCTGACTCTTTGCGACCCCGTGAATCGCAGCACAACCTCAAATCAGTTTGTAGCCATCCAACTTAGAGATGGGGAAATTACAGCTGAGAGATGTTCACTTCCTTGGTCATGATACTGTGAATTAATGCAGAAGTAGGTGGTGGCTCAGACGGTAAAGAATCTGCCTGTGATCCAGGAGAACTGGATTCGATCCCTGGGTCCCAAAATCCCCTGGAGAAGGGAATGGCTGCCCATTCCAGTATTCTTACCTGGAGAATCCCATGGACAGAGGAGCCTGGTGGGCTAAAGTCCATGGAGTTGTAAAGAGTCAGGACACAACTGAGCGACTAACACTTTCAGATCTAGAGCAGGGCTCCGCTCACTTCCAGACTCATGGCTGCTCCACTTGAGGGCTGTACTTGAGCTTGGTTCTACAGCTGCTGGTTCTCATTCTAATCAAATGAGGTTGCATTTGCAACTGCTGCTGTTTGTCTTTCGTGCCTCAAGGTTTCTTTTTATGCAAGTCGGGCAGTACAAGTCAAGACTTTAAAGATCTCACTACAAAGCAATAAAAGCCTGTATAATACTATTTGCTTTCTGGCCAAAAACTGAAGGGAGAATTATTTATCATGAGAACAGGAGAGTACAAGAAATTACCTTTACTGGTTTTTCTTATGCTTTCAACTAAGGCTTAGCTCTTGTTTTCTTTTCTTTTTCTGCTTTTTTTTTTAAATAGGATTGTCATAGGGAAATATTGTGAATAAGTTTTAGAAGATCAAAGCACAATGGTGATTTTTAAAATACGTCATTGAATGATGCTTAAAAACCATTTGAGAAGTGGAATATTTCCTGCTGTATCAGTAAACAAAGGATGTCACAGTCACCAGCAATTGCAGCTACCACCAGTGGTGAACTGGTGAGCCCTGAGGGAACTCAGGAAGGAGAGAATACCTGCCGCAAGACTTTAAACAAGCTATGTTTATGAAGTACTCATAGCATTGTCTACTACGCACTAAATGGGAAAATGCTAAATTTAAATTATCATTTTAATGTATTAAATAGCTAAAAATTAAAAATAATTATTTTTATCATCAGGGACAGATAGGACTAGTGGGAGGAATAAGAGGTTAATGAGGAATGTGGACAGTGGTGGGTCTCACCACTTCATTGCTGCTTCCAGCTCTGGTTTTGAAATGGTTTTACTCCCCGAACGATAAAAAGATGTTACATACCCCATGCCCATCAACTGTACACTAGGGATGGGTTTATAGCTCCGTGAACATACTGTTTTTTTTCTCCCACAATTCCTTTCATCTGAATTGTCTCCACAATCATTTTCTCCATTGCATTCCAACTTGCTGGCAATGCAGCGACCTGGTCAAGAAATAGTAATATTGACAACAAATGGTCATTTAAGAGAGTATTTATTGATTTGAAGCATGATTACTTTAAATTTCAAGGGAAGGTAGAGGGCCAGTTTTCATTATTTTTGATGGGAAATAAGGAAATGGAATAACAAACTGATAATATTTTCTCTTCTTGTTTAGGATTGTAAGAATCTGGATAGAATTATTTAGTCACTCTTGAGCTGATTGTCTTAAATCAAAGAAATAACTCTGGAATCCCATTCCCACTACAGTGAGCTTGCTGGAGAAATCATGTTCTGTAGGAGAAAATTAACAATAGGCTCAGAATTTTGTTTTAATTCAGGATAATAGACTCAAAGTCACTGCTTTTATTTTTAAAAAACAATAATTTCACACACATGTCTACTGGTACACATAACAACGTGACTTAATGTCTAAAATTTTATACTGAGAGAAAGAAGCTGGACACAGAGGAGTCATGCCATCTGAGTCTTTTATCTCATGTTCAAGAACAAGAAGGATTAACCAGAAACAGGAAACAAGGAACTTTTGGGGTTTATGGAGATTTTCTGTACCTTGATTGGGGGTTGTTTACGTGGGTGTACATATTTGTCAAAATCAAATTGCACACTTGCTATCAGTATATTTTAATATATATAATTATTTTGAAAAGTGAAAAAAAAAAGTGAAAGTGTAAGTCACTAAGTTGTATCTGCCTCTTTGCAACTCCATGGATTGTAGCCCTCTAGGCTCCTCTGGAGTTTTCTAGGCAAGAATACTGCACTAGGTTACCATTCCTTTCTCCAGTGGTTATTCCTGTCCCAGAGATAGAACTTGTGTCTCCTGCATTGCACACAGATTCTTTACTGTCTGAGTCACCAGGGAAGCCCCCACTTTACTATACATTATTAAATATTTTATTGTAGATATTCACTGGGCTTCCCTCATAGCTCAGTTGGTAAATCATCTGCCTGCAATGCAGGAGACCTGGGTTCGATTCCTATATATGATTACTGTTATAATTACCATTAATAAGAGTTTCACTAAATACAATTTACTATATCTGTTTTTTGGACACATTAAATGCCTGGATACCACAGTGCTAGATAGCAATTTGTGTGAGTGAGTTTAGAAAACAGTACCAACTCAGATAATTCCCTTTCTTTTAAAACTTGCTGAATTTCATTATGATCCAAGGAAACACTGTGTGCCTATATATTACTGAAATTGAAACACTCTGTCTACAATGACAGACAGCCCATCTCCTGCTCCTCAGTCTCTTGTGTATAATCAGGAATGCTGGCATCTGTACCATTATGTACAAGTCTCATCAGCAGGGATTGAATGTTTTGCTCAGGACTATCTTGTCCGGAAAATTCCATGGATAGAGGAGCCTGGTGGGCTATACAGTCCATGGGGTTGCAACGAGTCAGACATGACTGAGTGACTGAGCACCCTCAGGCACATGCACATCTCATTACCTATCTTAAATTGTGATCAACATTTCAATACAGCTATGAGTGACTATTTTGATCAACTGAAATGCTTGAGGAAATTAGATATTTTGTTGAATTGATTTTTTTAACTAATAAAGAGTTCCCCAGAAAGCACTTAGTTTCAACTTTTGGGGGGTTAATAATCTTAATGGATAATAGAAAAACCAAGAGAATTCCAGAAAAAAACATCTGCTTTATTGATTAGGCCAAAGCCTGTGACTGTGTAGATCACAACAAACTGGAAAATTCTTCAAGAGATGGGAATACCAGACCACCTTACCTGCCTCCTGAGAAATCTGTATGCAGGTCAAGAAGCAACAGTTAGAACTGGACATGAAGCAACAGACTGGTTCCAAATAGGGAAAGGAGTACATCCAGGATGTATATTGTCACCCTGCTTATTTAACTAATATGCAGAGTACATCATGCACAATGCCAGACTGGATGAATCACAAGCTGGGATAAAGATTGCCGGGAGGAAAAACCATAACCTCAGATATGCAGATGACACCACGCTTATGGCAGAAAGTGAGAGGTACTAAAGAGCCTGTTGATGAAAGTGAAAGAGGAGAGTAAAAAAGCTGGTTTAAAACTCAATATTCAAAAAACTAAGATCATGGCATCCAGTCCCATCACTTCATGGCAAATAGTTGGGGAAACAATGGAAACAGTGACAGACTTTATCTTCCTGGACTCCAAAATCACTGCAGATGGTGACTGCAGCCATGAAATTAAAAGACATTTGCTCCTTGGAAGAAAAGCTATGACCAACCTAGACAGCATATTCAAAAGCAGAGACATTACTTTGCCAACAAAGGCCCATCTAGTCAAAGCTATGGTTTTTCCAGTAGTGATGTATGGATGTGAGAGTTGGACTAAAAAGAAAACTGAGCACCAGAGAATTCATGCTTTTGAACTGTGGTGTTGGAGAAGACTTGGGAATCCCTTGGACTGCAAGGATATCAAACCAATCCATCCTAAAGAAAATCAGCCCTGAATAGTCATTGGAAGGACTGATGATGAAGCTGAAACTCCAATACTTTGGCCACCTGATGTGAAGATTTGGTGCATTGGAAAAGACCCTGATGCTCGGAAAGATTGAAGGTGGGAGGAGAAAGAGACGACAGAGGATGAGATGGTTGGATGGCATCACTGACTCAAGACATGAGTTTGAGCAAGCTCTGGGAGTTGGTGATGGACAGGGAAGCCTGGCATGCTGCAATCCATGGGGTCACAAAGAGTCGGACACGACTGAGCAACTGAACTGAGCTGAAGAATCATCAGTAAGAAAGGTGGAATGTAATGAAAGTAATTAAATCATCCTTTGATTATTCAAAATTTTATATCAAGACACTTATTATAGGTACGAGCATCATAATCACACAAGACTGAAAGTATAGAGGGAATTAAATTCCTGTCCGTCCTAAGATATAACCTGAAAGATACCCTGTTTTTAGAAATAACACACTCTGGTTTTTCTTGTTTGCTTTTCTTAGAGCAGTGCAGAACGGGTAATTTAGTTTGAAATAGAGATGCTTTACCTAAAGGAAAAAAAAAGACACATCTTACAGTTTTTAAAAGTTTTGAACCTAGTACTCACAAATTTGAACAAGAGCTGAGTTTTTATATTTTACACTAAAACTCCCATTTTATCAGATGGAGGTAGAGATACATATGTAAGGTACAATTCTCATTAACTTAGGTTTGTGATCAGTGTACCAGATACGTAAGAAAGTCTACTCATTTGATACTTCTGTGATGGAGCAGGACCCTGTGGGGCTTTCCCAGCTGGCCTTCTCTCATATCCTCTGCTTTAGCTCCTCTCTGAAGTACCTACTGAATATATATGTGTGTGTGTGTGTGTATACACTTTTGAAGCACATGTCCTGAGTTGTTTCACAGGTGTGAAAATCCCCCACCAAATGGAAGATGTTAACCTCTTGGTGACCATGAACACATAGCCTCAGGCCTCCTGGAGCCTAAGGACTGATTTAACCTCTGTGACGCAACCCTGTTGCCTCATCACCAGCCAGTCAGAAGAACTGTGCATGAGCTGATCACATATCCTGTGACTCCCTTCCCTTCCCTGGCTTTTAAAAATGCTTTACTGAAAAGTTTCAGGGAGCTCAGGGGATTTTAGGGCTTGAACCACCCATCTCCTTGTATGGCTCTGCAGTTAACCTTTCTCTGTTCCAAACTCTGACATTTTGGTTTGTTCGACTTCACTGTGAACTTGTGCTAACAATTTTAGGGATATTATAGAGTCTATTAACAAGGGTGGGCTTCTCTGGTGGCTCAGCGATAAAGAATTCACCTGCTAATTCAGGAGACTCAGGTTTGATCCGTGGGTCGGCAAGAGCCCCTGCAGAAGGAAATGGCAACTCACTCCTGCATTCTTGCTGGGAAAATCCTACAGACAGAAGAGCCTGGCAGGCTATAGTTCATGGGTTGCAAAGAGTTGGACATGACTTAGTGACTAAACAGAAACAGCAACGTTAGCAAGTGTAGGGATGAAAGCAAGAGGGCTTCTCTTGAGCGATGTTTAGGAATGGGTGGCAGTGTGAAATAAGACTGATACGACACAGTTGAGAATGGTTCCAGGTCATGGACACACAATGGAATAGGAAGGGGAAGGATTTGTAAGCCACAGATATATCCTATACTAAAGAAGGAATGGCAGAGATGAAGGGACATTTCAATAGCACAGAATTTGTAGAAGTCAGCATGCTTTAGCCAACACATGCATATATATATTTACACCTGGCATTATGTAGTCATTTAGAATTATATATGATTTTCTATTTACTTGAATTGATTTATGTTACTACATGGTATATTATTTTTATAACCAGTTGCAAATTTTCATCTCTGTGTTAAAGCTAGGACTTTGAGAGGAGTTGGCATAGTGCATGGGGTTTTGGCTCATGGGTACTTCTCAAAGAGGGATAATTTGAGAGAATAGCACTGAAACATGTATATTACCATATGTAAAACAGATGACCAGTGCAAGTTCGATGCATGAAGCAGGGCACTCAAAGCCAGTGCTCTGAGACAACCCAGAGGGATGGGGTGGGGAGGGAGATGGGAGGAGGGTTCAGAATGGGGGGACACAGTGCACCCATGGAAAATATTTAAAAAACTAAAGAAAACAAAAAAATACAATTCGCCTTGGGAGATTCTGAAGAGCAATCATGAGAGTAAAAAGGAAAGACAGAGATTTTTTCTGTTGTTAACTGATCCAAATATCATCCTGATATTTGTCAGGATGACTTACATCATCCTGATATGTCAGACAAATAATGGTCCATCCAACCTTTTATTCCTTTGAGAGTGGCATTAGTGGATGTTTTTAGGAGAGTACAGTGGTATATCATCTTCAGTGGAATATTCAACAACCAAGAGCCCATGGCATTACCCAGTCAGAATGGATGCCAACCATATTTGTACCAGAGATTAACTAGTTAGTGGTTGGACTGTGAGAAGATCTAGGAATTTCTGATGAAGGGATCTGGACAATAGGGCAGAGGTCACTAAGAGAGCTCAGGGTAGCAGCTGCTTATCAACCATTACAGCTGCATTTCAATGGTTCAGTTTATGTCACTAGCTATGGACGTATTACTGATAAAGTAGAGATTGCTTTGCCTATACCAGTAACTTTCCTGAAATCACTCATTTTGAGCTGATAGCACATGGATATATCTAAAGACTTCTCAGACTTGTGGATATTTTTGACATAAACAAACTCTTTCATAATAAATTTCATAGATTTATCATCTATTGAATATAAGAGTTCTCCCTAGTAATCTGTTCTAGAAACTACCCTTCAAACTTCAAATTGATGTGCATCAGTTCTAAACTTTTATCTTAATATTCTGAATATAGTGCTTAGGTCTGTATTCCCCCTAGCCATTGCCATTAAGATTTTTCTCATATTCCCTGTTTTGTCAATATGTGACATGACCTTATTTATATACAGAAATTCAGAAATCTTTTCTCTCATAGTTCTGGAGTGCAGAAGTCTAAACAAGGTTTCTGCAGGGCCATGCTCCCTCTAAAACTCTGGGAAGATCCTTCTTGCCTCTGCTTCGCTTCCAGTTGGTTCTTGGTTGCTCAGTTGCTCAGTCGCATCTGACTCCTTGAGGCCCCATGGACTGTAGCCGGCCAGTCTTCTCTGTTCATAGAATTTTCCCAGCAAGAATACTGGAGTGAGTTGCCATTTCTTCCTCTAGCAGATCTTCCCGACTAAGGAATTGAACCCACATCTCTTGTGTCTCTGGCATTGGCAAGTGGTTTCTTTACCACTAAGGTTACCTGGGAAGCCCCTTATTTACATAGGCATAATGTATATCTCCCATCACTTCATGGGAAATAGATGGGGAAACAGTGTCAGACTATTTTTTGGGAGCTTCAAAATCACTGCAGATGGTGACTGCAGCTGTGAAATTAAAAGACGCTTACTCCTTGGAAGAAAAGTTATGACCAACCTAGATAGCATATTCAAAAGCAGAGACATTTCTTTGCTGACTAAGGTCCGTCTAGTCAAGGCTATGGTTTTTCCTGTGGTCATGTATGGATGTGAGAGTTGGACTGTGAAGGCTGAGTGCCAAAGAATTGATGCTTTTGAACTGTGGTGTTGGAGAAGACTCTTGAGAGTCCCTTGGACTGCAAGGAGATCCAACCAGTCCATTCTGAAGGAGATCAGTCCTGGGATTTCTTTGGAAGGAATGATGCTAAAGCTGAAACTCCAGTATTTGGCCACCTCACGTGAAGAGATGACTCATTGGAAAAGACTCTGATGCTGGGAGGGATTGGGGGCAGGAGGAAAAGGGGACGACCGAGGATGAGATGGCTGGATGGCATCACCGACTCGATGGATGTGAATCTGAGTGAACTCTGGGAGTTGGTGATGGACAGGGAGGCCTGATGTGCTGCGATTCGTGGGGTCGCAGAGTCAGACACGACTGTGCCACTGAAATGAACTGAACTGAACTGAATGTATATCTCCCTACCCATGTCTCACCCTCACATCCCATTTTGGGGATGAGGTACAGAGAGAAAACCCTGGAACCAGCCTTCCTGTCTGACTTTCAGAAAAGATTGGTAAAGCTGAAGGCAGGAAGCAAAGAGTAAGAGAAGAGAAACATTATGCCCAAGTCTGGAGTCAATTTTCAATGGAAATTTGAAATCTGCCATCTAGTTCTACTTTTCAGTGTATTTTAGAGTACGCAAATAATTTGGATTTTATTCATCAGAACTCTAATTTTATTTTAACTAAAATTGACTGTTTATACAAGAAATCACTGAACTACGGCCCATGGACAAAAACTGACCTGCTACTTGCTCTTGTAAATAAAATTCTATTGGAACATAGTCACGCTCATTTGTTGATATACTGTCTATTGTATACTGCCAAATCGTGGCAGCTTTGATGCCATTAATTCCAGAGCTGAATAGTTGCTACATAGACTGTATGGCCTGCAAAGCCTAAAATATTCACCACCTGGACTTCTGAAAAAGTTTGCAGAAATCTGACCTATATGGTTCAACATGCTGAGCTTTGGAAAGCTATTAATTAGCAAGAGAATACATAGATTAAGTAGAATATTCAAGGTTTGATTATAATCTGCTGCTGCTGCTGCTAAGTCGCGTCAGTTGTGTCCGACTCTGTGCGACCCCATAGACAGAAGCCCAACAGGCTCCTCTGTCCCTGGGATTCTCCAGGCAAGAACACTAGAGTGGGTTGCCATTTCCTTCTCCAATGCATGAAAGTGAAAAGTGAAAGTGAAGTCGCTCAGTCGTGTCCGACTCTTAGCGACCCCATGGACTGCAGCCCACCAGGCTCCTCCATCCATGGCATTCTCCAGGCAAGAGTACTGGAGTGGGTTGCCACAATCTAACAATACTTAAATATCAGAATGTATGAATCTGTATGAGAATTGAACTTGAAGGGAATGTTGCCATTGTTTAAATCATTTGCAGTCTCCTCTTTGTGATTATCTTTGGAGTCATTCAATGGACCATACCAGAAAATTTGTTACATCATCTCTAACCATCCCCTTTACATAATATCTTAGCATTAGCATCCTTATCTTAATAAACCATATTAAAAGTTTTAAGTGCACCACTCCTTTTCAATTGCTTATTTCAGTTGTGTTTGTTAAGAGTCCATTTTTAAAAGTATCTGCTTCCTCCTGTATTTCCTCCTCCTCATTCTCTTCCTCCTGTTTCATAACAGTGTAGGAACCTGGGAATCTGTACTTGATGAGCAAAGGAATCAGGTAAGTGGTCAAGATGATTATAGCCTGAAAGCTGTAATTTTACACATGAGTAGTACGTAATTGGTAGCATAACATCCCTGTCTCCCTAGGCTTAAAATATGGTAGGACTTTTCTATCATGACTTTCACTGGGAGTCAATTGGAGTAACTTTAGTCATTTTTACTGAAGACTGAACATTTTTCAAAAGTACATTACCACTGTCACAGCGGAATTTATTCTTGCAGTCAATCTCTTCAATTTTGCAGAGCTTGGATGGAATGCATGGCTGAAAGGTCATGAGAGGCTCAGTACATGGTTGTCCTCCAAACTGACTGGGGCGCAAGATGGACCTAACCTTAAACTAAAAGGAAAGGAGAGAAAGGTGAATAACTCTGAGGCTGGGTCAAAGCCAGAAAGTATCTAAGAAAACTGGGCTTTTCAGTCACAGTAGTGATTTTCTCTATAGTGGCATTTCCTAAATTACTAATGATCTTTTTCTCAATTCCGTTTTTGTGTTTTCTTAGGGAAGTCAATACTTTTGGGATCTCATTTTTCCAACCTGTAAAACGAGGAAGTGGGACAACAAATTTCTGAAGATTTCTAACTCTGAAATCATAGGATTCTCAATTGAATCAAAATCAAATGCACAAATATTTACTGAGTATGTCCTGAGTGCAATAAATCTTCCAGGTCATAAGAGTAGCCCTTTTATTCCTCAAAGATAGTGTGAAGTGATAAATGTGAAAGGACTGATAGGGGTGAACTTTTGTATGAGAAAGTCACTGTGGAAACCAAGGCTGGCACATTTTCCACACTTTTAAAGGTTTTAAATGGTCAGTAGTAAATCAAAGAGTCAGGGAAAGATAGAAATAGAATAGGATTCAAAAGTACTGACTTTAAAGTCAGAAAAATCCAAGTTCAATATGTAGCTTTCTATTCATTAGTGATGTGTGCTTGGGTAAATTACTTAAACCCATATAACTTCCTCATCTGTAAAATGGGTAGAAAAATAATGTGATGTGAAGTTTGAGTAAGATGATGTATGCAAAGGAACCTAAACTGTCTCTCTGAGATAGTGGGTACTTTCCTTGTACTAGGTCAGTTCCTTTTACTTCCCTAATGTCTGAATGCTTAGCACCTACCCTGACTGGAATTCACGTGGGCCAGTGCCCTGCCTGGAATGCACTTGAGGTAGGTAAATATTGCAGCTGGGAACAATAAACATACTGAGGGACTTTCCCTTAGCAGGGGCAGTTAAAGAAAGGGCAAGGAGTCATTTTAATTAATGTACCTCATTTCTGTCTGAGTTTAAACCTTGGACTGAATTGCCCATTTTTTAGCACTTGTTTTTGCTTTGTGAGCTCTCTCTCACAGGGCAGAGGCAGTGGAAATCAGAGCTGGGTGAGTGCAATACCAATCCTCAGGGTTTGGGGGGGTGGCAGGCAGAACTTTTTTTTGGTATTCACATGCGAATAAAGCATGTCAAATGAATCCCGCCTCCCCCTAAAATATTTCCCTCAGTGGAAGCTGGGACAATTTATTTTCAGAAATTAAAGTAATTCATCATTTCTATGATTGTTGAGTTTGTCAGGAATTCGAAAATTTATGATTCTGATTTCCTGAATATACCCACATTTCACTTACCCGTTTTTGAACACAAGGGTCGCAGTCTGACCAGGGTCCATAATCTCCCAGGCGGCAATTGATAGGGCAAGTTTGCCAGTTACACTCTCTGGACTCCTGCTTGGTACAAAGCTGGTCACAAAAGTTTTCAAAATAGTACCGATCTGTAACAATCTGTCTATAATGAGGAGAAAACTGCTTAGAATGAGTCTCTTTACTGTGGCTCCAGCCCCATAAGAAAAATATTCATTGAGCATCAATTACAGTGAATAAGAGGAAAGAGGTTTTCATGGAAAATCAAGCAGTCCACCATATGTTTTTACCACTTAATGGAACTCAGGACTGGGTCCATAATTTGTGGGGCACAATGCAAAATAAAAGTAGGGGGGCCACATATTCAAAGAAGGCTAAGCACCAAAGAATTGATGCTTTCAAACTGTGGTGCTAGAGAACTCTTAAGAGTCCCTTGGACTGCAAAGAGATCAAACCAGTCAATCCTAAAGGATATCAATCCTGAATATTCATTAGAAGGACTGAAGCTGAAAGTAAAGCTCCAATACTTTGGCCACCTAAATGTGAAGAGCCAACTCGTTGGAAAAGACCCTGATGCCAGGAAAGATTGAAGGTAGGAGGAGAAGGGGATGGCAGAGGATGAGATGTTTCAGTGGCATCACTGACTCAAGGGACATGAGTTTGAGCAAACTTTGGGAGATAGTGAAGCACAGGGAAACCTGGTGGGCTACTGTTCATGGGGTCACAAAGAGTCAGACATGATTGAGCGAATGAACAGCAACACATATTTATAAATTCTTAAGAATTTCCAAAGAGAGGAGGCAGAGCATGAAGCCAAACCACAGCCCTCCTCAGAGTGGGGTCCTGTGTGGACCGCACAGGCTACACGTCTATGAAGCCTGCCTGATGGAATTCCTGGGAGGGACTGGAAGAAAAAGAAAGAGGAAAGTTTCTGCAAATTGCTTAAAAGATGACAATGCAATGTGCTAAGTACAAGGATTGAGATAGAGCCAGAGCTCTGTGGAGCTAAAGAAGAAAGGAGAAAGTGACATGAGAGATACATTTTGAAAAATGCACGTGAGTTTTCCAGGCAACAAAGGGAAGGGCGTTCAGAGGAAACAGCTTGTGCACAGATGAGCAGGGAAGGAGTATGACATGTCCGTGGAGGAGCTTGTGGGATGGACCTGAGAAGAGCATAATCGAGAGGGATGAGCTTTTATTATGGTACGTTATTTGGTAGTAAGTAGTGAGCTACTCCAGTACTCTTGCCTGGAAAATCCCATGGACCGAGGAGCTGGTAGGCTGCAGCCCATGGGGTCGCTAAGAGTTGCACATGACTGAGCGACTTAGCAGCAGCAGCAGCAGTAGTGAGCTACTAAGGGACTCTTGAGTAGGGAAGTATTATGAACAAATCTGTTCTTACATCCAGAGTGGATGGTTTATTGAGGCCATCAGGTGGTGATTTTAATGAGGCTCACACTACATACGTAAAAATAGTTTTCTAAAATAGATCTCTAAAATGTTCTATAACAGTTAAAAGCACATTAAGTATATGCCTTTTTTTCTTCCAAGTCACGTGAGCGTCTTCATGGAACAGAAATATCTAATAGATTTAAAGAAACTGTGGGGGAGGAATAATCTGAATTAATGAAAAGACTGAATTATTAAATGTTATCAAGTAAAACACAGTTTTCTTGCCTTCTTGTCCATGCCAACAATCGAGCTAATAGCTAGCAGTGCTGCTCAATTGAGGTCCTGTTAGACTCAGTTTAATGAGTAGAAAATTCTCTATAATTAACTCACTAACTGTAGGCAAGCAGAGTTATGTGCTGATTGAAAAAAAGCCCAAGTAGTGATTCTAAGTAAATTAAATAGTCAACTGAAAATATTGCACAGATTCTTAATTGAATTTCTTTAAAATGCTTCAATTTTATGGAGAGAACAAAAGTAGACTCCACTTTAACCTTATGTGGAAAAGACATCAAATTCCATCCAAATTCATGAGTTCTTTTTAAAATTAAAAAAAATTTTTCAGATTTTACTCTGCAAAAATTACACTTGCAGATATATTTTCTTTCCCATTGCTTAGTGTGGCACTTTTTTTTTTTGTATTTATTTATTTTTTTACACGAACTCCCAAACATGAACCCCCCTCCCACCTCCCACCCCACATCTTCCCTCCAGATCATCCCCATACACCAGCCCCAAGCATCCTGCATCCTGCATTGAACATAGACTGGCAATTCATTTCTTACATGATAGTATACATATTTCAATGCTATTCTCCCAAATCATCCCTCCCTCTCCCTCTCCCTCTCCTTCTCCCTCAGAGTCCATAAGTCCGCTCTACACATCTGTATCT
>SJYX01017350.1:33674-46778 GCA_006410675.1 Oreotragus oreotragus | reverse complement strand
CTGATGGACATCTAGGTTGTTTCCATGTCCTGGCTATTATAAACAGTGCTGCAATGAACATTGGTGAACATGTGTCTCTTTCTATTCTGGTTTCCTCGGTGTGTATGCCCAGCAATGGGATTGCTGGGTCATAAGGCAGTTCTATTTGCAATTTCTTAAGGAATCTCCACACTGTTCTCCATAGTGGCTGTACTAGTTTGCATTCCCACCAACAGTGTAAAAGGGTTCCCTTTTCTCCACACCCTCTCCAGCATTTATTGCTTGCAGACTTTTGGATCGCAGCCGTTCTGACTGTGGCACTTTTTGATTTTGCTAATTCTGTCCTTGAGGTTTCCCAGGGCACAAAGAAAAGCTACAAAGCCCACACCCACCTCTCCCTGGTCTGGGTTCCAGAATTGCAGGTTTTTGAGCAGCTGGACCACTGAATCCATGGGTAATGATCACAGAAACAGGCTTGGCTCTTGTCAATCAGAGCACTCAGCAGGATAAAATACAAGACGGAGTGTCTGGCCATGCCTGGAGGGGCTCCAGATTCTGAAAAGAAATGATGTAATACATATCAAACATTCATGGGATAAAACTTAAGACATCGTTCTCAGTTGCAGTCTCAAATATGATCTTTGAAAACATCTTGCCTTCCTTAAGTCAACACATATAAATTCACAGCCTTATGTGTATAAATCCCATTTCTAAAGATTTTTAGGGTGGACATTCCCATAGTTCAAAATCCCAGTACTAGTTAAGTTTCTCTGAACTGTGAGTGATAGGCTACGACACAAAGTGTGTAGTAAATATTTGTATCTCATTCCATTCCAAAATGGAATTTTTTATATGATCTTACGCTTTTTGAGATAATTACTTATTTTGCACAGACAGCACCCTCAAGTATTACCTAGTACTTCCTTTCAGTTTTTCATACCTTTCTGGGACTGGGGAAGGACTTTGAAACCTTTCTTTCTGAAGCTCTGTTTAGTTTCCTGGCATCTTGGTATTAATAGCTTGCTAAAGAGTTCATTGTCCCATTATCTCTCCTTTTAGACTCAGAGAAATTAGAGCTGGAAAGGGTCTTTGAACCCTTTAGGTTAAACTCCCTCATTTTAGGGATGATGAGGCTGAGGCTTTAGCAGGTACAATAAGGTTGAAGCTACATGACAAGTAAGCCCAAGATTCCACATTCTTAGATGAGATGTATCCCTTCATTTGATTTCTAGTAATACTAATCTACATGCTTGGAACTTCACCGCCCAGACCACAAGAGGATTTGCTCAGATGTGGCTAAATGCCAGAGAAAACTTGGACCAGTGGCTCTCCATGTGCTATGGAGCCTTGAGAATCTGTGAGTTAATGAATGGAGTTAGCAAAACCATACTTGCCCCCCAACACTGCCATTTTGATTTGCGTATCTCTAACAAAACATGCACTCAATATGCCAGCAAATTTGGAAAACTCAGCAGTGTCCACAGTACTGGAAAAAGCCAATTCTCATTCCAGTTCCAAAGAAGAGCAATGTCAAAGAATGTTCAAACTACAACACAATTGCATTCATGTTACATGCTAGCAACGTAATGCTCAAAATTCTCCAAGCTGGGTGTCAACAGTTATCAGTATCAGTTCAGTTGCTCAGTCATGTCTGATTCTTTGTGAACCCATGGACTGCAGCACGCCAGGCCTCCCTGTCCATCACCAACTCCCAGAGTTTACCCAAACTCACGTCCATTGAGTTGGTGATGCCATCCAACCATCTCATCCTCTGTTGTCCCTTTCTCCTCCTGCCTTCAATCTTTCCCAGTATCAGGGTCTTTTCAAGTGAGTAAGTTCTTTACATCAGGTGGCCAGACTATTGGAGTTTCAGCTTCAACATCAGTCCTTCCAATGAATATTCAGGACTAATTTCCTTTAGGGTGGACTGGTTGGATCTCCTTGCAAGCTAGGGACTCTCAAGAGTCTTCTCCAACACCACAGTTCGAAAGCATCAATTCTTCGGTGCTAAACTTTCTTTATAGTCTAATTCCCACATCCATACATGACTACTAGAAAAACTATAGCTTTGACTAGATGGGCCTTTGTTAGCAAAGTCATGTCTCTGCATTTTAATATGCTGTTTAGGTTGGCCATATCTTTTCTTCCAAGGAGCAAATGTCTTTTAATTTCATGGCTGCAGTCACCATCTGCAGTGATTTTGGAGCACAAGAAAATAAAGTCTGTAACTGTTTCCACTATTTCCCGATCTATTTCTCATGAAGTGATGGGACCAGATGCCATGATCTTCGTTTTCTGAATGTTGAGCTTTAAGCCAACTTTTTCACTCTCCTCTTTCACTTTCATCAAGAGGCTTTTTAGTTCTTCTTCACTTTCTGCCGTAAGGGTGGTGTCATCTGCATATTTGAGGTTATTGATATTTCTCCCAGCAATCTTGATTCCAGCTTATGCTTCATCCAGCCCGGCATTTCTCATGATGTATGCTGCATATAAGTTAAATAAGCAGGATGACAGTATACACCCTTGACGTACTCCTTTTCCTATTTGGAACCAGTCTGTTGTTCCATGTCCAGTTCTAACTGTTGTTTCTTGACCTGCATACAGATTTCTCAAGAGGCGGGTCAGGTGGTCTGGTATTCCCATCTCTTCAACTGTACATGAACCAAGAACTTCCAGATGTACAAGCTGGATTTAGAAAAGGCAGAGTAACCAGAGATCAAATTGCCAAAATCCTTTGTATCATAGAAAAAGCAAGAGAATTCAAGGAAAACATATACTTCTGCTTCACTGACTATGCTAAAGCCATGGACTATGTGGATCACAAGAAACTCTGTGGAAAATTCTTAAAGAGATGGGAATACCAGACCACCTTACCTGCCTCCCGAGAAACCTATCTATAGATTAATAAGCAACAGTTAGAACTGGACATGGAACAACAGACTGCTTCCAAATAAGGAAAGGAGTATGTCAAGGCTGTATATTTACTCTGTTTATTTAACTTCTATGCAGAGTACATCATGCAAAATGCCAGGCTGGATGAAGCTCAAGTTGGAAGTTGGAATCAAGAATGTTGGGAGAAATATCAATAACCTCAGATATGCAGATGACACCACTCTAATGACAGAAAATGAAGAGGAACTAAAGAACCTCTTGATGAAGGTGAAAGAGGAGAGTAAAAGAGTTGGCTTAAAGCTCATCATTCAGAAAATGAAGATCATGGCATCTGGTCCCATTAGCCTCATGGCAAATAGATAGGGAAACAATGGAAACAGTGACAGGCTTTATTTTCTTGGGCTCCAGAGTCGCTGTGGATGGTGACTGAAGCCATGAAATTAAAAGATGCTTACTCCTTGGAAGAAAGTCTGTGACTAACCTAGACAGTGCATTAAAAAGCAGAGACGTTGCTTTGCCAACAAATGTCTAACTAGTCAAAGCTATGGTTTTTCCAGTAAACAGGTACCAATGTGAGAGTTGTATCATAAAGAAGGCTGAGTGCTAAGGAAATGATGCTTTTGAACTGTGGTGCTGAAGAAGACTCTTGAGAATCCCTTGGACTGCAAAGAGAGCCAACCAGTCAGTCCTAAAGGAAATCAGTCCTGATATTCATTGGAAGGACTGATAAATATTCAGCTGAAGCTGAAGCTCCAATACTTTGGTCACTTGCTGAGAAGAGCTGACTCATTGGAAAAGACCCTGATGCTGGGAAAGATTGAGGGTGGGAGGAGAAGAGGGTAACAGAGAATGAGATGATTGGATGACATCATCGACTCAATGGACATGAATTTGAGCAAACCGGGAGACACTGAAAGACAGGGAAGCCTGGCGTGCTGTGTAGTCCATGGGATTACCAAGAGCCAGACATGACTGAGGGACTGAACAACAACAATTTCCGGTATACAGCAAAGTGATTCAGTTATATATATAAATATATATATATATATGCTGGTGCTGGTTTAGACACTAAGTTGTGTCTGACTCTTATAACCCCATGTAGCATAGCCTGCCAGGCTCCTCTGTCCATGGGGTTCTCCAGGCTAGAAGATTGGAGTGGGATGCCATTTCCTACTCCAGAGGATCTTTCCAATCCAGGAATAGAACCTGGGTCTCCTGCATTGCAAGCAGATTCTTTACTGACTTAGCTATGAAAGAAAGAAAGAAAGTGAAGTCGCTCAGTTGTGTCCGACCCTGCGACCCCATGGACAGGCTCCTCCGTCCATGGGATTTTCTAGGCAAGAGTACTGGAGTGGGTTGCCAGTTCCTTCTCCAGGGAATCTTCCCGACCCAGGGATCGAACCCAGGTCTCCCGCATTGTAGACAGACGCTTTACCGTCTGAGCCACAAGGGTTAGAGGCTAAGAGTTATAGACTTAGCTATGAGGGAAGCCCAAATATATATATAAATAAACTGGATGTATGGTTCCCTGTGTTATGCAGTAGGATCTTGTTTATTTCCTTTGTATATAATAGTTTGTATCTGCTAACTCCAAACTCCTAATTTATCCCTCTCCTACCCCCTTTCCCTTTGGGTAACCATAAATTTGCTTTCTATGTCTTTGAGTCTGTCTTGTAAATAAGTTCACTTGTATCATATTTTATGTTGCCCATATTATATGGCATTTGTCTTTCTAACTTACATCACTTTGTCAGTCAGTAAACATTTTCACATTGTCCTACAAGCTCAGGGAAAAATGCTAGAATAAAAGCAGCAAAATCCACTGGCATGTGGCTGAATATGTCCTTTAATTTAAAATGGAATTGACACCTATTTGACTATTCATTGAGTGAGATATAAAGAAACAGAATTCATTATCACTGTCTGAGGAGGGTAGACAGAAACTGAAGATGCTTTTCATGATTTTTATTCAAACTTTAAAAAAAATTATTTTTAATTGGAGGGTAGTTACTTTACAGTATTGACCTGGTTTCTGCCATACATCAACATGAATTAGCCATAGGATACATGTAAGTTGCTACAACCATAGGCTTTTTCAATCATAAAAAACAAGAGACTCCTTTAAAGACCACCACACTTGCTTGCCAATTTTAGCTCTCTCAGTCATGTCTGACTCTTTGTGAGTCTTTCAGGCTCTTTTGTCCACAGGAATTCTCTAGGCAAGAGTGCTGGAGTGTGTTTTCATGCCCTTTTGCAGGGGATCGTCCCAACCCAGGGATGGAATTCAGGTCTCCCCTATTGCAGGCATATTCTTACCATCTGAGCCACCAAGGTAGCCCAATTTGAGTTCACTGTTTTTTTTTTTTTTTTTGGTTTTTAACTCACTTTTTCTGGTTTTCTTCAGCAATACTTTGGGATAAGAGTGTCCAGAAATTAGGCTGGGTTCAAACCAAATACATAGTATGAGTTCTATATACTACACATCAGACCCAAGCTGAGATTGAATGATTTTCTACTGGCTTTCTACCAGCTGCCAAGGGCCCTGAGGCTTCTAAACAATATGAAGTTTTCTTATTAATCACTAGACAGACCACATCCCATCCCCCACCCCCAAATTGGGAGCTTCTCAAGCAGGAACCGTTTCAGCAAGGAAGGAGACCTAAACAGAGGGGTTTTTCCTGTTGTGTATTTATTTGATCTTTTTCTTATTAAATTTTGAAGAGATAGATATGTTCCAGAATAATTCAGTTGTAAAGAAAATAAATTCTTATTTTGTGGGATCAACATGTAAATGATCAGGAAAAATTGAATTACAAGAGATTACTAGTTCTCAATTCTCAGCAGACACTCTGTTTTAACTTCCAAAAGCTTAAAAAATATAGGTGGATTTTATTCCTCCTATCATAAAACTGCAATAACAGAATCCATATAAAATAACCTAATCTCATATTTGGCTATACTATTCTGAGACAATTTGGAAAATGCTATAAATGAAGATGATAATGCCAAAGATTCTTATTTGAAGAGATGCTAATAAAATAGCTAATCAGTAGCTTCTCCTTTTATGACATTTTATTGTTATAAGGAAAAATTGTCTTATGTTAAAATAATTCTCATTCAAATAAAGATAATTATTTCTTTTATTATCATAGCCCAGCATCTAATATCAAAGTATTCCTTATTTATTGATTTTTAACATCTTTAAACATTTTGGAGATATCTAAAATTTCATGCAGGCATGCCCATTACCACACAATTTTCATATAAACATGGAACAAAAAGAATTTTCAGTGAATAGAGAAATATAGTTAAGAAAAATTTTCCACTGCAGTAGCAGTTCTGCAAGTTTTCTCATTGCCAACCCTCTTGAACTCTAAAAATGAGCAGTTCCATTGAACCATTGAAGATGACTATGTGAACATGTGGAGAATTCTATTATAGAGTGAAATCCATTTATTCTGATCTGTCACCTTCCCATGTCCTTGACTCACATGAATGATTTGTTCCTAAGGCCGTTCAGCACATCTTACCTGACAGGTTCAGAGGGTGTTCTAGTCTGACCCTAAGTTCAAGTTCTTCCTTTCCATCTTCTTGTAAATGTCTTGAATCTCTTATTTTTTATTTTTTCCTTCTGCACATGCTCTAGGAGCTCAAGAAGTTGTATTTACCTCTGCTGTACTGTCTGGGGAGCCCAGGCACATGACTAGTCTTTGGCTAAAAGGTATGTTTGCTTTACTTTTAAATGTAGTTTATCTCATAGAAAAACTTGATTCACCAAGGCAGCTCTCTGGAAGGACACTTCTTTGAGAAATATGAACCTTTTGGTTATTTTGAGGTTTAAGCAAAATAGTTACATCTTATTTTAAAAGGAAGTAAAGGACTGTAATCTGTTATGTATTTTCATGCATGAAAGGGCAAGTTTGTTGGAAGCATGATCTACAATTTTGAAATCTTAAAATTACAAATGAAATCATTATGTCACTTACCTTAAACAAAGATTGTGATATCCAGTTTACGGTATCCAGAGAACTAATCTGCAGATGGCTAAGGAAACAATAGGTACTCACAGTGAAAAGGATTTATAGAATAATCCAAACAAATCTTTTTTCCCCTTTGCTAGCTGACACAAGGTCATGTCCCAGGGATCTAACAACACCTAGAGCACTGTCAGAACAAACATTCCGTGGGAAATCTGGACTTTGGAAATGATTACTTCAAACAGCAGTAATCCTGAAACTTTTTTTTTCCTTGTTAAGCTTTTTAAAATTTATTTTTATTTGGAGGAAAATTGCTTTACAATGTAGTGTTGACTTCTGTCATACATAAGTACACATATGTCCCCACCCTCTTGAACCTCCCTCTCACCCTCTAACTCATCCTACCCTTCTAGGTTGTCACAGAGTACTGGGTTGAGCTCCCTGTATTATACAGCAATTTGCCACTAACTATCTCTAGCTATCTATTTTACATATGATAGTATGTGGAATATCACACAGCCATAAAAAAGGAATGAATTTCAGTTACTTCTGTTGAGGTGGATTAACCTAGAGCTTGTTATACAGAGTGAAGTAAGTCAGAAAGAGTAAAGCAAATATCATATATTAACACATATATATGAAATCTAGAAAAATAGTACTGATGAACCTATTTGCAGGGCAGGAATAGAGATACAGACATAGAGAACAAACTTGTGGACACAGTGGGAGAAAGACAGGGTGGATAAATTGAGAGAGTAGCACTGAAACAACTCTGCAACAACCCTGTATCTCTTAAGAGTGAGATATTACACAGGGTCCTGCTTTTTCAACGATTTTCCCATTCAAGGACTGTTGTAATGGGTACTGCTACTGAAGATAAAGAAGTCTCTGACTCCATTTTAAAAAACTGTCAGAATAAATTGCTTAAAATTGCCTTTTCCTTTAGCAATGTGTCCATTTAATTAAAAAATATATAGATTTTTTCTGATTATATAATATTTATTGAGAAAGATCTAGAAAATGTGAAAAGCACGAAGAGGAAAAGCAAAATCAGTTTTCATAAACAGATAAAACTATTCATAGTTGGAGTACATACTCCATATATAATGTACTTCAGTCATATAATGTTCAGTTAGACACATATATGTGTCTCTCCACATACACATATGCAAAAAAAGCACATATATATAATTTTGTGACAGTACACATTTTAAAAAAGATTTAAATGGCACAGAATTTATCATCTTCCGTGATTTGCAGAACCATATCATTGGTCTGTGCAAGATCTTTTATTTAATTTCACTATCTTCCCCCATGATTTTGTTTCTTTTCCCAGATTAGTTATGTATATTTCATGTTTGTCCTTACATATGGTTATTTAGATGTATGTGTTTATACCCTAAAAACACAAAGTCTAATTTTCTATGTGTATTTTTGTGACTTACACAAATGGTATTTTGCTAAAAGTTTTATTTGATTTCTTACTTTCTTCATTTAACTTTATGCTTCTGAGCCTTAAGCAGCGTATGTCTCCGGGAACACAGACATTCACTGTATGGATTACATTTTATTTTCCCCACTCTCTTAGCACTTTTGTTGCCTTCATCTCCCTGCAATTATAAACACATTGTACTCTTTCCTTGTGAACCTTTGAGAAGAATTCCAAGAGACTTCCAGGTTGCCCTTCAGAAAAACTATACATGCTTGAACTCTTACTAGCAGCCTACAAAGACTTCTTACTAGCATTTTTTGTTTGTTAAGTGTTGTTTAAGTAGCATGTCAGAGATCAATAGTGACCTTCAGCCTTCCATTCTCACCCAACATTCTGGCTTTCTATATGTACAGATGTGCCCCATACATTCTAGATATGAATGTCTTGTAAGATATGGATTTTACAGATCTCTCAGTCTGTCACTTATCTATTAGTTTTATCTATGGTATTTTTGATTGATGAGAGACTTTTAATTTTAATGTCATCTAATTTGTCTATTTTCCTCTGATAATTTTTGTTTTGGATAGTTTTTCTTTTGTTTAAGAAATTATTTTAAGAAATCTGAAGTCATATAGTCCTAAGTTTTCTTCAGAATCCTATAGTTTTCTATTTTTGATATCCTCCTTAGTTCTCTACAGTCACACTATGTTTTTATAAATGGTATGAGGTAGAATAAATTAAATGAAACAAAAACGAAAAACCTTGTAGCTAATATCATAGCTAGTGCAAATATATTTAACTTTGTCTTCCCAAGGCCAGAAAAGAGACAAGATGCCTGTTACCACCATTTTTATTCTGTACTGCACCAGAGATCTTATCCAGTGCAATCAGGAAAGAAAAAAAAAAGTATCACATTGAAAAGAAAGTAAAGTAAACTGAATTATAGATAGAATGATAGTCTACATAGAAAACCCAAAAGGAGTTACAGATATAGATTAGAATTAATGAATGAATTTAGTAAGGTTACTGGATACAAATTTATTATCAGAAAAGTATTTCTATATCCCAGCAAACCCAAGAGAAAACTTACTGTCGATTCTGGCAATCACCAGCTAGGTGATTTTTAACAAATCAGTTTACTTCATTGAAGCTGTTTCCTCATTTGTAAAATAAATGTTTCTCTAATTAAAAAAAAAACCAGTATAAAATGTCTTTTAAAAATACTAATTATATCCTCATTATGGAAAGAAGCTAAAACAAATATTCTTCAGAAAAATTAAATTTTCACCAAGTGGTGGGAGTGATTACCTCAGTAGTATAAAGATTCACAGGAGCACAGCAGAGAGCCAGTACTCCAAGATATCATGCATGCATTCTAGTAACTTACCCAAGACCAAAACAAGTCAGACCCAGAATACAAGTCTGTCTTCTTTCTCCTATATTGTATTGAGACTTTAAAGACTGAAAATTTAAGCTAAGAAGGAAGGAAAATTGGTGCACTGCATGCCAGTGTTGAGGACACTTGGGGCTGGTGTAGCAATTTCAACCATGAGGATCTGAGACAATAAAGAAGAGAGAAAATATTTTATGCCTGGGTAAGAAAATATATCCTTTGTGTGTGAGTACTTCTTTTTCTAGTTGGTTCTTTGAGGGCCTAAAATTAAATGCATTTTCCCTAAGGTATTGTGTTTGGACTTAAGGGAAAATGCTAAAGGTCAGACCCTGGAGAGGTAAGAGTCCAGACTCTGTAGAATGAGGCTAGATAGAACTATTAATTAATGTGTGCTATAAGAAAGATAGAGAAGTAAAAATATTGCGTGTCATGGTACAGGAAAAACACAGGCTGAAAGAACTGAAGGCTGTATAGAGGAATTCTTGAGAGAAGGTTGAAATGTCTATGATGCAAGAGTGACCCGGCATCAAAGGAGAATTTAGCATCTTTTCAGTGATGTGTTTGGATTCTCCATCTTGTGTTCTCCTGCATGGTTAAATGACATATCCCACTCAGGGTCCTTGTCTAGAGCAGGGATTGGGAAACTAAAGCCAGTGAGACAATTCTAGCCTGATGCCTATTTTGTAAACAAGGTTTTAATGGAATAAAGTCACACAATTAGTCATTCTCTATGGCTGCTTTTGTACTACAACAGTAGGGTTGAGTAGTCCCAGCAGAGACTATATAGCATGCAAAGCCAAAAATATTTATTATCTGGCCCTCTACAGAAAACGTTTTCTGAATCCTACAACACCAAAGGGAAAGATTTCTAGTCTGATCAATACAACCACTACGTCCAGCTAGTGTTTCTTGGGTGTAATACGTGGGTGTTGTTTCAGAGCTAGGAGATGAATGCTTGGGTACAATTATGTTCAGGACTACCTCTGGGTGAGAATACGAGTGCTCTCTAAATGATTTTTGGGTGCATGCTGCTGAGAAACAAAGCATACTATGAAGTTCATCAGAGCTCTCTAAGCAATTGCAGACTTTATAAATTGTTGGCTGATGACATGAAATACCTTTTCGCACAAAATGCTCCATGTTTTCATAATGTAGAGATTTGCTAGTGAGCTTAAATTTGACTGGACAGTAAAAAAGGCTTTAATTGTAGAGAAACAGAAGGGTGTGGGAGGAACTTAGAGACAGGACATGGAAACTTAAGAGGGAGCTATTATCGTTTTTCCAGAAGGAGAATGTGTATTGTTAAAAATCTTTATTCCTCTCCTAATGATGATAGATTCACAACCAAATGATATTTTCTGCCAAGAAAATAACCCCACACATAAGATAATGAGCAGTGGGAGCTGCTGACTCTTTGGAGGCTTTTTCATATGTTAAATATTCACATGCCAACTTATCATTATAGCAAAAATACTGTAATTTCTCATTAGCGCCAAGACTAATGACCCCGTCTATTTCACAAGCCCTTTAGAGTGTACTTTGTCAGTCAATGTGTGAGTTGATAAAGTGAAATGCAAATTAAATTATTTCACATGGAGAATCATAGATAAAAAGTCTCAAGTGGAGAAAATAGAAGTTTGCTTTGGACCGCAGGCTACTATGATCTTTTTCTCTTTCCCTTTGCTACTAAAATTATTAGAATAGTCTAAATTCACTACATTCACTTTTCAATTCTCTACTGGCTCCTGGATGTGGTCAGTCAGTTCAGTCACTTAGTCATGTCCAACTCTTGCGATCCCATGGACTGCAGTACGCCAGGCCTCCCTGTCCATCACCAATTCGCAGACTTGCTCAAACTCATGTCCATCAAGTCAGCGATGCCATTCAACCATTTCATTCCATGTCCAGGTACAAGATGTATTGTACCTGAACGTGGTACAATACATATTTTTCTCAGGAAATTCCTCTCTTTTCTCTTTTTATGATTTTCTTCCTACTCCCATCTGGTATTCTATCTTCAATCTCTTTTCTTTTGTAAGGTATTTTATCAAAAGCCTTAGATGCACAGATGATACTACTCTAATGCCAGAAAGTGATGAGGAACTAAAGAGCCTCTTTCTGAGGGTGAAAGAGGAGAGTGGAAAAGCTGCCTTAAAACTCAACATTCAAAAAACTAAGATCATGGCATCCAGTCCCATCACTTCATGGCAAACAGAAGGAAAAAAATGGAAGCAATGACAGATTTTCTCTTCTTGGGCTCTGAAATCACCAAGGATGGTGACTGTAGCAATGAAATTAAAAGACAGTTGCATCTTGGAAGGAAAGCTATGAAAAACCTAGATAGTATATTAAAAGTCAAAGCTATGGTCTTTTCAGTAGTCATGAACAGATGCGAGAATTGGACGATAAAGAAGGCTGAATGCTGAAGAGCTGATGCTTTTGAATTGTGGTGCTAGAGAAGACTCTTGAGAGTCCTTTGGAGAGCAAGATCAAACCAGTCAATCCTAATGGAAATCAACCCTGAGTACTCATTGGAAGGACTGATGCTGAAGTTGACGCTCCAATACTCTGGCCACCTGATGCAAACAGCTAACTTGTTAGAAAAGACCCTGATGCTGGGAAAGACTGAAGGCAAAAGGAGAAAAGAGCAGCAGAGGATGGATGGTTGGATGACATCATCAATTCAGTGGACATGAACTTGGGCAAACTCTGGGAGATGGTGAGGGACAGGGAAGCCTGGCGTGCTGCAGTCCACGGGGTTGCATGAATCGTACACAACTTAGCTACTGAACAACAACAGTAACAATTATCTCCTTCCATGACATTGTCTATCACCTTTGTATTGATTGCTTTTTTGCCCACCAATCAGTATTCTAACGTTCATTAATAGAATCCAAACAGAACATCCTATTACAACGATGACATCCTCTCTCCCCATTTCCTTTATTTTCAGTTCAGTTCAGTCACTCAGTCATGTCCATCTCTTCGAGACACCATGAACTGTAGCATGCCAGGCCTCTCTGTCCATTACCAACTCCTGGAACCTACCCAAACTCATGTCCATTGAGTCAGTGATGCCATCCCACCATCTCATTCTCTGTCGGCCCCTTTCCCTCCTGCCCCCAATTCCCGCCCAGGATCAGGGTCTTTTCAAATGAGTCAGCTCTTTGCATCAAGTGGCCAAAGTATTGGAGTTTCAGCTTCGACATCAGTCCTTCCAATGAACTTCCAGGACTGATCTCCCTGAGGATGGACTGGTTGGATCTCTTTGCAATCCAAGGTACCCTTAAGGGTCTTCTCCAACACCACAGTTCAAAAGCATCAATTCTTTGGCACTCAGCTTTCTTCACAGTCCAACTCTCACATCCATACATGACTACTGGAAAAAACACAGCTTTGACTAGGTGGACCTTTGTTGGCAAAGTAATACC
>SJYX01017350.1:0-24195 GCA_006410675.1 Oreotragus oreotragus | reverse complement strand
CTCTACACATCTGTATCTCTTTTGCTGTCTTGCATACAGGGTCCTCATTACCATCTTTCTAAATTCCATATATATGTGTTAGTATACTGTATTGGTGTTTTTCTTTCTGGCTTACTTCACTCTGTATAATTGGTTCCAGTTTCATCCATCTTATTAGAACTGATTCAAATGTATTCTTTTTAATGGCTGAGTAATACTCCATTGTGTATATGTACCACAGCTCTCTTATCCATTCATCTGCTGATGGACATCTAGGTTGTTTCCATGTCCTGGCTATTATAAACAGTGCTGTGATGAACATTGGAATACATGTGTCTCTTTCTATTCTGGTTTCCTCGGTGTGTATGCCCAGCAGTGGGATTGCTGGGTCATAAGGCAGTTCTGTTTGCAATTTCTTAAGGCATCTCCACACTGTTCTCCATAGTGGCTGTACTAGTTTGCATTCCCACCAACAGTGTAAGAGGGTTCCCTTTTCTCCACACCCTCTCCAGCATTTATTGCTTGCAGACTTTGGATCGCAGCCATTCTGACTGGTGTGAAGTGGTGTCTCATTGTGGTCTTGATTTGCATTTCTCTGATAATGAGTGACGTTGAACATCTTTTCATGTGTTTGTTAGCCATCTGTATGTCTTCTTTGGAGAAATGTCTATTTAGTTCTTTGGCCCATTTTTTGATTGGTAACGTAACTTTTAAGTTAAAAATTTAGTCATTCTAAACACTATACTAAACAGCAAGAATAAACTTTAGATTGTTGTTTTTGTACATAAAGCAGATATATGTACAACATATAAATGGGTGTACCATATATGTCAAGTATTAAAATTTTATTGCAGGAGTTGAGGGAATGACTAGGCAAAAGGTGTCTAAATAGACTTCAAAGGGGCAATAAGGAAAGCAAAGTTGGAAAACTGATTTAAGCTATTGCATATATTTTAAAGAAATTAAGAGGGGAGGAAAAACACTATTTTTGTGTATCTCCAGTGTTCTCCATCTCACTTGTTCAGATCTGTTTTTCTAAACCTAAAATTATGTGTCTTAAGTAAGATGAGTTGGTGCTTCCTAGTCCTTTTCTTCCACAGGGTTCTGCAGAAAATGGACTGTCTTCTCTTTAGAATTCTTCTCTGTGTGACTCTTAGCATATAGCTTCCTCTATTCTAAGTCAGGTACTATCCTTCCATCTGTTTTTTGTTTTCTAAAAGATGTTAAGATGTTATATCTTCTGAGCTCCTCTATTCTCCCCATTCTTTTGAATTTGCAACATTTTATTTCTTTCCTGTTATAAAGAGAAATTGATGAAGTAAGTCCATATGGCCAATTGCTATGTTCAGTAGAACTTCACATAGCCTTTCAAGTGAGATTACATTTAATCTCTTAATCATATTCATTTAATCAGATACTTTCCCTGTTCTTCTCATCTTAAGAAATTTTAACGTGTGTAAATCCTTTTGAATTTCTATCGCAAATTAAGCTTTTCAATCTGTTTTGAATACAGATATAATGAATACAATTTTTGAGAATGTAAAGGGAAAGATTTGCATTCAGCCTGAAGCTGAACTTGCCTCAGGTACTATTGTAATAAATAAAGGCATTGCGTTTTATGGTTTCATCTATAGTTGACATTTATGAATTAACAGTTATTGTTACCCCATTGGGTACTGGGGAGATACATGTTAGGTGAGGCAGGAAAACAGAGTAGCAGAGAATTAGTTATAAAAGTGTGGTGATTTTATTGTTTTAGAGTGACTAGATGGTTGAATGAAACTGTACTTGATTAAACATGCTTTTTCTGCTCTTCTCTCCAGTGATACTAAAGGGGATCTACAGGGAATACAGCTACACAACAGACTGGGTGGATGAGCAATCCCAGATGCCAAGTTACCAAGTGAAGCTTTCAAGATGCAAGGATATGGTAAAGAGATGAAAGCATAGTCCCGTTTCCCTTCAGGAAAAGAGATCTCAAAATATGTTTTCTCGGCACCATGGAATATGACTAACTGACCGTTTGCATGATTACACTGACTCAAGTCTTTGCTAACAGGTAAGGTGAAATGCAGTGCTCAGCTGCCTCAGTCCTGTCTGACTCTTTGCAACCCTATGGACTGTAGCCTGCCGGGATCCTTGTCTGTGGTGTTCTGCAGGCAAGAATACTGGAGTGGGTTGCCGTGCCCTCCTCTGGGGTTTCTTCCCAACTCAGCAATTGAACCTGTGTCTCCTGTATTGCAGTCAGATTCTTATCCATTGAGCCACTATGGAAGCCCAAAGTGAAGTAGTCTATTTGAATGAAATCAGTGTTCCCCTAGGCTTCAATGCATAGAAGACAACAAAGTTCCACTGTAGGAACTTCACAGTTTATTTAACCAGTCTACTTACTTGCTGCTGCTGCTGCTAAGTCACTTCAGTCGTGTCCAACTCTGTGCGACCCCATAGACGCCAGCCCATCAGGCTCTGCTGTCCCTGGGATTCTCCAGGCAAGAACACTGGAGTGGGTTGCCATTTCCTTCTCCAATAGATGAAAGTGAAAAGTGAAAGTGAAGTTGCTCAGTCGAGTCCGACTCTTAGCAACCCCATGGACTGCAGCCTACCAGGCTCCTCCATCCATGGCATTTTCCAGGCAAGAGCTACTAACTTGGAAAAAAACAAAACAAAACAAAACATTTTATTGAAGTGTGATTGATACAAAAAGTTGTATCTATTTAATGTATACGACCTGAAGAGTTTGGAGATAAATATACACTATTATGACAATCTGTATCAATAACCTCAGATATGCAGATGACACCACCTTTATGGCAGAAAGTGAAAGAGAACTAAAGAGCCTCTTGATGAAAGTGAAAGAGGAGAGTGAAAAGGCTGGCTTAAAGCTCAACAATCAGAAAACGAAGATCATGGCCTCTGGTCCCATCACTTCATGGGAAATAGATGGGGAAGAGTGGAATAGTGGAAACAGTATCAGATTTAATATTTTAGGGCTCCAAAATCACTGTAGATGGTGACTGCAGCCATGAAATTAAAAGATGCTTACTCCTTGGAAGGAAAGTTNCATCACTTCATGGGAAATAGATGGGGAAGAGTGGAATAGTGGAAACAGTATCAGATTTAATATTTTAGGGCTCCAAAATCACTGTAGATGGTGACTGCAGCCATGAAATTAAAAGATGCTTACTCCTTGGAAGGAAAGTTATGACCAACCTAGATAGCATATTGAAAAGCAGAGACATTACTTTGCCAACAAAGGTCCGTGTAGTCAAGGCTATGGTTTTTCCAGTAGTCATGTATGGATGTGAGAGTTGGACTGTGAGGAAAACTGAGTGCAAAAGAATTGATGCTTTTGAAATGTGGTGTTGGAGAAGACTCTTGAGAGTCCCTTGGACTGCAAGGAGATTCAACCAGTCTGTTCTAAAGGAGATCAGCTCTGAGTGTTCTTTGGAAGGAACGATGCTAAAGCTGAAACTCCAGTACTTTGGCCACTCATGCGAAGAGTTGACTCATTGGAAAAGACTCTGATGCTGGGAGGGATTGGGGGCAGGAGGAGAAGGGGATGACAGAGGATGAGATGGCTGGATGGCATCACCAACTCGATGGACATGAGTTTGAGTGAACTCCAGGAGTTGGTGATGGACAGGGAGGCCTGGCGTGCTGCCATTCATGGAGTTGCAAAGAGTCAGACACGACTGAGTGACTGAACTGAACTGAACTGACTGATGCCATAAACATATCCATCATTTCCCAAGGTTTCTTTCCATCCTTTTTATAAGACTACTTAACATAAGATCTACCCTCTTAACAAAATTTTTAAGTATACTATACAGTATTGTTAACTATAAGCACTATGGTGTCGGGTAGATCTCTAGGATTTATTCATCTTGCATAACTGCAAGTTTGCACCCTTTGACTAAGAGCTCCCATTACTCACTCCCCGTAGTCCCTGGCAACTACCCTTCTCTCTGCTTCTAGGAGTTGTATCCAGTGTACTGTTGATCCAAGTACATTTATAAAATTTAGAAAAGCTAGTACAGAGTCGGACACGACTGAAGCGACTTAGTAGTAGTAGTAGTAGTAGTAACTAATACAGTACTTCTATCTAATTTTGTTATATTATGACATGAACAGTTTACATTTTCCATATTTCAATACTGTTAATTGTTTCAATACTATCCTTTATGGCCTTTTTTCTCTCCAGTATAGAATCTAGCCCCAAATCTTGTTTCATTTAGTTTCATTGCTTCTTTTAATATAACCCGAGATGCCTAAATTTTCATGGTCATTTGTGGCATTAATTAATTTGAAGAATAAAGACCAGCTAATTTTAGAATATTTCTCACTTTGGGTTTGTCTAAAAGATAGATAACATCAAATGATTTCTGAATCTCAAATTACCATTGCATTTGAGACTAAGTGCCTTTTGGAAATGTTTGAATTTGCTAATATCTATTTAAGATTAATGTCTTAAATATTAATTTAAGATGAATAAATTTTATTTATTGACTAATTTATTAATATAATTAATAAGATATTAATTGAATTTAATTTGCTTATATATATTTAAGATTTATGTCTCTATGTTCATGAGAAAGACTGGAATATAATTATCCCTTCTTCTAATGTATTGGTCAAATGTCAGTAATAAGATTATATTGGCCATGNGTGTCCTGTCTCTTATACACATCTAGATGTGTATAAGAGACAGCTATGTTCATGAGAAAGACTGGAATATAATTATCCCTTCTTCTAATGTATTGGTCAAATGTCAGTAATAAGATTATATTGGCCATGATAAACAAACTTTTTTTGTAAATAATGTGACAGAGTTTAAGATTAATGTTATTTAGAAATACTGGCAAGTCAGTCCAATACAGACCTAACTTTTGGAGAGATAAAGTATTTAATAAAATATAATATCTATTTAATCAAAATAGACTATACAAATTATCTATTTTTTTTCTTGGTTTTGATATTTTTGTTTTTCAAGAATTTGTCCATTTCTCTTTTTCTTTCTATTTTTTGGCATAAAGTTGTTCAAAATATGCCTGTATGATAATTTTAGATTCTGCAGGCTCTCTAATAATGTCTTTTATTATTCCTAATGTTAGCATTTTTGTTAATAATTATTTTCTCTCAGTATTGATTAAGTTTTCTCAATTGTATTAGTCTTTTAAAAGCTCCAATTTTTGGTCTTATTAATTTTCTCTTTAGCATTCTTGTTTTCTGTTTTATCACCTTCTGCACTTTATCATTTTCTTTTCATCTCACTTGGGTTTAATTTTTTTAAGTTTTAATAAACTTGTATTATTTGGAAAATCCCATGGACGGAGGAGCCTGGTAGGCTGCAGTCCATGGGGTCGCAGAGAGTCGGACACGACTGAAGCGACTTAGCAGCAGCAGCAGCATTATTTGTTTTCAGTTTTTTCATCCTAAACACATACATTTAAGGTTTTAAATTTACCTTTACACATTGATTTCAATTTATTCTACAAGATTTGATATGTTGCATTTGCTTTTCAAGTTAAAATATTTTTTTATTTGCCATTTTTATTACATCTTCCATTCATAGATAATTTAGAACTGTATCACTCATTTCCAAACATTTTAGAATACACATACATAGATAAGTACCACTGTTATTTGACAGTATATTTATATATTTCCATCCCTTCGAATTTTTGAGACTTGTGATTTGATCCAGTGAGTGATTGGGCCTGTGTGTGCCTGCTCAGTCACTCAGTGCTGTCTGACCCTTTGCGACCCCATGGACTTTAGCCTACCAGGCTTTTATCTACCAACATAAGACAAATGTTTCACATACACTTGAAAAATGCATATGAAAAATTTTGTAATCTTTTACCTATTCCAATTTAGTAAAATTTATTAATAGCATTCTTCAAATCTTCTGCATCTTTACTGAGTTTTGGTTGCTTGTCCTATAAGTTACTATTGAGCAGTGGATTAAAATCTTCCATATCATTGCCTATCCCTTGAGTTCTGGATATCTTAGAAGTCTACTAGCTTTTGGTTCCCTAGGACTAAGAGACTCCAGAAAGCTCTAATCTCCTGGTTTTTGTTAAGACTCTAGCCCATATCATATGTCAGACAATTCTTTAAAAAGAAAAGTGACAGAGAATTTTTTTTACCACAGTGGATTTTCCTTTGCTCAGTCTTCTTGATTGCTAAGGTATTTCTTGCCTTGCTTATTCTCTTTTTAATTTTAGCTTTTAGAATTGTTTTTAGAAAAGTTTGGTCTGATGGGAAGTACTCTGCCAGAGAGAAAAATCAAAAGTCACACGTGTTTATTTCCTAACTGGCAAAGTAATCTTCATGTTTTATAGAAATTTGGAAAGTCAGAAAAGTAAAGAGAAAAATTTTTTAAATCATCCAACATTTCCACCTGGTTAATTCCTAGTCATCTTTCTGCTTGCAACCTCGATTAACTCCTTCAGAGTCTAATCAGCCCTTATTCATATTAAATTAGATACTATTCATCCTGGAGAAGGAAATGGAAACCCACTCCAGTACTCTTGCCTGGAGAATCCCATGGACAGAGGAGCTTGGCAGGCTGCAGTCCACGGGGTTGCAAAGAGTCGGACACGACTGAGCAACTTCACTTTCACTTTCACTAGATAATATTCATAGCACTTAGTTAACACTTTCCACAATGTGTTATCATAGATTTATTTTTATATTTATTTTATTAGCATTCAGTTATTAGTGACAGTGTGGTAAGGACCATATTTCTGCTCCTCTCTGTAAATAGTATCTATCATAGCCTAGAACATAGAAGATATTTGATATTAATAAAATGTACTTTTCCACCAACCTTATTTCTTTGTGTGTGCATATTTTAAATTAATATTCTGTCATGCATATCATTTTGTCTGCATTTTTATATTTTTTAAATTCATTTGACAATATCATAAACATTTATCTATATGAAAATTTTCTTCTAATGCTAGCTCAGTCACCAATTTTGACCTGGGAATGTAAATTAACATTTTTAGGGTTCAGTTATCTCATCTTAAATAAGGAGATGATAATTGCTTTAACTACTCTTTCTGATAGTTGTCAAAAGTAAATGAAACCACTGATCTGTAAGAAGATGGTGGCATAAAAGATATTGGATATGAAGTAGTTAAGCAATGATGACAAACTGCTGCTACCACTGTTATTTGATGTATGGTCTACAAAAAGTGTAACTGGACTATCTGATTTGAGAGATGCTCACCTCAGATCTCTAAAGAAGGTGTAACTGTTTCTACTGACATCATAGATAGAAAAGCTCTTCACCGGTAGAACATTCACATCATGGCAGAGGGATGGGCATCAAAGGCTAATAATGTAAGAAAAGAGCATAGAGCTATTCTCGTTACAGAAAAGTAAGCAATTAACTTTTTGTAGTGCACTTTAGAGGGAGGCAAGCACATCTGCAGAAATGTGATACTCAGTTGTTTCTAAGTAAGTGCATGAGCAAAAATAAACCAGTGCATTTTTTAAGTAAAGGATGGGAAGGAAAAAGAGCTCTCCCATCTTAAAGATTTGAAAGAACTATGAAAGAAACAGCAATATCCAGGTGAGACCAGATCATTTTGTCTAGCTATGCTAGATTATCATCATCTGCTGCTGCTGCTAAGTCACTTCAGTTGTGTCCGACTCTGTGTGACCCCATAGACGGCAGCCCACCAGGCTCCTCGGTCCCTGGGACTCTCCAGGCAAGAACACTGGAGTGGGTTTCCATTTCCTTCTCCAATGCGTGAAAGAGAAAAGTCAAAGTGAAGTCGCTCAGTCGTGTCCGACTCTTAGCGACCCCATGGACTGCAGCCCACCAGGCTCCTCCATCCGTGGGATTTTCCAGGCAAGAGTACTGGAGTGGGTCGCCATTGCCTTCTCCGAGATTATCATCAGGTGATATGAGAATGATACCTTTGTATACGTTTACAGTTTACTTAGCTTTTCCACTAAATTAATTTGTTGTTTGATTCTGGTTATACTAAGCATGTGCTTCCCTGGTGCCCCAGTGGTAGAGAATCTGTCTGCAATGCAGGAGACCCAGGTTTGATCCCTGGGTTGGGAAGATCCCCTGGAGGAGGGCATGGCAACCCACTCCAGTATTCTTGCCTGGAGAATCCTCATGGACAGAGGAGCCTGGTGGGCTACAGTTCATTGGGTTGCACAGAGTTGGACACGACCAAAATGATTAAGCAGCAGCAGCAGCAGCATACTATGAATGTGGTAATGTTATTGAGCATTGCTTCAGTAATTTCCAGAAATATTTCTGTCTCTTGATAAATTCCTGAAAGTAAATTAAACCTTCAAGCACTCCTATTTATGATACCTGGATGGATAGACTTAGCTTAACCAATGGAGATAAGATTTTGGTAGCCAGAGTTTACAAAACCAGGTAAACAGTATAGAAAGCTCTTCCATAAAGATGATTCTTCCTGGGTGAGCATAACATTATTTCTTTAAAAGGATAAAGTAGAAAGCACTGTATATTATAATGGCAAGGTATTGATATTGATGTGGTCCAAAGTAACTCGATTCCTTGTCTTAATAGTAGAAATTCCATTTTCTCGTGTTCAGGGAAAGATTCTAGCATTTTCCCATGAATGAAACTTTGTCATTCTGTTTCTTTGGGTTAGAAAATGTTGCATAACTCAGGGAACTGGGATCATTTCATCAGAGAATTTGACAATAAATATATTTCCCCAAAGCTTGTTCTTTTAAGTTCTCTCTGGCAAAGTGGCCATTTAATCAACAGAGTGAGAAAATAGAGATTTAGTCTAGGGCTTAATTAACTAAGACTGAATGTAGGAACTAGAAGAAACTGAAACATTCATTAGTCTGTGGTTTCTCCAATTTAAAAAATAATTGTTAGTGATTAATGAAGCAATCTCTTACCTTTTCCATTCCATTTCTGGAAACAGAAACACAGAAAATCCTCTGCTCTGAGATTGCTGTTCTAAGGTGACTCCATTTGTTAAAGATGCCAAGGGAACACAATTACTTATGTTCATTAATTACTAGATAAATCAAATCAGCTTGATAACCATGAGAAATTAAGAAAGTTATGAGGAGCCAAGAATGCCAAAGTGGTAAATTATGGAGGAACATTTGAAATTGTGAGTTATTCAGAATAACTCACAGTTTATTGCTACTTGTTGCTATAATAAATCTTTACTAATGGAACTCTATTAATTTGGAGTTTGGGATGATTTGAAATCTTGGCTGAATTTTGTCCTTTCATTCATTAGGAAGATAAAGTTTGCAAAGCAAGTTAGTAGTCATGCAATGAGGATAATATTTTGAAAGCCCAGGTCCTCTGCTGCCCTTCTTTTAAAATAAATAATAAATGTAATTGTTACAGTTTTTAAATTTTCCCCTGAAGAAGAGGAAAACACAAGGGCAGGCCTTTCACACATGAAGCAGAAGTAATAAAACCCTAAGACCACTGGAAAAAAAGAGAAGAGATGAAGAATTCAAGGGAGTAATGGCAAGAGGTGAATCATGAGCAGTGGTGTGTTGGTAAATGTTTTCCACTGCATTTGCCAATTTCTGTTCTGTAAATACTTTATGGAAAATTTCAAGCTACCAATCTGATTTCATTGAATGGGGAGCTGGGAAGATATATTACACATAAATAACCTCAAGGGCATAGATATTAATGAAGTTTATTTTATTAGAAAAATGCTAATAAAATTAGTAAAGATGTATTGAAATTATTAGAACAGGATGAGTTGAGTATTGATTAGCTTTGTTCTTGATATAATTAATTTACTCTTAAGTTTGTATGATTTTATTTAAAATGATGTCCATGTTTAACAACTGGCTAGCAACATCCCTGGGGGAAGGCAATGGCACCCCACCCCAGTACTCTTGCCTGGAGAATCCAATGGACGGAGTAGCCTGGTGGGCTGCAGTCCATGGGGTCGCTAACAGTCAGACAGACTGAGCGACTTCACTTTCACTTTTCTCTTTCATGCATTGGAGAAGGAAATGGCAACCCACTCCAGTGTTCTTGCCTGGAGAATCCCAGGGACGGGGAAGCCTGGTGGGCTGCCGTCTATGGGGTCACACAGAGTCGGACACGACTGAAGTGACTTAGCAGCAGCAGCAGCAGCATCCCTGAAAGTACAACAGTTAGCTTTCATGAGCTGGTATAAGCTGCTTCCAGTATATCACTGTATCTTGGCTACACTCTCTCTCCCAAAACTGAGATCCTGGGAGACAACAAAACATATCCAAATACATTTTGGGAAATCCAAACACATTTTGGGAAATCCAAACATGTTGCATCTTGAACTTTGATTCTTAGGATTCTGAAGAGATTATACAGATCTCTCAGGGAAGTCCCAGTTCAGAATGATGTCATGAATAATATGGTAGGGGACATAAAAGCAGTGATGTTCTTGGAGGAACTGAATGCACCAGGAATAATTTTCTCAATGCTTGAAGCCTGTCTGTGGTGTCCAGAAATTTCTGTGTGACTATATAGTGTGATGAGAAAAGGTTGAGGAAACTGAAAGAACAAAAGAGGCTTTGACTAGGTGCTATGCCAGGAACACTTATTTCATAACAATTGTTAGGGTAAAGCGTCAAAAGAACAGATAGAAAGTGGTTCCAGATGAATACCTGCTGAAGATGCTTAGTAATGCACTAAGACAAAGCATATCCTGGTGGCAGCCAGCAAGATGTGGAAGGACAGTTTCTGGATCATTGACCCCACCCCACTGCCTCTATGAATATTTGGATGAATCTTGAAATGGTGAAGGCAGAATAGAAGCCCTATGACAGAGCATAAACAGTTTTGATAAGGAGTTTAAATTCTGAGCTACTGTGTACTTACCTTAAACAATACTACTAACAGAAAGGTTTAAGGTACTGAATTTAGTCATTGAATTAGGGGCAGGAAGGCAAGAAGAACTCATAGAAAATAAAGTTACATTTTTGAAGTATATCTGAGTTCTGGCAGGTAAACTTCAATTCCATTATAGTCAGCACCCATTGTTAAGGAGCATGTTTCCTTACAAGTCATTTCTCAAAGATCTCTCTATAAATTATGTATTTAAAGCAATACATTTTAAATACAAAATAGTAAATTTGGTTTCATTCCCGAATAAATTTCTGGGCAAGATTCTCCTTTACATTTCAGTCTTACGTTTGTAAAAGCTTTAAAAAAACCTCATGCTTATGCTTTCTGTCACCTCCAAAGCAGTGTGTCTAAAATCCAAACATCTTAGTCTCCATTTTTTCCCCACCAACTGATTTCACAACTAATTCTTCCTTATCTAATAGTGGTGCCATGCTTGTTATGGTTCTCCTGACTTAGAACTTTGATACAACTGTTTATTTCTTCCTTTCGTGAGATCTGTATATTCTCTCAGTCAACAGGCCATTTCAATTCTGCCTTCATAGTGACTCATCTCTTTATTCCTTTCGGTCCCTCATGTCTTAATGGTAATCCAGGTCCCTTTCATCTAGTGTTTAAATAACTCTGGTAGCATCTTAGCTGCTCTCTACTTTCAGTCTCTGCTCCTCCTTCATCCTTCTAAAAATAATCCTGTTGTGGTCTTCCCACTGACCCTTGTTCATCACCCTGCTCTTAATCCTCAGCGGCTCTCTGTCAAGTCTTTCGTTAGTCTAAGTGCTCAATGTGGCAGTCACTTCCTTCCACCAGCCAGTCTGTTGTCTTAAACAGAGCACTGCAATTCTTTCCTATCACAAACTGTTTTTATGGCTAACAGTTTGCCTTTTTGTTCTACTCATCTACCTCCTATGTTTTCCTGTTGGTTCAGACGGTAAAGACATCACCTGCAATGCAAGAGGCGCTTGTTCAATCCCTGGGTCAGGAAGAACCCCTGGAGAAGAGAATGGCAACCCACTCCAGTGTTCTTGCCTGGAGAATTCCATAGACAGAGGAACCTGGCAGGCTACAGTCCATGAGGCTGCAAAGAGTCGGATAGGACTGAGCACCTCCTATGACCAATTTCTCTAGATTTCCCTGTCTTCTTAAAATTCTCTTCTACTAATGAAAAGCCTACATTCTCTCACAGTCACCTCCTCCTCTAAACTATCCTCCCTTCTCCAGCTCTCAGGAAGAAGACCCACTTGGAATATCTGTAACATTTCAGTATGTGTCATACAAAATGACACTTGATTAGAGATTTTTAAAAACTATCCATTATTTGTCTCATCTATCAAGCTAGACTGAAAAGTACTTAAGAACAAAGCTTAGGTCTTCTCTTTCTTATATATTCTCCCTAACACTTAGAATAATCTTGGGCATATGTATTAATGTTCTGAAAAATTACTGGAAAAGCAAATGGTAACTAATTTATTAATGAACCAATAATATCCATTAAGCAAATTGTCAGAGAAGGTGATGGCAACCGACTCCAGTACTCTTGCCTGGAAAATCCCATGGATGGAAGAGCCTGGTAGGCTGTAGTCCCCGGGGTCACTAAGAGTCGGACATGACTGAGCGACTTCACTTTCAATTTTCACTTTCATGCATTGGAGAAGGAAATGGCAACCCACTCCAGTGTTCTTGCCTGGAGAATCCCAGGGACGGGGAAGCCTGGTGGGCTGCTGAACTTAGTTATTGTGATAAGCATTTAAGTACTAAAATTGTATTTCTTTAAGGATATTTTATTAATTGAACCTGTCCTTTTTTTAACAAGTCTAAATTAAGAGAGTTAACTGAGCAACATTCACTTTTACATGCAAATGGAAAAATTTTAAAATAAAAATCTAAAAACATGCTATAAATTATGAAGTGGTTTATAATTGTGGTTCCATTTTGGTCAATATACTTGATTTTATCCTAGGAAAATAAAAATACTGATCACTATCAACCTATCAACTATCTCTCAAGTTATTTTAGGATACAGGATTAGATATTGACCTGTTTGTTCATTCATTTATTCAGCAAAGATAAACCAGACACCCGTTTTGTGTCAAACATGGGTCTATGACTTATCTATGTGGCAACATAGATATGATCACTTCTTTCACAAAGCTTAGAATTTTTCAAAAAGATAAACAGTAAACACTCTTGAAAAAACAAAATACTTTAGAAGCAGTGGAGGAGTATTGGGGGAAGAACAAATTCTAGAGTTATGCTAGTTGAGTTTGATACTGGACAGGTTCAAGGCTTTCTAACTGTGATGCTGGCAAATTTCTTAACCTTATCAAGCCTTACTTTCTTCATTTGTATGTCAATGAAAGTCAAATTTGAAAAATGTAAGTTGCTAGAGCTTAGAGGGCTCTCTAAAGTACTGACAATTAAGTTGAATAGATACATTTGGAATTTTAATAACAATCACTAACAGGGTAAAGAAGTGCAGGGCAGGGCGATAGTGGAGGGGCAGAGAGAGTTAGGGACGTTTTCCTTAGGAAGTGAGAAAAGGAGAGACTTAAATGACGGGGTTGGAGGTGGAATTAATCTACAGAAGATAGAATTTATAAGAACAAGAGTTATGATCTGGAAGAAGAACAGAGAGAGTCAGGAAAACAGGAGAGGAAGAAAAACACTAAGTTCTATTCCCGGACCTTTGAAAGTGAGTGAGTAGCAGCTATGACCAGGGAAAGGTCAGGAGAGAGCCTGGTTTTATTAAGGACAGGGGATGAGGAAGTTAAGGCCATTAGAGGGCTTGTTTAAAATGGGAAATATTTAACCTGAAACATATGGAGGACTCATCTTTGAGTATCATGTATCAGTGAGTGATAGAAAAGGAAGTTACTTAGGATTCAGGCAAACAACTAGACTAAGTGTTGCTTAAAACATATATGGAATGGCTTTCATGTTAATACATCTTATGATTTAAAGGTACATTGTTTTTCTATTTTTGTAGCATTATAAGCATTACAAGTAACTTCTCATTTGATGATCCATTATGTAAAAAAAATTCTTGTCCTTGGCCCTTTTAAGCTGGTATCCTGCTTCATAATAATCCATTAGCTTTTAAAGTAAAATTTCTTTAATTTTGTCTCTTTATATATTTTTTAAAAACTTCTTTTTGTTTTATAAAGCTCTTTTGGGAACAACAGGACTAGTTACTGACTTAGACCATTATTATTTAAAATTTCCTGTCTGGAGTGTGGGTGTAGCAATAGCTAGGCAGGGCCAGCCATATCCCCTTAGCTCCGCACACCAAGGCCTTCTTAATGAATTTTCTGCTACTTTCTTTTGGAGGGCTTTTTCTAACCCTGGGAAAACTCGGCCTATGCAAAAGGCAAGGCAGAAATGCCCCAGAAAATTTATGCTGCTGGAGTAGCCCTCCACCTCGGACAGCTGGGGGAGTTGATCTAAAGATACTCTAACTTTCTTTACTCTTGTTTGGGATAATCCCAAGATGTGTTCCACATTGTTTTCTAGAGATCCAAGGTGGAATTAAGTCACATTTGTTCACAATGCTAACAAGGTGTCCAGATGATATTGATCTAATTCCTTACTCTGTTTCATTCTCAATTGCCCTACCAATGTTTCTTGGGATCACCTCCCAAGTAAATTACATGCACTTACTTCCTTGGTGCTGGATCTGCTTCTGAGAGAACACAATCTAAATTGGTGGGGAAATAAAAGCTATAAAAAGATGCTTTTCACCTCAATACAGTAAAAATAGAGTTTTATAATAAATCCGCAAAAACAATGTTATAAATATGAAAGTTCCAAATCAAAGGACTTTCAGGTCCTCTCCATATTTCATACTCTTTTCTTTCTCTCAAATAACAGCAGTAATAGCAAAAACTAAAGTTTGTAGAATTTTTTAAATTAGACAATAATGAAGTTATTATATGCTAGGCCATTTTTTAAACATTTGACACAAAAAATTCCCTTAATTCTCATAATGTCCTTGTAGTGTTCCATCAAGTAGATGTATTGTAATGATTGGGATACGATCATTCTAATTTTAAAGAAGTAAAGTTACAAAGTGAACTACATCAGAAAAAGAGAAGCAAATATCATATATTGATGCATAAATACAGAATCTAGAAAAATGGTATGCTATTCTATGCTAGGTCACTTCAGTCGTGTCCGACTCTGCGTGACCCCATAGACGGCAGCCCACCAGGCTCCCCCATCCCTGAGATTCTCCAGGCAGGAGTACTGGAGTGGGTTGCCATTTCCTTCTCCAATGCATGAAAGTGAAAAGTGAAAGTGAAGTCGCTTAGTCGTGTCCGACCTTCAGCGACCCCATGGACTGCAGCCTACCAGGCTCCTCCATCCATGGGATTTTCCAGGCAGGAGTACTGGAGTGGGGTGCCATTGCCTTCTCCAGAAAAATGGTATAGATGATCTTATTTTCAAAACAGAAATAGACAAAACATATAGACATAGAGAACAAATAAATGGACACAAATTGGGGCAGGGAGTTAGATAAACTGGGAGACTGGGATTTACATATATACAGTATTAATACTATATATAAAATAGATAACAAATGAAAACTTACTGTATAGTACAGGGAAATCTGCTTAATGTTCTGTGGTGACCTATGTTCTATGGTGATCTAGTGAAAGTTGCTCAGTCATGTCCAACACTTTGCGAACCCATGAACTATACAGTCCATGGAATTCTCCAGGCCAGAACACTGGAATAGGTAGCCTTTCCCTTCTCCAGGGATCTTCCCAACCCAGAGATTAAACCCAGGTCTCCTGCATTGCAGGAAGATTCTTTACCAGCTGAGCCACAAGAGAAACCTGTGGTGACCTAAATGGGAAGGAAATACAACAAAGAGGGCATATATGTATGTGCATAGCTGATTAACTTTGCTCTACAACAAGAAACTAACATAAAGCAACTATACTCCAATAAAAATTAATTTAAAAAGGAAGTAAAATGAGAAGTTGAATTTCTTGCCCAGAATCATAATATTAAAATTTTGAAATAACTCAAGCAGTGAGATTCCAAAATGCATGCTCATAAACACCATGCTATGAAACCTCTGTGCAACCAACCTCTGTGTCTGTAACCATCCCCTCAATAATCTCTTGTCAACCATGACTCCAACATTATTGTCCTATTCATACCTGTTCATAACCTTCAGAAATGCCAACCATCTGTCCCCTTGGATTCTCTTCTTAGATGAGAGCAAAGCCAAAGCCAAAGCCAAAGCACTTCAAACCGGATATATTAGAAATCAAACAAATGATTTTTCCCTCCAAATCTAATTCTCTTCTACATACCAAATTTTAGTTAGTATCGCCAACATTTAACCAGTGCAAACACAAAAATATTGAGGATATTACCTTCTCTTTCTATTATAGGAGCTTTAATCATGAATTAACGTTGATTTGTTTTTAGGTGTTTTTCTACATCTAATGCAATGATCATGTGGTTCTCTCCTTTATTCTATTAAAATGGTGAATCACCTTGACTGATTTTTTTTTTAATGCAATGTAGTTGATGTACAATATTATATTAGTTTCAGGTGTACTATCTAGTGATTTGACATTTGCATACATTAAGAAATGATCACCACAATAAATCCAGAAACCATCTGTTCCCATGAAAAATTATTACAATATTATTGACCATATTCCTTATGCTGTATATTACCTCCCTTGGCTTATTTATTTATAACTGGAGGTTTGTACCTCTTAGTTTCCTTAATCTGTTTCACCCCACCTCTCATCTCTCTCCTCCCATGGCAATTACCTATTTTTTCTTTTCATTCATGAGTTTCTTTCCATTTTGCTTTGTTTGTGTGGTTTTTCAAGATGCAACGTGTGAGTGATATCACTTATTTCTCTTGCCCTGTCTGATTTATTTCATTCAGCATAATACCTTCTAGGTCTATTCATGGTATTGCAAATGACAAAATCTCTCTGTTTTGGCTACTGCAAATAATACTGCTATGAACATGGAGTGCATATTTTTTCAAATAACTTTTTTGTTTTCTGTGTGTGTGTGTGTGTGCGTGTGTGCTCAGCCACTTAGTCATGTTTGACTCTTTGTGACCCCATGGACTGTAGCTTACTAGGCTCCTCTGTCCATAGGATTCTCCAGGCAAGAATACTGGAGTGGGTAGCCATTCCCTTCTCCAGGGGGCCTTCCCGACCCAGGGATGGAACTCATATCTCTTATGTCTCCTGCATTGGCAGGTAGATCCACTAGTGCCACCTGTTTTCTTGATTTGCATGTATTTAGCTACGTGTGCAGAGCTGATCTCTTTTTCACCTTGTAGCCAACAACTTTCAACCAGGGGCTAATTACCTTAGCTAATGTTAACAGAACCATTTAATATATGGATCTTGCTTTTTTGGCATTTTGCCCTATTTAACAGTACACTCCACAATGGGCAATTTCCACTCCTGTTCACACCCCAGGCTTGGGGTGGATGGGCAACCTGAAGTTATGCTCTCTGATAGAAAAACCACCAACACATGGATCTCAGATTCCCAATCCTTAAAATTAGCTGGAAGGTTTAAGTGACTTCTAAGAACTGTTTTAATGTTGTTGTCTATCCATAAATGGCCCTGGTACTCCACTCAGCAAACACCTTTTAATCACTTAACTTGTACCAAGTTATATTTGAGACTCTGAAATAAAAAAGTAAAAGGACTTGTCTCTACTTATTGGTAGCCATGATAGATTGTATTACTAATGAGCAAATAATAATAAAAATAATAAAAGTGGACCCACTTTCCCCTTCCACCACTCTGTATAAGAAGGATACCTCCCTGACCTGTTCATATTCATATCCCATTCAGGAGGTCACCGAGGGGATGTGATCACTAGTTAATCTATGAGCTGGATCCAGGCAGTCAGAGGCCCCTCACCCTCTTTTTTCATCCCTGAAATGTGCTTTTTGCCCATTGTTCCCACAGTGGGAACCATTTTCAAGGATGCAGTCTTGTGGGAGCAATCTGGTGTTGAGAGACCACCTGGATGGTATATGTGACTGAACCCAGTGAAGGCCTTTATGTAAACTCTTAAGATGCTGATGGGCAGGTATGGAGACTGACTCATCTTGCAGCCTCCTGTGTAGGTTCCCTCGCTTATTAACCCTGACACCTGCTGATCTGCAGTGGTCTGCCTCTTTCCTCAGTCTCTTCTTGTTCTCCAGGTACAGGGGCCACTTTGTGTACCCACATCAGTGGAATGTGAACAGACCTAAGGTACACAGGCTTCAAGTATCATCCATTATATCCACAGAGAACCACTGCCCTCTAGCTGGACCCCAGAATAAGAGAGCATGGAGCATTTCTGACTCAGATGACCCCTGTGAGTCCAGCCAAGCCACAGTCAACTCTCAGACCTAAGAAAGAGAAATAAATATTTACTGTTGTAAATCATGAGGTTTTGTGTTTGTTTCTGGCTACAGCAGAAACTGGCTAATACAGTAGTTTATAATCTAGTAGGGAGAAATATCACTTTCCCATAAATAATTTTAACCTATTATGAAAAGATTTTTTTTATATTTAAGCTTTTAAAGATCTTAATCTGGACTGGTTTACTACATTAGTTGATTTAATTCCTCTGATTATACTATGCTTTTCTTCTACTTGATACCTGAAGAACTTGAAACTCAAAAAAGATGCATTACTTGCCTCAAATTCCCCACTTAGAATGGGAAGAGCTTTGTTTCAAATCTGGGGCCTCTGAGTTTTGAATTCAAACTCTGGGTTCCTATTATATATTATCTTCCTGCCTCTGGCGTAAATATTTTAGTTGTTATATATTCAATTAGGTTTATACATGCAGGCTCTTAGAGAAACTAACAATGGCTGATTTGGGTAAAAAAAAAATTATTTTAAAGAGACTTTAATAGCTTAATTAAGCAGTGAACAGACTGAACTATCAAGCCCAGAGCAGCCTGCATCAGTACTCTGAATCACCTCCAGAACTGTGTTTTTGCTGCCATGCTCCAGATGCAGTAGATTGGGCCTGGTGAACTCTGCCGGCCTGACATCTCTGGACTCCCAGCTCTGCTTCCTGAGCTCTGGGAGACTGCCAGTCTTCATTCGAGTTTTCCTCTCTGTTCTGAGGCCAGGATATCCTGGCGGTAAACTGGGCCCCCCTCATTTACTTTTCCTCTCTCAGTTATCATGCCTGGAATCCAAAATCTGAAGGTCTATTGTTTTATTTAGTCTGGTTTTTAGTTGTTTCACATAGTCCCTGTTACTCCTTCTGGGCCCCAAACTGAATGTAATTGTAATTGTGCAAATAATCTGTGTTATTATTTTTAACAACAATGAAAAGTGTGTGTTTTAAAAGGATGTTGTTGCTGTTTCTCCAAAGCTGTAATTAAATTGATGTGCTTATGGATGGTGTTTTAGATTTGTGAAAATCCATTGTATGCAGCAGTGAAAAAGTATATTTGATGACTATGTCCAAAGGCAATGCATGTAAGAATTTTGTAACATTGTTATTATCTAAGCATAGACCTCCACCATCACCCTTAACAGTTGCAGGATGGGGAAATTTCTCACAGTTGGCTTTATTTGACAAATGCTTCTAGGGATGCTTGGTGTATGCAGATAAATCTCTGTATATATTACATAAAATAGAATAGCTGTATGACTTCTGTCTTTCTCTCAACCAGTAAAATAGAGCTTTTGAAAAAGTACATACATTTATAGCCTTAATTTCTTTATTTTAAAATTTTTTATTGAAATATAGTTGATTTGCAATGTACTATTACTTTCAGGTATATAGTGAAATGATTCGGGTATATATTCATTCTTTTTTAGATTCTTTTCCATTATAGGTAAAGATAACTAGTACAGTTCCCAGTGCTATATAGTAGGTCCTTGTTAGTTATCTAGTTTATATATAGTAGTGTGTACATTTTAATCCCCAACTCCTAACTTATTCCTCCCCTCCCTTCCTCATAAATTTTTTTTCTATGTCTATGAGTCTGTTTTGTAAATAAGTTCATTTATATTATTTTTTTAGATTTCACATTTAAGTGATATCATGTTTGTCTTTCTCTGTCTGACTCACTTGACTTTTTATGATAATCTTTAATCCATTTCTGTTGCTGCAAATGACTTTATTTCACTCTTTCTTATTAGCTTCAGTTCTTAAGTTTAGTTAAGACATTACTTATAGATTGTGTCTCTAGCCTCATTATGTATCTACCAAGAGCAGACAATCTTGATTACTCTATTCACTGCATCTTTAAAATTATTTTGATCATTGTCTGATGAATCAGAGATTATCACTGAATATTTTAGCTCAGTATGAAGGTTAAGAATTTCCCTTAGTAAAACAATCATAACATAGTGTTGGAATAGACTTTATTCAATTTAATAATGTTAAGACTTTAAGAATTTTTTACTAAGAGCTGCAGTCTAGAAAGGAAGTTATGTAGGGAGTAAACAATGAGGAGACCTGTGATGGGCTTATGTAATTTCTGCTAGTTTGGATTCTCAGTGACTGCATCTTAGTGTCCTAGAATACTTTTACAACAGAGTAGACAGTATAGAAAGAATGAAAGAAAGTCACTCAGTCATGCCTGACTCTTGGCAACTCCATGGATTATACAGTCCCATGGAATTCTCCAGGCCAGAATACTTGAGTGGGTAGCCTTTCCCTTCTCCAGGGGATCTTCCCAACCCAAGGATCAAGCCCAGGTCTTCTGCACTGCAGGTGGATTCTTTCCCAGCTGAGCCAAGAATACTGGAGTGGGTCGCCTATCTCTTCTCCAGCAGGTCTTCCCAACCCAGGAACAGAATTGGGGTCTCCTGCAAGGCAGGCAGATTCTTTATGAACTGAGCTCTCAGGGATGCCCATAGAAAGACTGGATTACTTCAAATTTTACAGAAAATTGGGGGATCATTTAGAGTTTCATCACACAGATGTTTGCCTCTTGGTTATCTACACCATTTTTTCAGAGAAGGGATGCTTTGAGGGGCTTATGAAGTTATGCTTAACAAAGAATTGATGTCTTGAGATGATCCTAAAGGATACACTTTCACACTCTTGGAAGAAAGGAAGTTGGACCCTTTGGTCTACAAGTAACAGAAACAATGGCTACGCAGAGGAAATTGCATATGATGGGACAAGAACATTGATTCTCATACAATCAACAGAAGCCATGAATCCAGGGCACATTTCCACTTCTAATGGCAACCATATCCAGTATTCTTGCCTTGAAAATCCCATGGGCAGAGTAGCCTGACAGGCTGCAGTTTATGGGGTCACAAAGAGTCTGACACAACTTAGCAACTAAGCTCAGCTATCATATGTGTTCTCATATGTCTGCTGACTGGTTTCCCCTGTGTTCAGTCTATGAAGAGGAAGGCAGCATTCCATAACTGAACTCATATGATACAAGTCACCCAAAGGCAAGGACAGATTGGCAGTCCCATGTCTTAATTCCCAGAAGAGAGAATGTCAAATCCCAAGTCTTCATTCCCAGAAAAAGAGAATGTGAGTAGCCATCTTGGTCAGAAGTTCACTTGCGGTCCCATGGGGGACTGCATTACTGTGAAGAGCTCATCCTTTCAGATTATTATCTGTAGAGGGAGTAGTTCCTGAAGGAAAGATCATTGTGAAGAAAATATCTCTGTGCCTATGAATTGAAATGTATTCATGGAAAGGGAAGAGGAGGGTTATATTATCAACTTGAAAAGTTAATGTCATGAGGATGCTGTGCAGTAAAAATAATCTGTTAAATTTGATGTGGGGCTAAGAATCTGACAGTTCTATAAAGTCCTCAGACTGGACTGTATTATCCAGTCAGCTAAGGTCCTCTCATTTCTCACCCTTCAGTGACTGAAATCAGAGGGCTTCTCTGCTGATGAAATGTTGTGGTTTGGCAGTAGCTGATCTGTTTGTCATTACTGTTGTTTTTGTTTAATTGCTAAGTCATGTCCGACTCTTCTGCAACCCCATGGATTGTGGCCTGCCAAGGTCCTCCGTCCATGGGATTTCCCAAGAATACTGGAGTGAGTTACCATTTCCTTCTCCAGGGAATCTGTATGTGATACACTGAAGTTTCTCAATCTTGAGTTGAAATTGTCTGGCATTAAGCTTGTCTGGTTTTATGCTAAGATATCATGCCTCTAGTGACATTGATAATCTTAGCACACTCCATACCAATCCTTTTTTTCTTGAACTTCTGCACGTATGAGCTGTTACTGGAGAAAGTGAAGGCCAACCAATTCCTTGATAAAACAGTACAGGTTTGACAAGTGGGTAAAGGAACAGTTAACTCATGATGTAGTATCAGTGGAGTTTCCTATACCTCTTCCCTCTCAAACCAGCTTCAATTTTTTTTTTTTCTTTTGGTTGTCTAAATGAGATAGGCTTTCTGGAATTCAAATGAAAGCTTTCATCTTTACCCAACAAATACTATAGCAGGTAATATTTCAACAACTTTTAATGAGTTTTATACTTCCATGTTGGAGAAGAGAATGGCTACCCACTCCAGTATTCTTGCCTGGAGAATTCCATGGACAGAGAAGCCTGGCAGGCTACAATCCATGGGGTGGCATAGAGTCAGATGTGAGTGAGCAACTAACATACAAATATGCTTTCATATAAATAAAGTATCTGAGAAGAAACTTCTTTAATTGTAAGGAAGAGTTACCAGTGAGAAAATCTTAATAGAAGTCACCAGCATTGAATGTCCACAAATAGCTACCACCTCCTCTACTCACCTGTTTGCATCTGTGTGCCCGTACTCAGCCCTCACTGCTCTTGATGGTCTTAACAGTTTATTCTCCCATGTAATGTCAGATTTCACCTCATCTTGCTTAATCAGGAAGACTCCTTTGATATATCTACCTTCTTTTTTGCTAATTATTAAATTCTCTCTCTGTTGGATAGCTCCTATCAACACATATACATACTCTCATTTCTCCCAGTTTAAAACCAAAACAAAATAAAGCAATCACTCTCATTTTAACCTCCAGGTACCCTCCCATTACTCTGAGTATGTTTTTGTCAAAACTTGACGTCACCTATTTTTACACAAGTTTTCCTCTTTTCATCATTTAATCTCCTCTTTTTCTTCAGCAGATACAATGATTAAAAATAACAAAGACAATACTGTCAGCACAAAACCTTTTTAATCTAATTGAACACTTCACACCGGAAGACATTTTTACATAAACATTAGTATTTTGTTTTCTATAAAGCACTATGTTTCCACTGAATTATAAAACTTGATATGATTTTGGAAAAAAAACAAAAAGAAAGAAGAAAAACACCAGAGAGATAGTCCTCAAAAGCAAAAATTTAAATTGCTTTAATTCCCCTGATCACTCTATAACATATTTGTGGTATCATCCAAATCTTGATTGAAAGTTCTTACTAATGTATTAGGGCTTCCCCAGTGCTCAGCAGTAAAGAATCCACCTGCAGTGAAGGAGACGCAGAAGACAAGTGTTGGATCCCTGGATCGGGAGGATTCCCTGGAAAAGGAAATGGCAACCCACTCCAGTATTCTTGCCTGGGAAATCTCATGGACAGAGGAGACTGGAAGGCTACAAAAAGTCAGTTGCAAAGAGTCGGATATGACTGAAGCAACCGAGCATTCCCACATATACTAATGTATTTCATTAAAAAGAAGAATAAAACAAAATTGAAAACCAGTGTTTTTGTATTGCCTTACTGAGGTTAAATGTCCAAAAGAGATTTATGAAGTCAAATTTTATACATTTCTTTATTCCACATGGAATGGATAAGGATTTTGTCCCTTATTCAATTTTTTTTTTAAGTTTCAAGTCTGCATTGTAGTAGTTTCATCATTTTATTTAAATCTTTTATTAGCTAAAATATAGGGTAATTGCATTTAAATGAAAGTGGGGAATTTTCTTTGAATTATAAGAAAAGCTTTAGGTTGGAAGGCAGATCTGTGCCTTTCCAAATGATAGACCTGGGACCCAGTCATTCAAGTGTTGCAAAGATGTTGTTTGGTTGCTCAGTTGCGTCTGACACTTTGCGCACCTATGGACTGCAGCACGCTAGGCTTCCCTGTCCTTCACCACCTCCCAGAGTTTGCTCAAACTTATGTCCATTGAACTGGTGATGCTGTCCACCCATCTCATCTTCTGCCATCCCCTTATCCTCCTGCCTTCATTCTTTCACAGCTTCAGGATCTTTTCCAATGAGTTGGCTCTCCACATCCAATGATGTAGCTTGGAAATAATAGCACCGACCTAGATGGTTGTTGTGAGGATTAAGATAATGCCAAAGAACTTTCTAACACAAAACTAAAGTATGTTTCAGCTGCTGCTGCTGCTGCTGCT
>SJYX01017346.1:0-10238 GCA_006410675.1 Oreotragus oreotragus | reverse complement strand
GCAGTACAGCAACCTGGAAAAACATGAGAGTTTAATTTAGTGGTAGATGTTAAAGATGTATTTTACTGTTATGATGGCTCCTGATCATTTATGTACATGCTTTGAAACATTTTGAAATGATTTTAATAGTGAATATTGAGCAAAATTGGGTCTACTGAAAGCTGGGAGTAGCAGGCAGCCATCAATATCTATTTATACTCTTTGATTTGTGTAAGAAGTATGAATCTTTATTCAGCTATTCATTCAAAAAATATTTACTGAGTAGTACTTTGTGTCAAGCAGTTGGGATAAGTGAACAAGGTAGAAAGGCTGAATTTCATTAAATATCTTATAACTCAATAGATAATACATGTAAACTGGATAATATATTGCATAATATAAGCTATGCTTGAGGGCATATTGGAGGATTTAAAATAAAAGTAGCATCTAATCCTGATTTAGATTCTTGTAAACATTTTCCAAGTAATGGCTGCCAAAATTGATTCCTGAAAGATGAATAGAAGTTAGAAAGGGATAACGTCAAGGGAGTAATATAGACAGATGAAAAAATAGGTTCAAAAATCTAGAGGAAGTAAATGTTATGCTTTATACAAAAATTAACTCAAAGTGAATCAGAAGTTTAAATATAAGTTGTAAATATGTAACAAATAAACATAGGAGAAAATATTTAGGCAAAGAATTTCTTAAATTTGATACCATAAGCATGATTTATAAAAAAGAAAATAGATAAGTTGGATTTCTTGAAACTTTAAAATGTCTATTCTTCAAAGATTCTATTAAGGATATGAAAATACAAGCTACAACTGGGAGAAAATGTTGCTAAAAACTACTAGCATCCAGAATATATAAAGAGCATCAAAAACTGAACAGTAAAAAACCAAAAGAATCTAATTAGAACATGGATAAAAGACAAAAGAGATATAACACTCTTGAGGACATAATAATGATAAATAAGAACATAAGATATTCAACATTTTAGCTGTTATATATGCAAATTAAAATCACAATGGATATCACTGCACACCTTTTAGAATGGCTAAAATAAAAGCATAAGGACAATATCAAGTGCTGACAAGGACACAGCAAACTAGATTCCTCATATATTGCTGATTGAAATGTGAAATGTACAGACATTCTGCAAAACAGTTTGATAGTTTCTTGATACAGCTAAATATATGCATGCTCAGTCATGTCTTACTCTTTGTGACCCCATGGAATATAGCCTGCCAGGTTCCTCTGTCTATGGTATTATCCTGGCAAGAATACTAAATTGGATTGCCATTTCCTTCTCCAGGGGATCTTCCCAACCCAGCGGTCGAACCTGTGTCTTCTGCATTGACAGGTGGATTTTTTTTTTACCATTGAACTACTTGAAAAACCCTGTAACTACTGTACAGTCCAATAACTGTACATCTCAGGATGTTTCCTGGAGAAATGAAGAAATGTTTACACAGAAATCTGTACGTGAAATTTTATAACAACTTTATTCATAATTATCAAAAAATACTCAAAAACCAAAAACAATCCAAATTTCTTTCAACAGATCAATGATTAAACAAACTCTAGTACATCTATACCATAGCATTTTATTAATCAAAAAGGAACAAATGCATGTGACAATGTGATGAATTTCCAGAGGATCAGCTTGAGTGAAAATAAATCCCCAAAGTTAAATACTGTTTGATTACATATATATAACACCTTAAAATGATACAATTCCAGAAATAGAGAATAGAAAGTTGTCAGAGGCTAAGGTGGAGTAGGGAGTGTTGAGGAAGTGTGGGTGGCTGTGAATGGGCAAAATGAGGGCTCCTTGTGATCATGGAAATGTATCTTGACTGGATCAGTTTCAACATCAGTCGTGATACTGTACCATAGTTTTGCAAGATGTTATCAATAGGGAGAAATTTAGAAATGAGCACATGGAATTTCTCTGTATTATTTCTTACAAACTTGTGGATATACAACCATCATAAAAATAACAAAATATTTAGAATTATCATTATGGTTTGATGTATAACAATTATCATATGTTTGAACCTGCATAAGTGACTGAATCTCTCCAATCTTGCATAGGAAGGTTCTCTGTTCCCATATTTCTGTAACTGATATGAATAGGTGGATCTCTGAGATGTTTATGAAAACTTGGGAATAGTTTTGATTTATTAAATGGTAGAATTTCTATTATAAATGTTTAAATATGTTTCAAACATTTGAAAGGATAATTAAATTTATGACCACATTTTGCAAGAAAATATACAAATCATATTTTTTATTTAGTTTTGCTTGGTTTTAGCTAATCAGTTACTTTCAAGTTAAAAAAAAGAAAAAGAATTTTATATGGTTACAAGGCATGGCATTTAGTGTAATTTTTGTCAAAAAGTACAAGTGGAAGTAAAAAACTTCAAATTTAAATAATGAAACACAAAATGCATGTTCTAAGTTGTCAGCTGACAACTTTTCATATAGATGACATGTGCACTGTAGGTATAAAACCATATTTTATTTTTAGACAATTGCAGGCTGCTTACTGGTTAGTTGAGAAGTTGAAAATCATTTAACTTTTATTATTTTATACAACTTTCTACTTGTGGGCCAGGCCAAGATAACTTAGATAAAAATAGTCTAAAGCTAACATCTAGAAAGAGGTAATAATAATAACTCATTGTGTATTAAGAACTTATTCCAATGGCTATCTACTAGGTTTCAAAATATATGGTACTTATATTGGACAAATGTCCAGATCAGCACCTTTTATTGTTATCATCATTATTTTCATATTTGAAGGTTTTAAGATGGTAGGTAAGGGACAGTTTAATAAAATTTATTCTGGAGAACAGTGTCAACAAAGTAAAAGAAACAAGAGAAATACTTTGAAAGGCTTCCTTCAGATTTTTTCAGAGATTATCACTTGTCATAAATTGAGATGAAAAATAAAAACAAACAAAAAATTTCTGCAACACAGATGTACACACATTTTTAGGGTATCTTTATTTGTTGCATGAAAAAATCACTAAATAGGACCTGACTTTTAAAGAATTATATATTAAATAATGGGGATGGGAAAAAGTGGAAACAGTGACAGATTTTATTTTCTTGGGATCCAAAATCACTGTGGATGGTGACTGCAGCCATGAAATTAAAAGATCCTTGCTCCTTGAAAGAAAAGCTATCACTACCTAGTTCAGTTCAGTTCAGTCTCTCAGTCATGTCTGACTCTTTGCAACCCCATGAATTGCAGCACGCCAGGCCTCCCTGTCCATCACCAGCTCCCGGAGTTCACTCAGACTCCTGTCCATTGAGTCCGTGATGCCATCCAGCCATCTCATTCTCTGTCGTCCCCTTCTCCTCCTGCCCCCAATCCCTCCCAGCATCAGAGTCTTTTCCAATGAGTCAACTCCTTGCATGATGTGGTCAAAGTACTGGAGTTTCAGCTTTAGCATTATTCCTTCCAAAGAAATCACAGGGCTGATCTCCTTCAGAATGGACTGGTTGGATTTCCTTGCAGTCCAAGGGACTCCCAAAAGTCATCTCCAACACCACAGTTCAAAAGCATCGATTCTTCGGTGCTCAGCTTTCTTCACAGTCCAACTCTCACATCCATACATGACCACAGGAAAAACCATAGCCTTGACTAGATGGACCTTTGTTGGCAAAGTAATGTCTCTGCTTTCAATATGCTGTCTAGGTTGGTCATAACTTTTCTTCCAAGGAGTAAGCCTCTTTTAATTTCATGGCTGCAGTCACCATCTCATCATTTTGCCAACAAATGTCCATATAGCTGAAGCTATGGTTTTTCCAGTAGTCATACAGGGATGTGAGAATTGGATCATAAAGAAGGCTGAGCACTGAAGTACTGATGCTTTCAAGTTGTGGTGCTGGAGAAGACTCTTGAGAGTCCCTTGGACAGCAAGAAGATCAAACCAGTCACTCCTAAATGAAAGTGACCTTGAATATTCATTGGAAGAATTGATGCTGAAGCTGAACCAATACTTTGGACACCTGATGAAAAGAATTGACTCACTGGAAAAGACCCTGGTTCTGGGAAAAACTGAAGGCAGGAGGAGAAGAGGGTGACAGAGGATGCAACTACTGTATGGCATCACTGATTCAAAGGACATGAATTTGCTCAAACTCCGGAGATAGTGAAGGACAGGAAAGCCTGGCATGCTGTGGTCCGTGGAGTTGCAAAGACTCAGACATGACTTAGCAGCTGAACAACAACATATTAAATAATAGTTTACATTTCAACATGAAAAGCAAAAGCTTACTTTTACTGGCTACAAGGAAAATTTCTCTGCAAATAATGATCATGAAACTCTAGTTTTTTATGAAAAAATTTCAAACTACTTTGAAACAGCACAAGTATTGCTTTTTCTTACTCCAAAATAGTAGGATATTAAACTGAAATTTAAACGCTGCAAGAGAAATCTCAATAAAACCCTGAGACACAGAAAAAGTAAATGAATCATTGCTGTTGACTAAATAGTGGCAGATTATTTAGATGGAAAATGATATATAAGAGAAAAAGACATGAAAATGATCAACGATATCAATTTCTCAGTGAATTCTAATCAGAAAATAAAGACATTTTAAAAATAAGCATAAGAAAGAAAAGCAAAGGAAATACATTTTAAGTAAAATGTTTTTTTTTTAAGAAAAGAAAGTTTTCTCCATCCTGGAGACCACAATATGAATTTTATAGTAGCCCTTAATGGAATAGTAAAGGATTTCTTTCTTTTTTTTTTTTTTTTTACTTTATTTTACTTTACAGTACTCTATTGGTTTTGGCATACATTGACATGAATCCGCCACAGGTGTACACGAACTCTCAAACATGAACCCTTGGATTTTCACAAGCGTGAACATGAATCCCCCAGTGACTGAATTTACTACCCTGTGGTTTTTGAATTTGACTTGAAATGTGCTTCATGCTTGCTAGCTTAGTGCTGCATTAAATTCGAGCTAAAAGAATCTTTCCTATTTCACATTGTTCATATAAGATACATTTCCTTCTTTTTGTTGGTTAATATGTAAGGATAAATATTTAAAATGCATTTGGGAAGTTATCACCTTAGTTAAAACTGTTTAGATATCAAATATACGTACACTAAAGTATTTTTTGTGATCTTCTGTCTGTCTACAGGGCTGTCCTGTGGGGCTGGGGTTATAGTTAGTTTCAAAATTATAATTTGTTGTGGCTTCATCATCATTACTATTCCTTAGTCACTCATCCCTCTCAACTCTTTTCTACTTTACTGTCTTATTTTGCTACTGCTATATACTATGTGTCTTACTATCTTCACAGCTGAGTGCCTCAAGATTGGGTAGTTGGGATTAGATGTGGTATTCCAGAGAAAGTTGCCAAAATCAAGCTCTTTATATATCAAAATCCTTTAGAGAAGCAGAAATTATTAGCACTACCTGATTTGTACCTTGGCTGGTAATGAAGATCAACTGTTAAATATTTTACCTATGTTAACATAAATTTGAATTTCCTATCTTAACCCATCTTCTGAAATAAGTGATGCTCATGGTAAAGATGCTGATGCTGGGAAAGACTGAAGGCAGGAGGAGAAGGGGATGACAGAGGATGAGATGGCTGGATGGCATCAGGACTCAATGGAGATGTGGGTTTGACCCTGGGTTGGGAAAATCCCCTGGAGGAGGAAATGGAATGGCAACCCACTGCAATATTCTTGCAGTGAATATTGGAGAATTCCAATATTCTTGGAAAATTCTTGCTTAAAGGAGCCTGGTGAGCTGCAGCCCATAGGGTAGCAAAGAGTCGGACAGGATTGAAGCTACTTAGCACACACACATCTTTACCCATCTCCTAAACTAAGTCTTCTAAGATAAAACAATATTACATCCATGAGCAGAAAATTACTCATGAAACCTAGAGTTTGAGGGCATAAATATAGTTCAAGATTTTCTTCCCTTTCCAAACAAACAAATGGGTACTATCATTCTAAAAGCACATATAGGAAAGGTTCAGTTTGGAAGTGGATAGATAAATAATGAGGCTCTTGGTAAGGACAGATGGCAGATGAAGGTATTGACTAACATATGAACAACAGATATTTTTAATATCTTGTGTGATAATTTCAACATTTGTATCTTGTCTGAGTTTGTTTATAATCCCTTTTTTTAAAAGGGATTTTTTTGATGTGGATCATTTTTAAAGTCTTTATTGAATTTTTTACTATACTGTTTCTTGTTTATGTTTTGGGTTTGGGGGCATGAGACATGGAATCTTAGCTCCCCTACTAGGTATCAGACCTGCATCCCTTGCAATAGAAGGCAAAATCTTATCCAGTGGACCACCGTGGAGGTTCCTGTTATAATTCTTATGTTGTCTCTTCAGATTATTTTGTTGTGATTGTTGTTGCTGTTTGAGCTGCCTTGTAAGTTTTTGTATTATAGGTTTAAAAATCTTTGACTTTTTTTTTTTCCCCCTATGTGCTTTTTTAATCTCTGTTGATTTGGACTTCCATAAATTATCCTCAGAGAAGGAGTTCATGTTTGGGCTTCCCTGATGGCTCAGATGGTAAAGTGTCTGTTTGCAATGCAAAAGACCTGGGTTGGGAAGATGCCCTGGAGAAGGGAATGGCAACCCACTCCAGTTCTTTTGCTTGGAAAACCCCATGGTCTGAGGAGCCTGGTAGGCTAGAGTCCATGGGGTTGCAAAGAGTTGGACTCGACTGAGTGACTTCACTTCAGCAGTAATTCACAGTTGCCATTCTGGTTTCTGTTTGATTCTGGTTTCTGTTTGAGTTTTGCTAAAATCTGGGAAAGAAAGGGGTTTCCCTGGTGGCTCAGCAGTAAAGAATTCGCCTGCAATGCGGAAGAGAGAGAGAGAGGAGATACAGGTTCAATCCATGGGTTAGGAAGATCCCCTGGAGAAGGAAATGGCAACCCATTCCAATATTCTTGCCCAGGAAATCTCTTGGACAGAGGAACCTGATGAGCTACAGTCCATAGGTTACAAAGAGTTAGACATGACTGAAGTGACTGAACACGTGACACGGGGAAAAAAGAGCCATACATAACCTTACAGTTCAGTTTCATGGTTCAAACTCACTGGGGCTAGGAACTCATGCTTCTCTAGTGGTGTAACATGTTCTCTCCTCTCCTTTCTACTTCCTTCTTTGGCACCTTGTTTCCCGGTTTATTTCCTTGAAGCTCTAACTTCTGCTTATTATGCTACCTGCCACCTCATCACAAATATACTTGTGGTTAGACAAGAAGGCTAAAGAGACTGTGCTCAGTTGGTCGGTCATGTCTGATTCTCTGCAGTCTCATGGACTATAGCCCACCAGGCTCCTCTTTCCATGGAATTTTACAGGCAAAAAAAATATTGGAGTGGGTTGTCGTTTCCTTCTTCAGTGAATCTTCCCAACCCAAGAACTGAATCCATGTATTTTATGTCTCCTACACTGGCAGGCGGATTCTTTACCACTAACTCCACATGGGAAGACCACAGTAGATGCAGCACTATCCCCAACTGGAATGAGATTCTGGCAATGCCTTTTCTCCTGGAGATTAGGCCTTACTATGAGAAATATTCTGGGCATATTTCACTATAAATGTTCAGAGAAGGGAATGGCTACCCACTGCAGTAGCCATGGAGAATCCCAAGGACAGAGGAGCTTGGCAGGCTACAGTCCATGCAGTTGTAAATAGTTGGACATGACTCAGCCACTAACATTTTCACAGTGCTTATTTTGTTCTTACAGGTCATATGATTTCTGTCTTAACTACTCAACTCTTCTGTTGTAGTACAAAAAGCAACCATAGACAACATATAATTAAATGGGTGTGCATGTATTCCAATAGAACTTTATTTATAAAATCCAGCTTTAGTTTTTGTGACATAGTTCACAGATCTCCATTTTACCACTGTTCCCAGACTCAAGGCTCAGCTGGCTCTAAAGCAAGAAATTCAAAGTAAGACCCATAGAAGGCACAATAGACACCAAAATAGTTGCATGATCTAGTCAATTTACATAGATATACTTAAAAATAATTATATGACTGAGGGGTCAAGGTTGAAGGACATAAAATGTTGAATCAGACCACATTTGTTGATATTAGAACTCTAAAGCAAAGATTTTGGATTAAGTGTTTAAGTTTGATGAACTAAGATATCTAACAGCGTACCTGATGAGTTCACTGCAATGTAGGCTCAAAAATATGAGGCTGAAGAGGCCAAACTTCCTTTGTGTATTACAGAAGATGGTATCAACAAACTTGGGCTTCCCAAGTGGCGCTAGAGGCAAAGAACCCACCTGTAATGCAGGATACATAGTGAGACATAGGTTTGACCCCTAGGTGGGGAAGATCCCTGGAATAGGAAATGACAACCTATTCCAGTATTCTTGCCTGGAGAATCCCCATGAACTGAGGAGCCTGGTGGTTTACAGTCCATAGGGTTGCAAAGAGTCAGACATGGCTGAAGCGACTTGGTACACATGCATGCATCAACAGACTTAAAAATATTGGAATGCTAAAAAGAGTTTATCAAGTAATATTTGAAGAGACATCTTGAGAAGGGCAGACAACTTACTATTTTTGTAACAAATTTATGATGAGGTTCCAGAGTCCTTTCAATACAAGAGAAACTGGGACCTTTGTGTCTTCAAACTTTTCAAAAAATTTATATCACTAATCATCATCCTAGCCATTCCTAAACAGACCTGTAAACTGTAGATTGTGAAAGGAAAAATCATAAGAATCCTCAGGGATTATTGAACATTGATCTTGTAGGGTGAAAGAATCACCATATTTTATCAGTCAGAATAGGGGCTTATGGGACTTTCCTAGTGGTCCAGTGGTTAAGAATTTGCTTGCCAGTGTAGGCGACATGGGTTTGATCCTGGTCTGGGAAGTTCTACATACTGAAAGGCAACTAAGCCCAATTTCCTCAGCTATTATGCTTGAGCTTTAGAGTCTATGCGCCACAATTACTGAGCCCATGCCCCACAGCTGCTGAAGGCTGCGTGCCCCAGAGCCTGTGCTCCACCACAAGGGGAGCCACCGCAATGAGAAGCACTGTACCACAACTCGAGACCTCCTTCACACAGCAACGAAGATCCAGCACAGCTGAAAAATTAAGAACACAAAATAAAATGCTATATTGTTAAAAAAAAAAAAGAAGAGCTCATGGGAGTGCTGTAACCAATGAAGGATTTTTATTGTGAAGTTTTGCTTTAGGTCTGTTTCACCATGGGCTTAGTTATCCCAGGATGTGTCTGCATTTCACAATTATCTATCTCTCTTGCAATGGGGTATGGGCCAGTGGAGTTCACTACTCCCTGAAGAGAAGTGTTGCCTTACACAGTGGATCTGAGCAGCATTATTAGATCGTTGGAGTCAAGTTATGATGGCCTGACCTGTGAGTAGTATTTTAGAAGGTGAAGTCGCTCAGTCATGTCCGACTCTTTGCGACTCCATGGACTGTAACCTACTAGGCTTCTCCGTCCATGGGATTCTCCAGGCAAGAATACTGGAGTGGATTGCCATTTCCTTCTCCAGGGGATCTTCTCGACCCAGGGATTGAACCCGGGTCTCCCGCATTGGAGGCAGACACTTTAACCTCTGAGCCACCAGGAAAGCCCAAGTAGTATCTTATTTGGGAAAAATACAGAAACTGTGGCTTGCTCTCCAGCATTCTTCTTCATCTTTTCTAGCCATGAAGCTTCAATCATCAGCATGTGGACTTTCATTTAGTATGAAATCTCTAAGTGTGTGTATATGTGTTTATGTGAGGTGGAACGTGTTCAGTCATGTCCAACTCTTTGCCAACCTGTAGACTGTAGACCACCAAGATTCTCTGTTCATAGGATTTTCCTGGCAAGAATCCTGGAATGGGTTGCCATTTCCAACTCCAGGGGATCTTCTCGACATAGGGACTGAACCCATGTCTCCTGCATCTCCTGCATTGACAGTTTCTTTAACACTGAGCCACCTGAGGAGCCCCAAAATTTGTAAATGGACCTGCCCAAATGGTCATAAGCAGTATACAGAGGTAGTGACTTTGAATTTATGTAATGTAATAGAGTGCCTGATGAACTATGGACGGAGGTTCGTGACATTGTATAGGAGACAGGGATCAAGACCATTCCCATGGAAAAGAAATGAAAAGAAGAAAAATGGCTGTCAGAGGGTGCCTTACAAATAGCTGTGAAAAGAAGAGAAGTGAAAAGCAAAGGAGAAAAGGAAAGATATAAGCATCT
>SJYX01017345.1:81505-105434 GCA_006410675.1 Oreotragus oreotragus | reverse complement strand
TGAGGGGCTCCAAAATCACTGCATATGGTGATTGCAGCCATGAAATTAAAAGACGCTTACTCCTTGGAAGGAAAGTTATGACCAACCTAGATAGAATATTCAAAAGCAGAGACATTACTTTGCCAACAAAGGTCTGTCTAGTCAGGGCTATGGTTTTAACAGTGGTCATGTATGGATGTGAGAGTTGGATTGTAAAGAAAGCTGAGCACAGAAGAATTGATGCTTTTGAACTGTGGTGTTGGAGAAGACTCTTGAGAGTCCCTTGGACTGCAAGGAGATCCAACCAGTCCATTCTGAAGGAGATCAACCCTAGGATTTCTTTGGAAGGAATGATGCTAAAGCTGAAACTCCAGTATTTTGGCCACCTCATGTGAAGAGTTGACTCATTGGAAAAGACTCTGTTGCTGGGAGGGATTGGGGGCAGGAGGAGAAGGGGACGACCGAGGATGAGATGGCTGGATGGCATCACAGGCTCGATGGACATGAGTCTGAGTGAACTCCAGGAGTTGGTGATGGACAGGGAGGCCTGGTGTGCTGCGATTCATGGGGTCGCAAAGAGTTGGACACGACTGAGCGACTGAACTGAACTGAACTGAGTACCCAGTATTAGACACTTGTTTTTTCCTTCAGAGTATTAGCAGAATATGCACAAGTCAATAATGAAAGAAAATCCACTGAGTCAGTTTTGTGCGGCATTTCCACTACTCTGATAAGAAGGAAATATATACATAAGCTTGCTTGAGCTAAGAATACAAAATGTGTGTTTTGGTGATTCTCCGTCCAAGATAAATGTTCTCGTGCTTGCGTTTAAAACTGGCAGTGCATAATATGGGAAAATTCATGCTAATGGTTAAACATTTCCTTTTTTTTTCCTTCGCTTAAAACAGAAAATAAAAATCACCATGACAATTTGAGAATGATTGAAGAAAGGAAAAAATGTGTATTTTAGTGCCTGCTCTTGGAACCAGGGGCCTGCACTTTCCTTGTGTTCTGGATCCATACGTCACAAAGCCAGCTCTGCTCCCAGGGACCCGCTCCCAGGACGGGCTGAGGCCTCGGTCACACCTTCTGCTCAGCCTCACCTCCCATATTTCCAGAGGCTGCATCTCCCCCCAGACCCTCCCACAAACCCTTTTCTGTCTTCCATAATACTTGCGGATGGTGTTTTGCAAAATGTTTCCAAATAGCTGTGGGGTGAGGAGATGAACACACACTTTCACAAAATTCTCATTCAATCTCCATCTTTCAGTAGGAAAAAAATATAACAATTTTCTGTCTAATAGTTACTAATAATTTTTTCTTCACTATTGCCTCCCTCAGTGGTCAGGAGTCCTTTGGATTTTTCTTCCTTTTCCTAGCAATCATTCTTTATTTTGTGCTGTGACTTACATGGATAATAGCTCCTGGTTTCCTAGATGACTCTGTGAGGCTCCGCCAGGCTGAGGTGGGGAGTGGCAGCCCACACCAACCACCTCCATCCCCTTCACCAGGCTCCATTCTGCTGGGATCACCCCAGGGGTGACTGGGGGTGAAGTTTGGAAGGAACCACAGCCCTGAGGGTGGCAGTGGTGTTGGCAGAATCCTAGAGGGACAGCCTTGCAGCCTATGCTATTTGAAAAAACAATAGCTCAATTTAAGAAACAAAAGAGAGGCCATTTTTAGCTTTTTTGAATGATCACAATGTATTAGAACAGTTCTAAGAATTTACAAACTGCTTTAAAAACAATCCTAAGGGTTCCCAAGTCCAAGGGAGTCTTGAATAAAGACACAGCCCTCAAGGTTGGGCCTCAGACTCTAGCTCTTTTTTGCCTGGGAACTGCTCACTGAGTCTCACCCGCTGGTTTTCCTGAGGACAGGAGCTTTGTGGCTGAGCCAGGATTGGGCATCTTAGCTAGGTTCATGGGGAGTAGAACCTGAGACTTTGACCAAGGTCATCAAGAGATGCTTTGCCGGCTCCTTCTCAGTGCTCCATCTGCTAGGTGAGCCACTGTTGAGTGCCTGTTGTATATCAGGTCTGTGCTGAGGAGGCCCTGGGGAGACAGTGGTGAACAAAACAGAAACAGTCCCTGCTGTTTTGTTTTGTGTTTTGTTTTAAGGAAAAATTCAAATAGGGAGAGTAAGTCCACTTCTTGTGGTGTTGGTTGGTTTCGATGTTTTTAATAAAGCATACAAGCTGCAATAGGGAAACAACCTTAGGGAAGAGCAGCTTAATCATAAGGCAATTGAAGGAGAAAAAAACAGAAGCACTCCCTGATTCAGGACTGACATAACCCAAAACTATTTGTGTGACGCCTTGAAGTATTCTGAGTTTAGAGGATATATTTTAACTACTGCTCCTGCTGCTGCTAAGTCACTTCAGTCGTGTCCGACTCTGTGTGACCCCATAGACGGAAGCCCACCAGGCTCCCCCATCCCTGGGATTCTCCAGGCAAGAACACTGGAGTGGGTTGCCATCTCCTTCTCCAATGCATGAAAGAGAAAAGTGAAAGTGAAGTCGCTCAGTCTGTCCGACTGTTAGCGACCCCATGGACTGCAGCCCACCAGGCTACTCTATCCATTGGATTTTCCAGGCAAGAGTACTGGGGTGGGGTGCCATTGCCTTCCCCGATATTTTAACTACAGTTTTACATATTTTTATAAAGAATCCAAAGCTCATTTTCATTATGAAAGAACTGAGTTGCACCCCTAAAACCCACATTTCATGTGCTTTTTAATTGATAATAAGCCAACCAAGTCCCAGGATGGTAGCATTATCTGTCTTCTTCAGTCTAGGATAGATAGGTAGAGATCTCTGCATTCATAATTCTTAAAAGTCAGTGCATAAAGTACATCAGGTGCATGGAAAATTGTAAAGATAAACTTTGATAGAAGACCAGTTCTCTCTCATGGTGAGTGCCCGAGTGATTTAATTTTCTTCCTCACCCTTATATACATTCTTTAGTTTTTCTTCAATGAGCAAAACTGCTTTACTGTTCAGAGAAAAAAGCAAGTGAAGAAATAACAGAGACGGTGTGTGTAGATACCCTACAATCATAGCCGTGTAAAAACGTGAGCACTCATGAGAAACAGCAACCACGGGGGTGAGGGAAGGAGACGAGAGGACTATGAATACGTCTCTTTCTCTTATGGTTTTCTTTTTCCAAAATTCTTACTTCAGGTAGGAATGTCTTAAATATTCAAGTGAGAGAAAACTAGAAGATCAGCAGAGTCTTCAGCTGCAGATGATGCCATGAGGGTCCAGACTCTGTCCTCCCTCTGATCCCCTCCCCAGGGCAGCACTAGTCCTGCCTGCCATGTGCACCACATCCTCACCTCAAGTAGGAAGCAAAGACAGAGATAAAATGGGCATCCTTTCCCCACAGGTCTGTGTCTTCAAAGAAACCAGTATTTCTCAGAGTCTTCCAGAAGATTGTCTTTTACATGATCTTGGACAGAATTAGATGTTCTACCATCATCCCAGAATAAATTCTATAGACAAGGTCAAGTAAGGCACCAAGATGGGTTCATACCAGCCTTGTGCAGTGGAACTTTTTATGATGATGGGATCTACTCTATGTCATCCTGCTGCATGGTGGCCACTAACCATGTGTGTCAATTAAGCTCTTGAAAGGTGATTGATGTGATGAAATCCTGAATTTTTCATTTTGTTTACTTTCATGAATGTAAATGACTTCAGGCAGCAACTTAGTGGAAGGTGTGTGCGTGCTTGCTCAGTCATTTCCAACTCTTTGGGGGTTCTGTGGACTGTAGCCTGCCAGGCTCCTCTGTCCATGGAATTTTCCAGGCAAGAATAAAGGAGTGGGTTGCCACTTCCTCCTCCAGGGGATCTTCCCTACCCAGAGATCGAACCTGAGTCTGCTGTGTCTCCTGAATTGGCAGGCAGATTCTTTACCACTGAGCCACCTGGGAAGCTCTATTGGACTGTTGTCGGTTTAGATAAATTACAGTTTATCCCATCTCCTACTGGAATCGAATTTGCAAAAAAAGCAGGAGAAGAAGCCGCGGTTGTTGGATAGAACCCACTAACACCATCTTAAATCAAACTTAGTAATTTTACTTGTTTTTTTTCTTACTTTTTTATATCTATTTATAAAAAATATTTTTTATAAATTTATTTATAATTTATTTAAATTTATTTTATTTAAATAAATTTATTTATTGGACCAATTTATTGATTGATTTCTTACTCTTTGGATGAGAGATATGTGGGACCATAGTTGTCTTCCAGGGATTAAACTTGTTTCCCTGTAGTGGAAGCTCTGAGTCTTAACACCTGGATCACCAGGGAAGTCCCTGAACTTTTATTTTCAATAAAAACAACAAATAAGGCAGTGCTTCAAGTACCCTGAGCTTTAGAATTCTGTACACTTCTCCTTTTCCAGAAACAGAGCTGAAGTAGATATAACATGTGCTAGAAAAAAAGGACTGGCTTTTCCAGTCCAACTGCAGCTAAGTATAGGGCTTCCTGTTGTGTTATCGATAGGTGAGAATCAACTTAGTTTCCACACAGGATGGTGGGTACCGTGGGATGCTGGAGGGCTAAAAGTAACTATGGATTAGCGCATTCAAATTGCATTTAACTGTTAATTTTAGCCATGCCCATACCTGTGTAAAGCTATGACCCTGTAGTGGATATTGGTCTCATCTTTTTCTCTTGCATCCCATGACAGATTATCCCTTCTAAGGAGCACATGTGACCATTTCTAACAGTGATGCCAATGAGCTACACAGACAAATGCTTCCATCTGGAAACCCATAAGTCTAACAACTGGTTTTCATCACCACCACCTGACCCTGAATCCCACCATGGGGAACCAAGTTTCAGTGAGACTGTTGCTGGCCAAAATCTTGGCTTTCTGTGCCCACCAAAGCCAAATAAGAAATACAGAGGCAGTGCCTGGAGGAAATAGAAAGGTGGCTTTAATTCTCAGCTGGAAGAGAGGGGAACACAGTAAATTCATGCCTCAAAAACTGTGCCCTCCTTCTCCATGAGGAGTCTAGGGGCTTATATAAGATGAGGGCTCACAGTCAGGAGCCAGTGATGAGGAACAAAAGTGTTTAGGACCTTGATTTCTTTCTCTTGGATTTTTTCAAAAGCAGTCATAAGCTGGTGTCTGAAATCCAATAATTGAGTCTGGCGGTTTGGTGGTTCTGTGGCCTTCTTTCTGATATTTAAAAAGAAGAATTATAAGAAGAGTTTTGTAAAGATAAACACCAGATGCAGGATGTATTCAGCACATTTTCCAAGGAAAATAGGTGGAAAGTGTAGTTTTTGCAGAGTTAGGGGCAGAAAAGCAAATTTAGTTACAGACATGCAGAGTTAGGAGCAGTTAAAGTAAAAACAACTAGCCATGTTCAAGCCTACTCACTGTTCTCTTTTTATCTTCCTTGTTCTCAGGAAAGGAGAGGAAAAAAAAAAAAAAACCCATTCCTCTTTTTCCCTTTTCACTACAACAAGACCTGGACTTCCTCCTCTCTCCAGAAGCTTGGGTTTCTGAAAGTAAGTATGAAGACAGAGCTTTGGATGTAAAAGCTTATTAAGGATCAAAACCTATGAAATATAAGAGGAGAACGTGGGATTTGGCAGAGGAGAAAGTCTAGTTGAAGTTTGGTCGTGGTAAATCTTGAGCATCACAATGGGGAACTCTGGTCACCACACATCAGACAGAAGCTGCCAGACTTGTAGTCTCCTTTCTGTAGACAGTCACAAGGTGCAGACCAGCCTGGGAAGACTGCGCGCTCAGGCAAGGCTGCTCTCTGGGGCTGAGGCAGACCCTGCAAGAGTCCTCATCTGGGGACCCCCCTCTGCTCACACCTCCACAGCTGGAGGCACGTCTTGCCTTGAAAAGGAGTCTGAGCAGTGCATCTCTGTGCCTGCAGCACACGGTCAGGATAACTTCCTTTGGGCATCTTTATGGAGTGGAAGCACAAAATAGCCCTTTTCTGAAGAGTTAATGAAGCCATCTTTGAGGCTCCAGTTCAATATGTTTGACCAAACTGCCCGTTCTTCTAAGTAGGTCTGGAGTCCACTGTGTGCTCGCACCCTAGAGGGCAGTCAAGCCTTAGACTGGTTTTTGGTGTGTGTGTGTGTGTGTGTGTGTGTGTGTGTGTGTGTGTTTCTTTAATTTCTGATGTGGTTTTTTTGGTTGCATCATGTTCCAAGTTGTAAATCTGCACATTGAATGGTCAAAATGATCTATTGAATTAACTGCTTTTCCCCATTTTACTTCCAGGAGCCCTTTCAAGAAATGTGACCCAATTGTTGAAGGTCTTTTTTTTTTTAATTTCTATTGTTCTTTTCCCTTGGCTGTTTTTACATGCACACACCACGTACGTTCAGCTGAGTGCAACCATCTACTTTGGAAGACACATCAGTTTTAATAAGCGTGTGATGATTTGCCAAATAGGCGGTAAAATAGCTTTCTAAAATTTTTCATTGTGAAAAATCCTCATCAGTATCTATTTGAATACACATTCAATCAGTAAGAATACTTAATGAATGCTTATTAGGAAGATGCTTTCAAGCTATGCTTCTAAAATGTGGTGCTGAGGAAGACTCTTGAGAGTCCCTTGGACAGCAAGGAGATCCAACCAATCAATCCTAAAGGAAATCAGTCCTGAATATTCACTGGAAAGACTGATGCTGAAACTGAAGCTCTAATACTTGGGCCACCTGATAGGAAGAGCTCACTCACTGGAAAAGACCCTGATGCTGGGAAAGATTAAAGGCAGGAGGACAAGGGGGAGACAGAGGATGAGATGGTTGGATGGTATCACCGACTTGATGGACATGAGTTTGAGTAAGCTCCGGTGATGGACAGGGAAGCCTGGCCTGCTGCAGTCCATGAGGTTGCAAAGAGTCGGGCACGAATGAGCGACTGAACAACAACGTTACGAAGAAGAAATGTCGCCCTCATGCCTCACACTGACCTGCTGTGCAAAGCCCTTATGCGTGTTATTGCCTTTTACTCCTGCCACAGCTGAAGAGGTGAGAAGAATAGGAAAGAACATCCTCATCCCACAGACCAGATGTTTCCCTCAGAGCAGCTGAGTGACTGAAGGAAGACACCAACCCCCAGATTACGAAGCAGCCTCTCATTCCCAGTTTTCCCAACAAACCCAAGTGTGCAGAGGTACATTGTAGGATACATGTATTCCTATTGCATTCTGTGCCTGCTCTTTGAGAGTCCCTTGGACAGCAAGGAGATCCAACCAATCAATCCTAAAGGAAATCAGTCCTGAATATTCACTGGAAAGACTGATGCTGAAACTGAAGCTCTAATACTTGGGCCACCTGATAGGAAGAGCTCACTCACTGGAAAAGACCCTGATGCTGGGAAAGATTAAAGGCAGGAGGACAAGGGGGAGACAGAGGATGAGATGGTTGGATGGTATCACCGACTTGATGGACATGAGTTTGAGTAAGCTCCGGTGATGGACAGGGAAGCCTGGCCTGCTGCAGTCCATGAGGTTGCAAAGAGTCGGGCACGAATGAGCGACTGAACAACAACGTTACGAAGAAGAAATGTCGCCCTCATGCCTCACACTGACCTGCTGTGCAAAGCCCTTATGCGTGTTATTGCCTTTTACTCCTGCCACAGCTGAAGAGGTGAGAAGAATAGGAAAGAACATCCTCATCCCACAGACCAGATGTTTCCCTCAGAGCAGCTGAGTGACTGAAGGAAGACACCAACCCCCAGATTACGAAGCAGCCTCTCATTCCCAGTTTTCCCAACAAACCCAAGTGTGCAGAGGTACATTGTAGGATACATGTATTCCTATTGCATTCTGTGCCTGCTCACCCTTGCCCACGGATTTGGGTGCCGAGAGCTACTGTCATAAAGAAGAAAAGAGATGGAGAATGAGGAAAACGAGCGAAGGGTAGATTATCAAGCTCTGTGTACAGAACATGATGGGGGATTTCCTTGTGGTCCAGCAGTTAAGAATCCACCTTAGAGTACAAGCTACAGTCCATGGGGTCACAGATGAATCAGACACAACTTAGCGACTGAACAACAATATTGTTATAGCCACGCATTCCAGAAAACAGACTCACTCAGGAGGACAATCAGATGGTGGAGTGCAGTTTATTACACCAGTGGCCCAAGGCAGAGTCTCCTCTTAGCCAAGGACTCCGACCAGCATTTAAATCTTTTATACCCCATGTGTACGTGGTCCGAACCCACCACCCAAAATTCCTTGAGACTTACATAAACAAAGGAAGGATAAATACAATCACAATAACCCCATCATTCATGTTTAAACAGTTAATAATCAATAAGCCCGTGGTTACACTCCAAACAGTTTATAATCAATAAGCCCAAGGTTACATTTCGATAGATATAGAAAAAAATTATGACCTGTCTGGAGGCAGGGGTGATCAGTGTATGTTTTCTTTTAGGCGATGAGTAACCTGGATATGATCTTCAAGAGTCCCCTGTCCAGAGGGGGTCTTATCCTTCTGTTGTAGTTTCCACAGGCACTAAGCACAGAGTTGAGAGTCCATTGGAGAGGTGGCTAAGCATGATCAGCATAAGCAGGCCTAAGATGGAGTCCAGGCCCAGTGAATTCCTTCTTCTATATATATATGACTGAATTGGGCTTCCCTGGTAGCTCAGCTGGTAAAGAATCCTCCTGCAACGCACAATACCCCAGTTTGATTCCTGGATCAGAAAGATCCAGGAAAGGAAAATGCTACCCACTCCAGTATTCTTGGGCTTCCGTGGTGGCTCAGATGGTAAAGAATCTGCCTGCAATGTAGGAAACCCAGGTTCAATCCCTGGGTTAGGAAGATCCCTTGGAGAAGGGAATGGATATGAGTTAAATTATTGAATAAACTTTTCACAGCCTACACTCTGTCAGTTGTTCAGAGAATCTGATTCCCATCACCTTGGAAATAAAACATCAAGGTTTTTTTGTGTGTTATAAACATTTATATCTAGATAAGGGCTTAACTATTTCATTCATGGTAAAATTTAAGGAAATAGAGTTATAGCATCCTCGTTGCAAATAAGCTCTGTGGTAAAATCTCAATAATTTTGAATATTCTGATGTCTGTTTGATCTTACTCACCCCTCCCCATTATAACATCTACAGTCTGTTGAGAAACTCTAAATCAGATGACCCCTGGGTTGGTGACCACAAATCTCAGAATTTCTGGAGCGGGATCAATTCCCAATATTCTCTGTCTTTTTCTAGGCAGATATAGTCATAAATCATAACAAAACATTCTTTGGCAGACTGGTTCCCAATTTTTTTGATTCAGAAAATATGGTCACCAGATTCTCAAAACTTCTGGAAGGTTTTCTTAGAAATTGTTCAGGGGAGCTCTGGGTGTTCCCAGAACAGTTTGCCTGAAAATAAATCTAAGTATCCCAGGACCTATTTCCATGAGCCCACAGCCTGTTCCCCTAAATCTCAGAAGGTCTCTGTGCCTCCTGGCTGGCCCTTCCCACCTCCCACCTAGCCCCCATCCTGACCTGTCCAGCCTGCATGCTCAGCCTCATTCTGAGGAGGTGGTCCTTCCTGCCTTCTGCTCTGCAGCACCACTAACCATCAGTGCTGTGTGACTTCACACGGTTTGCAATCCTTTCACAGAACTTGTGGCAAAAATGTTTACGCTAAGGCTATCTTCAGTGACATACCCCAAGGAGCATCCCTTGAGATAAGAGGCTTTGGGGGGAGGTGATCCTAAGCAAGACTGGATGGAATGAGGTGATCTGGGAAGCTGATACAGGAAAGAGATGGAAAGTGATAAAAAGAGGTTTGGAAGGGAGCACAGGAAGGCAGCTAGGGCTCAGCTCCAGCGGAAGCCTCCAGGAGACAGTCTAGAACCTATATGCCTCACCAAGGGGCAAGGGAACCAGAGCTCTGATCCACGAATTCCCATCTGAGGTCAGTTTAGAGTCACTCCTGGGGGCTCTCACCAACCCCACGAAGAGCCTATACTACATGAGTCTCCTGAAAGCCCTCAGTCAGGCACAACAGTGTTTGCCATAAGAAGCCCAGGGAGTGTGTGAACCGGGAGGCCAGTAGTCTCTGCCACTAAAATGACAGATGTCTGCTGGGCATGATGAACCTACACTGGGACCAAGTCCCAACCTGGAGAGTTACAAGCTCGAAGTTCATCCATTTCCACTGACTTAGCCTTCTTGTTACAATAACTGTAACATGTGTTGGGCGGACACAAAGTGAGGCCAAACAAACTGAAATGTTGGAGTTTGTAGCAGAGAAACGTTTACTGCAAGGCTATGCAAGGGGATGAGGTGGCTCATGCCCTAAAAAGCCCTGAGCTCCCTGAAGGGTTTCTGCAAAGCATTTTTAAGGGGCAGGTAAGGGGCAGGGGTCATGGGGTCTGTGATCAACTTGTGCACAGTTGTCTGATTGGCTGATAGCGGCCAGCACGGTGGTATCACAGGGGTTCACAGCATCAGTCCTTAGGCTCCAGGAGTCCTGGAGCTATGTGCTCAAGGTCTTCAGCAGTTCTTCCACTTGGTGTGTGTGGGGAGGCGGGGCAGGGGGTCACATCTGCAAAGCAACTCAGGAAATTTACATCAGATACTATTATCTAGGTACTTCAGAGAGGAGGTACAAGCTTGTATCTAGGTACAAGCAGAGGACAGGGGAAGGCCTCTCCCAGTAAGGTCCCACAAGTTCCGGTTTGGTTACACTCGCAGCATCATCTTTCAGGATTTGAAACAGCTCAACTGGAATTCCATCACCTCCACTAGCTTTGTTCATAGTGATGCTTTCTAAGGCCCACTTGACTTCACATTCCAGGATGTCCGGCTCTAGATGAATGATCACACCATTGTGAATAACTGGGTCGTAAAGATCTTTTTTGTACAGTTCTTCTGTGTATTCTTTCCAGCTCTCCTTAATATCTTGCGCTTCTGTTAGGTCCATATCATTTCTGTCCTTTATTGAGCCCATCTTTGCATGAAATGTTCCCTTGGTATCTCTAATTCTCTTGAAGAGATCTCTAGTCTTTCCCATTCTGTTGTTTTCCTCTATNGGACAGAGGAGCCTGGCGGGCTACAGTCTATGGGGTTGCAAAGAGCTGGACACGACTGAGCGACTAACACTTTCATGTGTATGATCTCATTTAATACCGGATAACAACTCTATTGGAATTATTTTCGCTGTATTTTAGATGAGCAATGAGGAAGGCCAGGGTTTGATCCCTGGGCCAGGAAGATCCTCTGAAGAAGGAAATGGCAACCCACTCCGATATTCTTGCCTGAGGAATCCCATGGACAGAAGAGCCTGGTGGGCTACAGTCCCTGGGGTCACAAAAATCAGACACGACTGAGCAGCTGACACTTTACTTACTTTAGATGAGCGACTGAGGCAATAACGTGTAAAAGCAGCTTATTCAGAGATGAATCCAGGCTCTACCTCCTAACCTAGAACTTAAGGGGGACTTCGAGAATAACAACCCACCCTTCTCTGGATGGTAGGAACAGCGTGTGGAAAAAATGTGTTCCATGCTGGTTGCTACAGTAATAGGACCACAGGCAGAGCACAATAATCAGGGCAAATATGAAGAAGACACGAGAAACCTAAGAGCCTCTAAAGATGGAAAGCAAAGGGTTTAGGAATTTTTTAATAATGAAGGTCTGTGCAGAGGCAGATTAGTCTTATATCACACAAGAGTAACCCAGGCCCTTCCCCTTCTCATTCCTGAAAAATTCAGTCCTAAAGCCATGAGAAGGGACAAAGGAAGATAGGCCTTTGTGCAGGAATGGGTATGGAGAGAGATGTGAAAGACTAGAGCCGGGTATCAGAGAAAGGTGTTCACAAGGGGATGCANTCTGTGCAGAGGCAGATTAGTCTTATATCACACAAGAGTAACCCAGGCCCTTCCCCTTCTCATTCCTGAAAAATTCAGTCCTAAAGCCATGAGAAGGGACAAAGGAAGATAGGCCTTTGTGCAGGAATGGGTATGGAGAGAGATGTGAAAGACTAGAGCCGGGTATCAGAGAAAGGTGTTCACAGTGGGATGCAGGCTGGAGCACCAAAAGGTAAGCAGAGGAAGACTGGCTACATAAAGGGACATTTAATCAAATGAGTAAACTGTTAAGTAAAATGGGAGCCAGGATTCTCACTGTCAAAGAGGTAGTTATAAGTATGGAAAAGAAAAAAACGAAAGTAAGCCCTGTGGTGGTGTCAGATAGGGATTTGAGATACCAGTGTGAACACATGGTTTTGAAAATATATAGCTAGATATGGAAACACAGATGTAAACGTGAGTTATGTGTGCATATGTATATACACACATATTCCACAGTCCTGTCCATTAAAATGGCCCAGAGGTGGTGATAGCCTCCAAGCAATGAGCATACTTAGCAACTAGATATTGGTTTCTACAGATCATTCTCTATGCAAAGGAACTAGGGCTCCTTGGAGAAATGACTGATATAAAACATGACATTAGTAAATTACAAAATGATCTTGGAATATCTTTTTCTGAAAGAAAGCAAAGATGTGTTCAAAGAATAATGGAAGTTAAAGGGCATAACGTCACTGCCACTGACGGCCAAACCTGGGACCAATGGGAGCATTAAAGTAAGTAATGAGAGTAACAGTTCAATTAAAACATACTGGAGAAAGAGAGACCAGAAGTTCCCACTGATATTAATTAATTAATTGAAATTTTGATGAGGAATGGGCTATTGACATGATTTCACGATAACTTGCCACAAGATATATACATAAATTACAAAAGGGAAAAAAAGTCACTTTATGATGGAGAAACGGCAGGTAGCATTTCAGTCAAGTGACCAGCATCAGCAATGGAACAAACGCAAACAGAAATCAGTGCCGCTTGATGGATGCAATAAGAGGAACTCGGTACCACCTCTGTAATTATCCTGCCAGAGATGGACAGCCTGAATCTAAGAATGAGAAGATGGCGGGCCAACCCCAATTAAGGGACATTGTACAAAATAGCTAGTTTAAAATCTTCAAAAGTGTCAAAAATCTGACCAGTGAAAGACTAAAAAAGACTAAAAGACCCAACTAAATACAATGTGTCTTCTGAACTGAATTCTTCTCCTTTAGAAGACAAGATTGGAATAACTGAGAAACTTGAATGAGGTCTAAGATTTAGATGGTGCTAACATGCTAGTAAAGTAATGCTCAAAATTCTCCAAGCCAGACTTCAGCAATACATGAACCATGAACTTCCTGACGTTCAAGCTGGTTTTAGAAAAGGCAGAGGAACCAGAGATCAAATTGCCAACATCCGCTGGATCATGGAAAAAGCAAAAGATTTCCAGAAAAACATCTATTTCTGCTTTATTGACTATGCCAAAGCCTTTGACTGTGTGGATCACAATAAACAGTGGAAAATTCTGAGAGAGACGGGAATACCAGACCACCTGACCTGCCTCTTGAGAAATCTGTATGCAGGTCAGGAAGCAACAGTTAGAATTGGACATGGAACAACAGACTGGTTCCAAATAGGAAAAGGAGTACATCAAGGCTGTATATTGTCACCCTGCTTGTTTAATTTATATGCAGAGTACATCATGAGAAATGCTGGACTGGAAGAAACACAAGCTGGAATCAAGATTGCCGGGAGAAATATCAATAACCTCAGATATGCAGATGACACCACCCTTATGGCAGAAAGTGAAGAGGAGCTAAAAAGCCTCTTGATGAAAGAGAAAGAGGAGAGTGAAAAAGTTGGCTTAAAGCTCAACATTCAGAAAACGAAGATCATGGCATCCGGTCCGATTACTTCACGGAAAATAGATTGGGAAACAGTGGAAACAGTGTCAGACTTTATTTTTTGGGGCTCCAAAATCACTGCAGATGGTGACTGCAGCCATGAAATTAAAAGACGCTTACTCCTTGGAAGAAAAGTTATGACCAACCTGGATAGTATATTCAAAAGCAGAGACATTACTTTGCCGACTAAGGTCCGTCTAGTCAAGGCTATGGTTTTTCCTATGGTCATGTATGGATGTGAGAGTTGGGATGTGAAGAAGGCTGAGCGCCGAAGAATTGATGCTTTTGAACTGTGGTGTTGGAGAAGACTCTTGAGAGTCCCTTGGACTACAAGGAGATCCAACCAGTCCATTCTGAAGGAGATCAGCCCTGGGATTTCTTTGGAAGGAATGATGCTAAAGCTGAAACTCCAGTATTTTGGCCACCTCGTGCGAAGAGTTGACTCACTGGAAAAGACTCTGACGCCGGGAGGGAGTAGGGGCAGGAGGAGAAGGGGACGACAGAGGATGAGATGGCTGGATGGCATCACTGACTCAATGGACGTGAGTCTGAGTGAACTCCAGGAGTTGGTGATGGACAGGGAGGCCTGGCGTGCTGCGATTCATGGGGTGTCAAAGAGTCGGACACGACTGAGTGACTGAACTGAACTGAACTGGCCCGACTACCTTCTCCCCACAGGATCCTCTCTCCACTGGAGAAAGGTACTCCCCATCCTGAACCTTAGGCAGAGCCTGAAGCTAATAAATAAGTGCTTAGCACCCAGGGTCCATGAGCCATGGATTTCCACTGTGCCTGGACCACATTTTGCTTCCATGTACAGGCAGCCCCGGATGTCCCCACAACTGCACATCACATGCTGGACAATTGCTTTGTAATGTTGATTGGATGTGACGCAGTGCTAGGTGTGGTCCTAGCCTGGGGGACTTCAAATCTGAATAAACCTCTAAGTGTCTTTGAAGTATGGTATTTTCTTTCCCTTTCATTCAGCGCTTCTTCTAGGCAGGTGTTGACATGTTTATTATTCACACAGAGGTCTCCAGGATACCATCTCACCAAACACTTCAAATTTATGCAGGAACTTCCTTCCAAGGAGGCCACAGCTCTTCTTAATATACCACCACTGTTATCACACAGTTTGAAATGCAAGGAAATTGCCATGTGAAAGAAAAGGGGGAAGACAGATTTTCCTTTGTGGCTCAGCTAGTAAAGAATCTGCCTGCAGTGCGGGAGACCTGGGGTTGATCCCTGGTCTCCCTGGGAAGAGAGGGAGATCCCCTGGAGAAAAGAAAGGCTACCCACTCCAGTATTCTGGCCTGGAGAATTCCATCAGCTATATAGTCCATGGGGTTGCAAACAGTCGGACATGACTGAGCGAATTTCACTTTCACATTTAGAAAAACCGAGGCAGGCCGAGGAAAGCAGCTTTCATAAAGGCTCAAGGTCTTTCATCAAGGGAGCAGGAGGACGAGTCTGCACCTACAAAGGAGGCAAAATAACAATGAGACCACCCGCATGGAGGTGTGTGCGGGAAGTGAGGTGCCCTCCCACAGGCCTGATATAGGACCAGGACACAGTAACTTCAGGCCATCTTCATAAGCTGTTAGGAAGCCAGAGTCTTAATGTGCAGCTCCTCCATCACGTGAGTCACCCAAGCATCTGAGTAAAACAGGCAGACTTGAATGCATGGACCAGTCACAGCCTCCTCCATGTGAGAACCACAGAACTTCCATGAGCCTTGCATTTCTTCTCAGGGAAGTTATCTCACCAGCATCACCTTCCACAGGTGATCTGAAGCTTGGGAAAGATGCACATTTTGTGTAGGTGGGGGTTCCAGCTTTCAGTCCTTCACTCCCTGCCTCTGCCATGGGACTTGGTGGCCAGAATGTGTTCCTGGCCCTGTCAGGAGTGAAGTCAGCCACATAATCAGATTTGACCACAGGGATTCTGGAAGATTCTGGTGGAGGTGATGCCTGCCAAGGCCATAGGTGCTAGGTGGTTTGGTTTGGCCTCCTTTTTTTTTTTTTTTTTTTTTTTTTAAGATAGTTTTAGGGGACTTCCGTAGTGGCTCTGTGGTAAGGAATCCACCTGCCAGTGCAGGAGACATGGGTTCGATCCCTGATCTGAAAGACTCCCACATGTCTCAGAGCAGCTAGACCCGTGGGCCACGACTACTGAACCTGTGGTCTAGAGCCCGTGAGCTGCCACTACTGAGCCCGTGAGCCACAGCTGCTGAAATCCACACACCCTAGAGCCTGGGCTCTGAAACAGGCGAAGCTGTCTCGAAGAGACACCCTTGCACTGCAGCTGGAGAGTAGCCCCAGCTCACCAGAACTAGAGAAAAGCTCTCACAGCAAGGAAGACCGAGCACAGCTGAAAATAAAAAAATATATAAATAAAATTATTTTTTAATCTCTTTTTAATGTGGGTCATTTTTTAAAGTCTTTATTGAATTTGTTACAGTATTGCTTCTGTTTTATCTTTTGTGTGTGTGTGGTTTTTTTTTTTTTGGCCACAAACCATGTGGGATCTTCCATCCCAAGCAGGGGTGGAACCTATACCTCCTGCACTGGAGGGCAAAGTATTAACCACTGGACGGCCAGGGAAGTCCCTGCTTTGGCCTCTGGTTGGATTTCCTTATGTAGAGAAAAGTTCCAGCTGTTACCACCGTCCAGTCTCATCTAGAACACGTTTTAGGGTTAACAATAGCGTTATAAAAGCAGTAATAGTTCACGTGTATTAAGCTCTTACCGTGAGTCCGGGCCCTGCTCTCAGCCCTTTATATCATTTAGGTCACATAACTAACTCCTGGGGAAGGCAATGGCACCCCACCCCAGTACTCTTGCCTGGAAAATCCAATGGACGGAGTAGCCTGGTGGGCTGCAGTCCATGGGGTCGCTAACAGTCGGACAGACTGAGCGACTTCACTTTCACTTTTCTCTTTCATGCATTGGAGAAGGAAATGGCAACCCACTCCAGTGTTCTTGCCTGGAGAATCCCAGGGATGGGGGAGCCTGGTGGGCTTCCGTCTATGGGGTCACACAGAGTCGGACACGACTGAAGTGACTTAGCAGCAGCAGCAGGAGCAACTAACTCCTGACAGCTCCACGAGCCAGAGCTATTGTCATCCCCTTTTTCTACACAGCAACAGAGGCCCACAGAGGACAGGCCACTTGCCTAAGGTCTTCCAAAGGCCATGGGCTCGCAGTTTAAAATCATGTGATCTGACTCCAGGACCAACCCGTTCACCACTGCAAATTACACAGTACCAAGAAATTGAGTGCAAGAAGCACAGAGACGTCTCCGGAGCACAGACCTGTCTAGAAGCCATGTGCGTCATGACAGAGAGCTCCGGGTACCGAGTGAAACCAGCTCTGAATCCAAACCCTGACTCGGGTTTCCCTGGCTGTGTGGTCCTAGGCAGACGATCTGCTGAACGTTTCAAGACTTTAGTTTCCTCACCTGTGCAATGGGATAACATCAGTCATTCACCACTAGAACGTTTATGAAGATGAAAGACTGACGCTGAGTGATGTTAGTTACTGTCTCCCAGGTAGCCAGGCTGGAAGCAGCCCCCAGCAGGGAATCACTGCAGAATCCCGAGCATCTCTTTTGAAGAGCAGAGTGGGGAGGACAAGCGGCAAAAGCCCTGATGACAAACTTTTCCCACCGCTGTGCTCGGTCCTAGAGCAGCTCTGATGAGGACAGAACAGCCCTTTGTCCTCTAACTGTAAAAGCCAATACTATTGAATTGGGGTTTTCACTTTTAGATCAGCATCCAAAGGACTGGACCCCTGACGTCACTCCACTCTGCTAACCCACGTTTAGAGGCGCCGAGGATGCCAGGCAGGGGCACAAGGCCAAGGACACGTCAGCGCGGCTGCCAGCAACAGAATGGGTGGCCTCAGCTCCAAGACCAGCCACTGCCTGATGACATCGGGGCCTGTTTGGTTTTCCACAGAATAAAAATATCATTTATTTTAGCACCAACTTCCAAACTGGCAGAGCCACCCTCTCTCCATCTTCTAAGCCATCACCTTATCTTTGCTGGAGAAAAAACATCTGCATTCATCCATTTAACAGACTGTTTATTGGGCTTCCCCGGTGGCTCAGCTGATAAAGAATCTGCCTGCAACACGGGAGACCCAGGTTCGATCCCTGGGTCGGGACGATCCTCTGGAAAAGGGAATGGCCATCTACTCCAGTATTCTTGCCTGGAGAATTCCATGGACAGAGAAGCCTGGTGGGCTACAGACCATGGGGTCACAAAGAGTCAGACATGACTGAGCAACTCACACTTTCACTTTCATTTATAGAGATGAATCTGTTCTAGAACTCAGGGCTTAGCAGCTTTAAACCCTGACTTGGTGGAAGTCTCTGCTCTGAAGCTTGTATATCTGAAAGTCTCCAGGATGACTGAGAGGCCTGAAGAGCCTCTTTCTAATGCACGAAAGGAACACACAATCCTGTGTTCAGATCTGAAAGGGTTGTTAAATTAGGCCATCACTACAGGGCCAACCTTGAAATATTGTCCCTCACCTCAGTGCCCTTCCTGAGGTCACCAGCCCAGGGTGACAAAGGGAAGTAGGACAGAGTCTATAAATTATGATAACTCTTTGATTTTACTATGAGTTTCTAAGACAACAAAGTAGAAGCTCAACATCCAGAAAGAGGGCCTCGGCTTGCTGGCCTGTAGGCTAACCCTTCAGCCCCAGTTCATCAAGAAGCCTATAAAAAAACTCCACGAACACGCTTCAAGCGCTGCCTGACTCCCCTAATGAATGCAGAAACGTCTGCAGTGAAGGGTGATTTATGGATGAGGGAACGCCAGGACCCGTCATTTCATCGTTTCTGTAATAAGACCTCAGGGCTGACAACTTTATGAAGCACAGTTGGGGCACCGGTAAGACAGACCACTTCTGAGGGAGTTGCCTCTAGGTTGTTCTGTGCATCTACTGAGATTTCATTTGCAAAAACACCCCGTCCAAGGTCAGGGATGTATAGAAAATCCTATAGTTCCTGCATCTTCATATGCCATTTTTTAGAATCAATGAAGCAAATTTTATTGAGTGGGGTCTGATGACCCACACGTTTTTTAAATGAGGAGATCTTTCTGTTTTTTTTTTAAATTAAAAAAAAAAGAATGAAAAAGAAAGGGAAAAACACACAAACTAATTTCAGATGGTGAGTTTGACCTCTCCTGGTCTGAGACTGGGGAGAAAAAAAAAGAACTTAATTTTTTTTCATCTAAAAGTTTAATAAAAATCTTGTTTCCATTATTTCTGTGACTATGTAAAGTCTCAATGCTCATTTCTCAATTTTGGAAAGAAATCAGCCCCAAGGCTATAAACTAACAGTTATCATCACTATAAATAAAATATTAAACAGTCTGCACTTTCTTTGTATTACGATAAATTGCAGCATGCTTTGAAATTACAGGGTGAAATCATTCTTGCAGCAAATGAATCCACACCTCAGGACCCACAGATCTCTAGTTCTCGAGTCTGAAATTCTCCACACTCTGCCTTTGGATCTCATTTTTAGCACTAAAAGGAGAAAAGTTGAGGGGGAAACTCTTTTCCTCTGACAGCTATGGTAAAGGAAAATGATATATAATTGGCACAGATGTGCCCAAAAAGATGGTTCACCTGATTGGCTAACAATGAGAAATCTGACTTTGGTCACTGAGAAAATCTCAGTGTTCCTTGGGTTAAGGAGCTTAGAAAGCTTCCCTTTCTCCCTAGTGATCCTTGCCTTGCGCATCCTGGCTCCCCCAGAAAGCTTGGCTTCCAGTCTCTCTGCCCATCCACACCTTGCCATCAGTCCCCACCATCTTCAGAATGGGAAGTTCTACCCATGTTGCAAAGCAGATAATCAATCACGGGGCAGGCAGAAAAGACAAGAACTTCTTTTTATATTTTTCTTTCCTCTACCTGAATAAGAAACCAAACTTTGGTCCTATTTGTGATGCAAATAAGGGTTGTGGCCTTAGTGGTCAGCATGGCTGGTGGTCACGTGTCACCTCTGTTCCTTGAAGGATCCAGAGGGCAGAGGCGGTGTCCTTACTCATGGGCTGGTTTTCTGGGTCTTGTGACATTACAGTTCACATGTGCCCAATTTAGTGGATTTATGGATTATATTATCTGGTTTTAACTACGCTAACCCTTGAAAAATGGCTAGATGGCTTCAAAAAAAAAATTCCTGAAAAGTACCGTGGGATCAAAGTTAATACTACTAATGAAGGCACAGCCAAGAGCCAGATGAAGCAGGGCTTGCACGCTCCTTTTTGTCCCCACATGCCTCCTCTGGGCAAATACAAGCTAAAACCGACAGCCCAGGACAAACCATGGGCCGGCCGTGTTTAATTACGGAGAGATCTTCTTCCACCCAACAGAGGGTGTCCCCCTGAGTCACATCTGGATACTGGGCCATCAAGATTTGCAAGACTTTGAAAATTTTTTACTCTCTTTCCTTATCCTTTTTTAATTCCTATTTTTTTCTGTGCATTTACTGTCCATAGAGTCTTAAAGCAGCAGAACTCAAGTTATTGACAAATAAAACAATACCGACAGCCCAGGACAAACCATGGGCCAGCCGTGTTTAATTACGGAGAGATCTTCTTCCACCCAACAGAGGGTATCCCCCTGAGTCACATCTGGATACTGGGCCATCAAGATTTGCAAGACTTTGAAATTTTTTTACTCTCTTTCCTTATCCTTTTTTAATTCCTATTTTTTCTGTGCATTTACTGTCCATAGAGTCTTAAAGCAGCAGAACTCAAGTTATTGACAAATAAAACAAGCTGGAGAGCCTGCTCCAAATTGGTTTACAGATAGGGGTATATATATTTTTTAAATAAATAAAAGGAGGGACTTTCCTGATGCTCCATTGGTTAAGAATCCACCTTGCATTGCGGGCGAGATAGGTTTGAGCCCTGGTTATGGAACTAAGATTCCACATCCCACAGAGCAACTGAGCCCGCCTGTCACAACTAGAAAAGCTGTGGGCCTCAAGGAAAGACCCCATATGCTGTAACTATGATCCCTGTGCCACAACTAAGACCCAACACTACCAAATAAGTAAATATTTTGTTGAATAATAACAAAATAAAATGAGAATGAAACCAGATATGCACTTCTCACATGTTTCTTTTGAGGTTTCCCCAGAAATAATAGAGATGAGGATTCATAAGTAATCATTTATTTGCAAGTCCCATGATATACTGGCATCAAGGAACACAGCAAGATAAGGAAGAAGGTGGTCACAGCCTGGTCCATCATCAGACGTGTTATCCTGAGGGTAACAGGAGCTTAACCTCACTGGGGAATTTCTAGAATCACTGTATAAGTGACTGTAGCTCAGTGTCATCCCATTCAAGATGATAGAGAAGGGAGCTGGGGTATTTATACTGGTACAAATATATATNGAAAATATATTTAATGACTCACAAGACTACATCTGAGATTCACAGTGGGGACACAAAAGTATGCATATTATACCAATAAGTGAATAAGCCAAGAAGAAATTAGGGAAAGATTTTTTTCAAATGAAAGAATCCTTGAGGGAAAAATAAATTAATTAATAAAAGTTACTTTCAGACAAATCTCAGTGAGAGAAAAAGTCTATAATGTGTTCCAATATATGCTATTTTCATTATATTTTAGTGCCTATCTCTTATAGTTTTCTTCCCCAGCATATTGGAGCTCAAAAGACCCAGTGAAACTTACAATTTGACTAACTCTTCATTTTTTGTTTTTTAAATTGGAGTATAGTTGCTTTACAGTCAGCTATATCTATACATATATTCCCCCTCCCTTTTTTTTTTTAATTTTCTTCCCATTCAGGTCACCACAGAGCAATGAGTAGAGCTCTCTGTGCTATACAGTAGGTTCTCATTGGTTATTATTTTATACATAGTAGTGCATATGTCAATCCCAATCTCCCAATCTATCCCTCCTTGGTATCCATGTTTTCTCTCTACGTCTGTGTCTCTATTTCTGCTTTGCAAATAAGCTCATCTATACCATCTTTCTCAGAGAAGGCAATGGCACCCCACTCCAGGACTCTTGCCTGGCAAATCCCATGGGCTGAGGAGCCTGGTAGGCTGCCGCCTCCCAGTGTCCTGGGGGTCGCTAGCAGTCGGATACGACTGAGCGACTTCACTTTCACTTTTCACTTTCATGCATTGGAGAAGGAAATGACAGCCCATTCCAGTGTTCTTGCCTGGAGAATCCCAGGGACGGGGGAGCCTGGTGGGCTGCTGGCTATGGGGTCGCACAGAGTTGAACATGACTGAAGCGAATGAGCAGCAGCAGCAGCAGCATACCATCTTTCTAGATTCCACAGATCCCACATATATGCGTTAATATACAATATCTGTTTTTGTCCTTCTGCATTATTCACTCACTCTGACAGTCCCTATGTCGACCCACATCTCCGCAAATGGTGCAGTTTCCTTTCTTTTTATGGCTGAGTAACGACGTTCCATTGCACATGTGCACTACATCTTCTCTAGCCATCCCTCTGCTGATGGACATTTAGGTCGCTTCCATGTGCTGACTATTGGATATAATGCTGTAAGAAACATGGAGTGTGTGTATCTTTTCAAACTATGGTTTTCTCAACATATATGCCCAGGAGTGGGATTGCTGGGTCATACGGTTGTTCTAATTTTAGTTTGTTAAGGAACCTCCATACTGTTCTCCATAGTGGCTGTAAATATATGGAACGCTTCATGAATTTGCATGTCATCCTTGTGCAGGGGCCATTGTCTGTAACCTTCTCTGTACTGTTCCAATTTTATTATATGTGCTGTTGGAGTGAGAACTAACTCTTCATTTTAACAGTTGAGAAACTGAGGCCGGGGCAGTTAACCGAGTAGTGAAAAGTCAAACTGCTCATTACTAAGAGAACCAAACGCTTAGTGCTAGGGCTACCAAATTTTCAGTTTTTATTTTACCAGAAGTTTATCTCAAAATGTCTACAATGTTTTAAAAAATTTTTTTTCTAGAGTTTCATTGTGGAAAGATTAGGAAACCATGTTCTCTGTAATCAAAGTCTTCTTCATAACTGTGTAAGAGCAGCCCCAGTCTGCTGAAGCCAGCAGTCACAGTTAGGACGGCAGCTGTAGAGAGCAGAGGTGTGTAACTTTACAGAATCAGGCCACCAATCCCGGCTCTTCAGTCATTAACGTCTTAGTCTAAATTACCGTCATCAAATATCACGGCTACCTTCCTGCTGATCATCACTCTAGAGACCGCAGCACTGCAAACTCAGAGATTCCATAATTCCCAAGTAATTCCCAAACTTATGGGGTAACCTTGAAGCAGACAGCAGGATAGCAGAAATAGGAGGGGAGGATGAGTGGAAGACTTTAGGCGCAGTAAGGAGGGACCAGGTGTGCACACAGACAGCAGAGTCACAGAAGGGTCTTATATCAAAGGCATCTACGTAACTATTCTGCCTGGGACAGATGGTTTAGTTTCACAGCGCTGTGTCTCTCTTCAGGCTTCCCATAAAACTCCTCCCTAGAGATGAAGACCTTCAAAATCAGACAAAATGTGACTTTCTTTTGGAACTCTCCACGCAAGCACTCTGCAATTCTTTGCAGCTCTCTACAATTCCAGAGGTTTTGCTACAACCTAAGCCACAGGAAACACTAAATGTGCCTCTGGACACACTACAAAACTGCACCAAACTGCCAGGGAAACAGGCCCAAATCCCTTTATTTCTTTTCCACCTCCTGCTATGAAACTGCAGAGAAAGCCCCTGGGTGCTTTTTGTTGACTGGTAGCTGAAATGTTCAGCTTTTGGAAGTGTTCAAGTAAAATCAAGAGGCTTGAACTCACCACCCCCAAGAAGATCCAGTCCCAATTCGGTAGTCCCTGACTCTCAAAGTCATGAAAGTTTCAAGTTCAGATAAAATCAAAATGCCCCACCCAGGAATCTGACTTTTAAATATGTCCAACAAGGGCTGAAAAAAAAAGAAGCAAGGAAAGAAAACAATTTCTTCTTCCCACATTTGTAGCAGTGTTTGACTATGTTGGTGGCGGGCGGTGACTGCTAACAGGAATCATGTTCAACCTCTGGCAAAAAGTGGCTTGCGAATGACTGGATTTGATATTTATTCATGTTGTCGCCACCCCATTATCAGTCCTGAGGCCAGATGACATGCTGACACAGAGAGTGGCCTCCAATC
>SJYX01017345.1:31274-74446 GCA_006410675.1 Oreotragus oreotragus | reverse complement strand
TATCTGTTTTTGTCCTTCTGCATTATTCACTCACTCTGACAGTCCCTATGTCGACCCACATCTCCGCAAATGGTGCAGTTTCCTTTCTTTTTATGGCTGAGTAACGACGTTCCATTGCACATGTGCACTACATCTTCTCTAGCCATCCCTCTGCTGATGGACATTTAGGTCGCTTCCATGTGCTGACTATTGGATATAATGCTGTAAGAAACATGGAGTGTGTGTATCTTTTCAAACTATGGTTTTCTCAACATATATGCCCAGGAGTGGGATTGCTGGGTCATACGGTTGTTCTAATTTTAGTTTGTTAAGGAACCTCCATACTGTTCTCCATAGTGGCTGTAAATATATGGAACGCTTCATGAATTTGCATGTCATCCTTGTGCAGGGGCCATTGTCTGTAACCTTCTCTGTACTGTTCCAATTTTATTATATGTGCTGTCGGAGTGAGAACTAACTCTTCATTTTAACAGTTGAGAAACTGAGGCCGGGGCAGTTAACCGAGTAGTGAAAAGTCAAACTGCTCATTACTAAGAGAACCAAACGCTTAGTGCTAGGGCTACCAAATTTTCAGTTTTTATTTTACCAGAAGTTTATCTCAAAATGTCTACAATGTTTTAAAAAATTTTTTTTCTAGAGTTTCATTGTGGAAAGATTAGGAAACCATGTTCTCTGTAATCAAAGTCTTCTTCATAACTGTGTAAGAGCAGCCCCAGTCTGCTGAAGCCAGCAGTCACAGTTAGGACGGCAGCTGTAGAGAGCAGAGGTGTGTAACTTTACAGAATCAGGCCACCAATCCCGGCTCTTCAGTCATTAACGTCTTAGTCTAAATTACCGTCATCAAATATCATGGCTACCTTCCTGCTGATCATCACTCTAGAGACCGCAGCACTGCAAACTCAGAGATTCCATAATTCCCAAGTAATTCCCAAACTTATGGGGTAACCTTGAAGCAGACAGCAGGATAGCAGAAATAGGAGGGGAGGATGAGTGGAAGACTTTAGGCGCAGTAAGGAGGGACCAGGTGTGCACACAGACAGCAGAGTCACAGAAGGGTCTTATATCAAAGGCATCTACATAACTATTCTGCCTGGGACAGATGGTTTAGTTTCACAGCGCTGTGTCTCTCTTCAGGCTTCCCATAAAACTCCTCCCTAGAGATGAAGACCTTCAAAATCAGACAAAATGTGACTTTCTTTTGGAACTCTCCACGCAAGCACTCTGCAATTCTTTGCAGCTCTCTACAATTCCAGAGGTTTTGCTACAACCTAAGCCACAGGAAACACTAAATGTGCCTCTGGACACACTACAAAACTGCACCAAACTGCCAGGGAAACAGGCCCAAATCCCTTTATTTCTTTTCCACCTCCTGCTATGAAACTGCAGAGAAAGCCCCTGGGTGCTTTTTGTTGACTGGTAGCTGAAATGTTCAGCTTTTGGAAGTGTTCAAGTAAAATCAAGAGGCTTGAACTCACCACCCCCAAGAAGATCCAGTCCCAATTCGGTAGTCCCTGACTCTCAAAGTCATGAAAGTTTCAAGTTCAGATAAAATCAAAATGCCCCACCCAGGAATCTGACTTTTAAATATGTCCAACAAGGGCTGAAAAAAAAAGAAGCAAGGAAAGAAAACAATTTCTTCTTCCCACATTTGTAGCAGTGTTTGACTATGTTGGTGGCGGGCGGTGACTGCTAACAGGAATCATGTTCAACCTCTGGCAAAAAGTGGCTTGCGAATGACTGGATTTGATATTTATTCATGTTGTCGCCACCCCATTATCAGTCCTGAGGCCAGATGACATGCTGACACAGAGAGTGGCCTCCAATCTCTCATTCCCTTTTGCAAAACATGCAAGAGCAATGCAAGACACTCCTAGAGAAAACAGAGAATAAAAAGAAAATAGCCTAGTAAATGCGTGGTAGGAAGAAAACAATATAAACAGCTGTATTGACAGCTCTTCTCATCAATGTATATGTTCAAACAAATGGCCAAAACTAAAGGAGAATCAAAATAAATACACCCCATGTTCAGACTGCTGTGATCCCACCACCATCACTGGATTATTGTTGACCTCACACTGAATCCACACTAAACAGCAACTTGAAGAACAAACCCCCCTACCCCAACCAGCCACCATCTTTACTTTCCATGGGGGGAATAGTGGGGGCCAAGGGAGTGCCCAATAAGGAAGAGGATGGAAAGGGATGGGATGGAGAAGAAAAAGAACACGGTCTTTGAAGCAACGTTTCCCCTTGTCCTAGTGAACTCTTTGTCTGGTTGCTGAACATGTTTGTGAGATCAAAGAAGAGAATCCAAACAAAACAAAAGAGTAGGCATCCCAGCCTAATTACAATAGGTGCCCAGCATATTGTGGTGCCAGCAGAGCATGGATGAACCTTTCATTCAAGCATTTGCTCTCCCGGTACCCCTACAAAACATGTCTCGTACGCCTTCTCCTCTGTATTTCTCCAAGGTTTCCCCTAAAACGGCCCGGTCTATATGTCACTCCTCAGAAAAGCAGGTCGTGAGGTGCGAACACACTGAAACATATGTTGATGGTGACTTGTTATTATCCTGACAGTGATACAGACAGAGAAATAAACACCTCCACCCCGCACACCCACTGGTCAGTCCATTATGCAAAAGCAGCGCTTTCCCGAGGAAGACGAAGAGAAGAGCGTGCAGGAAGCGTTATTTACGTGCACATTACAGAACCATATACCGCCGCATCTGCATCCTACACAAAGCCCGAGATGGTGCAAGAAGATCCACGCTGAGCATGGCACAGACTGGCCGCGGCAACACGGAGCCAAGCCCTCGTCCAATCAGATCCCCGTTAGAGGTGGACCTCAGGGTCGACTCTGTCCGATTAGCCTTCCCTATTATGACACCACGCTCTGCCCAACATCCATACTCCACCGGGAGCAAATCTCATTCGAGTGGTTGCTCATTTCTCCAACTGCCGAACCCTTTCTTTCATCTGCATCTACGTTATTCGTCCCTTAAAAAGCAATCTCAAGGCCTGGGTGCCCCCTTTCCGGCTCCGTTTTTCTTTTTACCTTTTCGCGTTCCTAGAAAGGATTAAATGTTTATTTCTCCAACGCGCAGGCTGAAAGGGCGGAAGGCAAACGCCTCTGCGAGCTCCGTCAAGCGCCCGAGGGGCTGCGAAAAGTAAAGGCTGAGAGCAACGTGCGCGAAATCGTCGCGAATCGATCGGCCACAACAGTTGAAATCCCAGAAGCGCTCCAACTTACCCAAAATATGACATTGAAGCCAAATATGAAATACTTGATGCAACAACTGACTTCAGGACCCTTGTAATGCTTCCCGGACATCCTCTGGGTTCATGAAGACACTTGCCCCGGCAGCCCGAGTTTGGAGCCCCGGAGCACCGTTGCTCGGAGCAGCCGGCGGGAAGCAGGGGATCCGGGACGGCGCTCGGGGCCGCGGCGCGGCGGCCAACCCGGGCTGAGCAGCGCAGGGACCGAGCAGCGGAGAGCGGCTCCCGCACCTCCAGCCCTTGGCGCGCGCCGAGGCCGCCGAGCCGGGGTGGCCGCGGGCGGGCAGGGAAGCACGCTGCAAGCCCCGAGCTTCGCTGAGGCTGGCCCCCAGCACAAGGCGAGCTCCCAAGCCCGTCCGCTGGACGTGGGTCAGCCTCCGGGTTTCGGGCAAACGCGACCGCCGCGGATGCTGGTGGAGACGCTGCTCGCCCGCCTGCCCGCTCGCGCGCTCCCTCCCACCCCTCGCTCCGCCCGCCGATCGCTCCGCCCGCCCGCCCGGCTGCTCCTCCGCCCGCGCCGCCCTCAGCTCCGCCCGCCTCCCGCCGCCCGAGCCTCCGTGAGGCGCGCGCGCGCACGGGCTCGGGCGCTCCCGGGCGGCGGGAGGCACAACGCGGCCGCGCCGCCCCCTCCTTCCAGCGCTGTCCGCTCCTCCCGCTCGCTTCATCCCCGCCCCTTCTCAGGCCAGCCAGGAGCGCCGCGGACCCCCGAGCACTGCGGGTACGTAGGGAGGATGGCAGGCCGAAGGGAGGTGTAAGGATGCCCGGAGAGCGCGCCCAGTGGGAGCAGCCTTGGAGGAGTGCCTGGGGTTGATGGTCCCCGTCTGCCCCCGGCGGCAGCAGGCAGCTTCTGGAGGGACCTGGGGGAAAGGATCGCTTCGGGGTGAGAGAGCTGGTTGAGTTGGGATACTCAGGTCGAATCCTTCCCCCTGCGCCCCGCTGCAGGACGAGCATCCTTCTGGGTGTAGCCTCACTCACACCCCCTGCTCCACCACCTGGTTTTGTAGCAAGAAAAGACGCGGGGCCACTGAGGCGGAGAGCAAAGAGGTCATAGACTTTGCTAGGAGCAAAGGGGAAGGATAAGAATTTAGGGAAGGGGGGAAGAGACGGGAAATGGGAACGAATCCGGAGGATTGCATAGGAAAGTCCCCTGAATTCCCCTGAATGTGGCTCCAACTCAGCCTCCCCACCTGCGAGAGAGAGAGAGAGAGAGAGAGNTGGCTGGATGGCATCACGGACTCAATGGACATGAGTCTGAGTGAACTCCGGGAGATGGTGATGGATAGGGAGGCCTGGCGTGCTGCGATTCATGGGGTCGCAAAGAGTCGGACACGACTGAGCGACTGAACTGAACTGAGAGGTTCCTTTAGGAGAAGTCATTGGATCAGTTAGATGCTAATACATTTGTGCCACTTAATTCATTTAGATTAGACAATCTTAGTAGAAGAGACTGAATCATTCCTCTTATTTGTTCCCTTGGCCAAAATTTGAGGAAATTTTCAGATATGTATGCATACAAAGAGGAAGAAATTTCAAAGCACAGGCCAGTCTTCAGTGATACCAACCTGTCGCATTTCTTTGGTGAGAACTTTTATTGTATGTGTTCAGCCCAGTGGGATCCACCCACCAGCCATGACCTTGGCTGACAGCCATTAAGTAAAGTCCCTTCTACAAAATGGGACACTTTTTAGTGACTATCTTCCTGAGAAACTTTCTCAAATCCATGGAATATTCTGATTTCTTTGAACCCAATAAAAGCTTTCACGTAAGTAACTTATTACTTGTGATATTCTGAGACTTTGTGGCCATTGTACATAGGTGTTGCTGTTCAGTTGCTCAGTCATGTCTGACTCTGCCATCTCATGGACTGCAGCATGCAGGCTTCCCTGTCCTTCACTATCTGCCACAGTTTACTCAAACTCATGTCCATTGAGTTGATGGTGCCATCCAGCCATCTCATGCTGTGTCACCAGCTTCTCCTCAATGTTTCCCATCATCAGAGTGTTTTCCATTGAGTCAGATCTTGACTTCAGGTGGCCAAAGAATTGGAGTGTCAGTTCAGTGTCAGTCCTTCCAATGAGTATTCACGGCTGATTTCCTTTAAGAAAGGGCAATCAGTTCCAGGACATAAAAACATTCAAAATGGAAACAATAGTCACAGAACACAGAAGCTGGCCAATCCAAAAAGGAAAGAATGTTCAGTTCTTATACATAGAATACCTGCTTCTCTTGGCCATTCTTCCTGCCTGGTTGGGAGAAGACAGAACTCAAGAACAGCTAGACTCAGAGCTAACCTGATCACAGGTGGCCACATGCACAGAGACCTCACCAGGACTTAACTTGTGATGGAAAAGTTTAGCCTCCAGCTCCACCTATTAGCTTTAGATATGCCAACAGCCCCCCTGAGCATGAAACCTGAGGCTCCAATTTGAGGATACAAAACCCGTACGATCATCATTATCATCAACATTAGCCACATGGTCCACACCTGAGCCATCCAATTGGATAACTACTAGCCATGTGTGGCTCTTTAAATTATTTAAAATTAAATAAAATATAAAATGTGTATCCTTGGTAGCACTAGTCACATTTCAAGTGCCATAGGGGTATGCAGAGCTGGAGGCTGCTCTGTTGAACAATCCAGAACATGGCATATTTCTAGCATTGCAGAAATTTGTATTGGACACACTGGTCTACGTGTTGCCTGTGTGCAGGAACTTTCCATGTGTTACAATGCTTAATTCTCACAAGAAACCTGGGAACAAGGGTTTATTGGCTCTATATTCTAGATGCAGAAATTGAGCTTCAGAGGCAGCCAATATCACCTCAAGATCTTCCAGACATCTCTCCTGAGCGTATGTCCATCCCTCTCGGATGGGCCTGCACTGACAGCATGTCTCAGCGCCAAAGCCGACTTCCCCCCACATTGAAGGCTGGGAAAGAAATTAAGGTCTGAAACCCTCCCCTGCTCAGACTGCCAAAAGTACTGGCTTGAAGTTGAAGTCCATTTTCAACTTCACTGTTGTTGGAGGAAAAGCAAGGCGGTGTGGGGACATCATCATTTGTTTCCCCAGTAAGTCATCCTTTTTCAACATTCCCACCAGAAATGCTCTGGTTTCTGTTTGTTTTAATATGTGGGGTTGATCTGTTCAAGCCCCAAACATGCTTTTCCATATGCTTCTCTTTCCCTGTTTTTATATTTCCTTTCAGTACAAGTGCTAAATCTGTGCCATATTTTTATTAGTTTTACACTGATGTTGTTGACATTTTTGAGAGCTATTTGATGTCTGAGAAATTCACGAACATTTTCCTTGCTCTTTTTAAACAAAAAAAAAAAGCTAAAGCAATAAGAGGAGACCCATGTTTGTATGCAGATCAACCACTCTTACCCAAAGGCATTTCAACTGAGTCTGATCGGTTATTTATTAACCTGCTATTAATCCCTGCAGGAAAATATTTTCTGTGACATCCTCCCTGACAGCCGCTCCCACTCCTCAGAGTTTGTGGGAAAGAGAAACTGGAGGCGGTAAGATAATCAAGCTTATCCTACAGTCAGGTCTGTGCTCTCCTGCCTGAGCCGGCTGCATCCGTAAAAAAAAAAAGCTAAAGCAATAAGAGGAGACCCATGTTTGTATGCAGATCAACCACTCTTACCCAAAGGCATTTCAACTGAGTCTGATCGGTTATTTATTAACCTGCTATTAATCCCTGCAGGAAAATATTTTCTGTGACATCCTCCCTGACAGCCGCTCCCACTCCTCAGAGTTTGTGGGAAAGAGAAACTGGAGGCGGTAAGATAATCAAGCTTATCCTACAGTCAGGTCTGTGCTCTCCTGCCTGAGCCGGCTGCATCCGTATTACAAATTCTCGCCTGCCATGTGATGCAGGCAGGTCACATGAGCTACAGCTGAGCTGGTCTCAATGATTTGTGAGTCTTTGTATTTGCACACATGTGGCCATGAGGGACCTCTCTGGCCAGGCCAGCAGTTTTCCCCCACATCTGTTGGTTAATCGGAAATCCAAATGTACGAGACAGCACTGGGGACCAGGGCCGAGATGCGGGACTCCTCAGGCTGGAGACAAAGAGTGTGTGGCACTGACTGCAGCTCAAGTTTCTCTTCACACAAGTGAAATTTACCATGTATCTTTTGAACGAAACCCGCGTCTCTGACCAAGCATGGTCCAGCGGGCAACAGGAGCCAAGTAAAGCAGTTCAGTCCTGTTGGAAACCATGGCCAACTGCAATGTTTCTTTCTCTGTCTGCTTCTCGTCCCTCTCCTCTGTGTTTCTGACTGTCCCTTGCCTTCCCCACTTCTCTTTCTTCCTAGCTCCTGCTTTCCCATGGCTCCACTTCCCAGGAGGAACATCTGCGTCAGATGCTGGGTGGGCAGACAATGTCCTCTGAAGCATCTACCTAGGTTCCCTTGGCAACTCCTTTACCTGCTGTCCAATTGCCATTCTCCAGTCACAACCAGACCGTTCTCTTGGACTCACTTAAAATGCACAAATACTGTCCTCTAAAGAAGGATGAGTTAAAATTAATTAAAGCTCCTTAAACTTTTTTTTTAATGTTATTTATTTCGCTGTTCCGGGTCTTAGCAGCACATGGGCTCTTAGATCTCCATCATGGCATGAGGGATCCTCCAGTTGCAGCCTTCCAACTCTTAGCTGCAGCATGTGAGATCTAGTTCCCTGACCAGGGATAGAACCCATCCATGGGGAGCTCCCCTGCATTGGGATCGCAGAGTCTTAGCCACTGGATCACCAAGGAAGTTCTCCTAAACTTTTATATGGAATATTTTCCTGGGGAGACAGACTGCTAAGACAAGTAAAGGGCCAGAAAAGGCAAGAAGGCTGAAGTAAACCCAGCCTACCTCCAATTTTGGCCCGGGGTTTGCTGGTGGCAATCCCTCTATGTGGTTTGCTCCTACAACTGAGAATTCCATCACACTGACTCTTGCCAGGATCCTTAAGGCCTCAAGGAAAATACAAGGTCCTGACAAAGAAGAGAAGGCATGAAAACAGAGTGGTGAAGCCTAGCATCTTGTTATGGGGCCAACAAGATGCACATGAGCTGTTGCTATTCCAGGAAAGAGAGAAGAAAGAAAAAGAAAACCTGTTGGTGGTGACTTCAGATGGCCTTCTGTGTGTGCAGGGTTGATTATCTGCTGTGTCTCCCATCTAGCCATATGGCCATTTGCAGTCCAAGTCCCTGGCCAGCCTATACTTGTTGCTAAGGATCTTGAGCAAAACTTCTGGCTCATATATTAAAAATATCATTCTGTTTGCCTTTAATGACCACTCTATACACCAGTATAGCCCTTGGAAAGCTCCAGGCTGCTGAGAAGAGAAAAGACAGCTAAAGTTCAAGTAAATGGAAAAGGAGACAGACAGCTCCTGTGACGGAGGGCTCCAGGGATAATTAATAGTGTTTTCCGAAAGGCCCTGCTTTGCTCCTCTCTCTCGGGCATCCAGCATCCACCTTAAGCCAGGTTCTCCTCAGGGCCCAGACATCTGGACTCATGCTTCCTGGCTCTNAAATGGAAAAGGAGACAGACAGCTCCTGTGACGGAGGGCTCCAGGGATAATTAATAGTGTTTTCCGAAAGGCCCTGCTTTGCTCCTCTCTCTCGGGCATCCAGCATCCACCTTAAGCCAGGTTCTCCTCAGGGCCCAGACATCTGGACTCATGCTTCCTGGCTCTATCTAGCAGGGGAGAGACATGGGATTGCTTCCAGAAGCTCACTCAGAAAAGCAAAGGGAACTTCCCAGAAACTCACAGCAAAGCTTGCCTTGCAAATCACCAGGCTGGATCCCATCGACTGTCTCCTCCTGCACCATGTTGGGGAAGGGCTATGAGATAACCTGTAGGACAGCCAGGCTCACTCAGACCTGGAGAGGATGCAAGCTCCAAGGCAGGAGGTGGTGAGTGCATGGGCAAATGGTGGAATTCTGCCAACCAGAATAAGCAAGGGGTCCTGTTCACAAGGGCCAGCAAGTCCATTGCCCCGTGCATCTCCATCATGCCCACTTCCTGGGGTCAGGCTAATGTCACTGCCTCAGGATCACACGCATCATCTCCTGGACCAGGGACACTCAGAGTGCAGTCCTCCAGCCAGTGCTGTGCACAGGCTGCCTGCCCTGTGTCTGCGGGAGAGAGCCCAGAAATGAGAAGGAAGCGTTTAACCACTTTACAGAGTAATTTCATGCCTGTGAAATCTAACAATAACCAAATTGGGGCTTGTATTTTGCGTGTCTTTTTTATTTCATTTTTCTATTAAGTTACTTCGTTGTCCTTTCCAAAGTATTGTTCCATGATGGATGGTTTTTAATGTATCAGCTGGTCCTCCCCCATGGCTTCCTGTGTCCCCTCTACAGAAAGTGCAGCTTTAGAGGGAGGCCCCGAGATCAGGAACCGACCCCCCACTCAATGCCTGCACCCAGTTGGCTCTCAGTGTGTGTTGAATGAACAAATGAACAAGCAGCAAAGTCCAGGTTTTTAAATTCCAAGTCTTAAGCTGCCTCAGTTGTGCCCCTAGGAGGCTGAGAAGAGGAACAGCGACTATGTAACGTGATGGGCGCCCTGATCTGTAGACAGAGCCAAGGTTGTCTGGGAGGGTGTGACTCTCTGCTGGCTGGGAGGTTATGAACATGAGGGGCTGATGAGTCCAGATGCCCTGGGAAGCCCAGCCTCTGGACAAGCTCTTACCCTTGCACCCAGCTCCCTGGGGATGCAATGCAAGCTGCTGGTTTGGGGGAGGGGAGGCTGGGGAGGACTTGGGTGGAAGAGAGTGGAAGCTCTGTGGGAATTCTCTTCTGGTCAGAATGAATCATGTGGCTCCAGAACTCAAATAGCCAGACGGACCTCATTAAAAGTCACATTTGCGTTAGTGAAGTCTGTGCAGTGGGAGAAGGGAGAAAGGTGGTCACTGCTCTGTTGAGAATTTTGAAAATGGCCTTCATTAAGTCTGAGAGTAGACGCTCCCGAATCCACATGGACCTCAGAGCTAGCTCATTCATATCATCACCCCTATTTTACACCAAGGGACCAACAGAGTTATTGATAGAAAACCCAGTGATGCCTTGTCCTTCTACTTACAAAGTATTATGTTTAAATACATCTCACATCCTGGCAGGTCATGAAGTGGGCACCACCCTCCCTTCTGTCATCCACTGTTCCCTCAGCCAGGCCAGCATCTGCTGGCCAAGGGACAAACCACCACTTTCTTTTCCTTTTTTAAACAATTTATATTGGAGTATAGTTGATCTCCAATGTTGTGTTAGTTCCGGGTGTGTAATGAAGTGGTTCACTTATACATACATCTATAGTCACTTTATTTTTGGATTCTTTTCCCATAAAGGTCATAGTAGAGTACTGAGGCGGGGAAGGCAATGGCACCCCACCCCAGTACTCTTGCCTGGAAAATCCAATGGACGGAGGAGCCTGGTGGGCTGCAGTCCATGGGGTCGCTAACAGTCGGACAGACTGAGCGACTTCACTTTCACTTTTCTCTTTCATGCACTGGAGAAGCAAATGGCAACCCACTCCAGTATTCTTGCCTGGAGAATCCCAGGGATGGGGGAGCCTGGTGGGCTGCCGTCCATGGGGTCACACAGAGTCGGACACGACTGAAGTGACTTAGCAGCAGCAGCAGCAGCAGAGTACTGAGGAGAGCTCACTGTGCTCCACAGCAGGCTCTTATTCGCTCTCTGCTCTGCGCATAGGAGTGTGTATGTATCAGTCCTAATCTTCCAGGTTCTCTCTCCTCCCTTCCCTCCTGGTAACCATAGGTTTGTTTTCTACAGCCGTGACTCTAGCTCTGTTTTGTAAATAAATTCACTTGTGCTATTATTTTAAGATTCCCCTTGTAAGCAATATCACATTCAACAAAATACTAGCAAAGCAAATCCAACGACACATTAAAAGGGTCACACATCATGATGAGACACCATGATACAGTAGGACATACCCGGGGATGTAAGGGTTTTTCAATAAATGCAAACCAACCAGTGGGGTACACCACATTAACAAGCTGAGGAATAAAAGCCATATGAGCATCTCAGCAGATACAGGAAAAGCTTTCAACAAAATTCAACCCATTTATGATAAAAACCCTCCAGAAAGTGGGCAGAGAGGGAAGCTACCTCAACATAATAAAGGCCATATATGACAAATCCACAGCTAAAATCATATGCAATGTTGAAATGCTTAAAAGTATTTTCTGTAAGATCAGGAATAAGACAAGGATATTCACTCTCACCACTTTTATTCAACATAGTTTTGGAAGTTCTACCCACAGCAATCAGAGAAGAAAAAGAAATAAAAGGAATCCAAATGGGAAAAAAAAATATTAATAAACGATCACTCTTTGCAGATGACACAGAAAATCCTAAGGATTCCACCAGAAAACTTCTAGTGAGTTCGGTAAAGTAGCAGTATACAAAGAGATACACAGAAATCTCTTGCATTTCTATACACTAACAATGAAAAATCAGAATGAGAAATGAAGGAAACAACCCTTTCTATCATGGCATCAAAAAGAATAAAATAACAGTAATAAACCTAAGAAAGCAAAAGTCCTGTAATCAGAAAACTACTATGTGCTAACAAAAGAAATCTTTCCTTTCAAAGGGAAACGGTAATGCCACTGACTGCTGGAGAACCCTCACTGATTAGAAAAGAAAACTTTTCCCTCTCCTCTCTTTCAAAAGCCAAAGGAAGCTTAAATGAGGTGAACGAGGGGAAAACAGGAATTTCAGCACACTCTGCTCAGGAAACCCTCTTCAGGTTTTTTCATCTATTTGCCCTTAAACAGCTGAGGAAAACAATGCATTTACATGAGTAAACAGCCGCTTTCATTTCAAATAGGGGTTTAATCTGTTTACCTAAAGGATTTAAAGCAAATAATTCAAAAAGCCTTCCAAGATGCCAGCCATCATTTTTTCCCTTTTAAGAAAAAACTGGGAATACGCATGAAAATTAGTTTACAAATTATTAAAGGGCAAACCTTGCAGGATGTGAATATTTAGTACAGTAGCAGGCTGGATCCCTTCCCACTAAGTGGACAGGGCTCAGTTCCCAAAAATCCTAGCTTCTCCCCTACACACATTCACAACACAAAACACACACAACACACAACACACATACACACACTACACAGTACACATAACACAGGGGAAAAAAACACAACAAACACAACATACATATACACACACCACACACACACACACACACACACACATCGTACACAACACACACATACTTTGGCATCATACCGTAGGTGCTAAACAAACTATAATAACTCCTGGGTTTTAGCATTTCTTTTCACTTTGATGTAAATTACGTTCGTGTATCCAGAGAAGGGACCTGGGTTCAATCCCTAGGTCGGGAAGATCCCCTGGAGGAGGGCATGGCAACCCACTCCAGTATTCTTGCCTGGAGAATCCCATGGACAGAGGAGCCTGGCGGGCTACAGTCTGTGGGGTTGCAAAGTGTAGGACGAGACTGAGTGACTTAGCACAGCATAGCATCCAGAGGATAGAGAAACTACGTTCAGTGACAGGAGCCTCTCCTATGAGCAGCATTGGTGTCCAGAATGAGCAGCACGTGGAAAAGCATTATCATCTCTTCTAGTTACTCGTTTAATTGACTGTTCAAGAGAAACACACAAGAGGATCCTTTTTCAGATCCATATTATACCAATTACCTTTTTATCTTTTCAAAATATGGTTTTAATGAGTAGAGCTGACCTTCTCTGAATCTACAGAAATCTTTAATATACTGCAAATTCATGAGGGAAGTAGGAAGGCTGGCTTTCCAACTGCCTGTAAATAGGGCTCCTATCTCTGTGCACCCACGTGGCACTGTACACAACCCAGAGCCTGCCGCCAAGGAGAGAGGACCAGCATCTGAGTTGATGTACCCATGCTAGGCCCCAGTCCCCATGCTGTGAGGAAGCCCAGGCATTGGGAGGTGTTCTGGCCGCAGCCCTGCCGACTCCAGGCACCAGCTGGCATCCCCAGCAGACACCTGCATGAGTGCGCTTTCAGACGGTATCAGGTCCAGCCTCCAAAGTGCTTCAGCGGATCCAACACCGTCTGCCTTGGAATACAATCGGTTAAAGGAAGAATTTTTGCCATTCAAGGCAAATCACCAACCAATTAGGGATTAGGTGTTCCCTCCTCAGAACAGAAAGCAAAAGACGAGGGAGAGGTCGACCCAAACTGAGGTGACCAGCCGTGTCCTCTCCTGACAGGCAACAAAGGTGGATCTGCAGAGAAACTCGGAGCCAGAGCAGACACAGAGGAGGAAAAGGTGCCTCGTGGCTGCAGAGAAAGAAGCAGAGAGCTGAGGTCAGAGACATAGGAATAGATCAGGAGCGGCTGCAGGGGCTACTGAAAGTTTTCTAGTTCCTACAGCCCGTTCCTGCCTGGCTCTGCAGTCCCCCTTTTCTCGGAGCTATCACTGTGTCCCTTCAATAAACTCCACTTGATATTCGAGCACTCATCCTTCATGGTCAGCTCCTTAGCAACAAGGATCTGTGGCAGGAGCACTGCTGTGGAGTCAGCGCTTGTCCGGGGGCCAGGAACAGTAGGATCTGGACAAGTATTTCTGGACTAGCTGACTCAGGTACACAATATCGACGGCCATTCGATCGACCAGTCTGCTGGCTTCTTCAGGCTTCTAGAAACAAGGGGTTTGTCCTTGGTGGTTTTAGCTCCTTACTTTGTTAGTAACACTGTCACGTTTGTGTACTCGGATGACAAAGTCAAATGTTACAATGTGAAAGGAGGAAGCATTTGATCCTAATTTATAGAGATGCATCTGGTAGAAGACAGACCAATCCAGCTCCCTAGCTATTTTTAGTGCTCCCTCATATCAGTGAAATTTTCTTTTGAACCAACTTGCCAAATATTTGGCTTTCTAGTACTGTGTATAAAAAACACATTGGCGACACCTTCAAAGCTAAGGAAATACGGATCCTGTTCAAGAAAATTTGCTCAGGTGTGATGGCTTCTTTCAGACAGGTGAATTCTTCTGACCCTTGCAGAAGCTGAAGCAATACCTATAAAGTGCCCAGTGCCATCCAGTGGTCAGTCACTCAGGTGTCCAACTCTCTGTGGCCCCAGGGAAAAAAGCCCTTCAGGCCCCTCTGTTCATGGAGTTCTCCAGGCAAGATTCCTGGAGCAGGTTGCCATTTCCTGCTCCAGGGCATCTTACTGACCCAAGGATCAGTAAGGAACTCAGGTCTCCTCTGTCTTCTGCGTTGGCAGGCAGGTTCTTTACCACTAGTGCCACCTGGGAAGCCCATGAAGTGCCCAAGGAAAAGTAGAAATCAAAGGCAGAGACATCTTTACAGGTTTGGGCTGTAACATGAAGTAAACTCCAATATGGTCCCCTGTTCCACTGTGATTCATATAAAACAGGCAGAAAATCTCAAGTGAGCAGGAATTTGTGGACTTAGCTGCTTTCTGAGTCCAACAGATGAAAAACCTCTCTTCTTACAACTGAGCCCTGGATCTTCATCCTCTCTGGACGATACCACCTCTCTCATGCTAAGGGGCTCTCAGAAGGAGGAGGTGTCAGCTCCCATGGATGGGATACTCTCAGCTCACCCCTCATTCCAAGAGAAATCCCAACATTGAAAGCTTTTTTTAAAATCTAAGTTCAGGTGATAACAACAACAACAATAACAGTAACAGTAATGACCAAACGGCACGTATAATGCCTCCTTCTTTGTTTGTGTTGCTCTCAGCCTGTCAACAGTGATGCTGTGGCTGGGAAAGCTTGGGCCACTCTCCTGCGTGGTCCCCCCATGGACATCACCCCAACAAGGTACACCCTCCTGGATCCATCACAATAGCAGGACACACCTCCGCAATAACCACCAGAGAAGGTTGAAAAGGCAAAGGTTTCTTCTCACAGATCCTGGGGGTACATGGAGGGCCTGGGACCACATAGTGAGGTCACCGGGACAGGGAGGGGTGGGGAGAGAAAGAACAGACCTGGGGTCCTGCCTCTATGGAGGAGAAGGGTGGGGTGCAGAGGGTTTCACAGGTATACTTCACATGTGAATTTAAAACGTTAAGAGTAGGAATTGAAGCACAGGAAGAAAACCAGTGTCCTTCAAGTGGTCCCTTATCTGAGTCACCCAGGCTTACTGAAAGGGGAGCTTCCTGGGTGGGGCAGTCCATCTCCTTATCCAGCTGTGTAGCTGGCGATGTGGTTATGGAGACGGATGTCTCTGAAGGAGATTCCTCAGCAACCAACAGCCTAAAGACAGGCACTGAAGCTAAGATCAGAAAAGCTCACTGATAGGCACTTAGACTCTATCCCAGCCAGGCACTGATGGCTTTCACATCATCATCACAAAATCTATATTAAAAACATTAGGAAACATCCCCTTTCACGGAGCAACACAAAGAGAATCTCTTGGTCTAGGAAATGGAAGGAGAGGGCTGAGCAGCTTCAAGTCCTTCAGCTTAATTTTAAAGGGAAGCTTCCACTGACCCCTCAGCTTCTTAATAACCAGTTCCCTCGCTGCCCCTCGTCCCTCATCCCACAGACATTCGGTGGGACAACGTCAGCTGAGAATCCGCCACATTCAGGTCTTGGCTCTCGTGCTGATAACTCAGAAGGGCCATTGCAAGAAGCCAGACTCTGTTCTGCCAACACGTGCTCCCAAAGTCCTTTCTCGTGGGCCTGACCTGGAACCTTCTGGTAAGAGAGAAGATTCTTCTGGAGTTCGGGCTAGCTTGGAACAGTTCCAAGGGCCACAGTGATCGGCTCCAGGGCAAATCCTTAGACAAAGTGGTCCCAGCTGCATCCTTCTGGAACCAGCTGGAGTCCACTCACAGTAAGGACCCAGCCCTGAAACCCATTCCTGGGCAGAACCCACTTCTTACCCTAGAGACCACTGACCACTAGGGACCCCATCTGCTGCATAAAGGACCCGCCTTCACTGCCTTCTCTGGGCCCTTTGCCATCCTCCAGCTTGGCCTGCCCTTGACCTTATGTTTGAGCCTAACTCACATGAGGTCTTAGAGAAACCTGTAAACTGAACGAGAAAAATGCTGGGGTTGGTGGGAAGCAGTGGACACAATGGAGTAGAGGCAAATGTCCATGACTCGAGACCTCACATGTGGCAAGAATGCAGATGACCTCGCCAGCATGCAGGTATCACCTCCGGGCTCACACTGGGGGCACTGCATTCGACACAAGGTTCTGCAGCCTTTACAGCTCAAACAGCCCCAGATCCAGAGATGTTTTCTAGACCAATCAATTCTACGTCCCAGAGAGTCAGCAGCAGTGGACTTTTCCCCGCTCCCTAATGGAGTATTCTCTGCAGCCTTGCTCCCACCTATGGTGTTCTCCACCTTCAAACAGCTGGTTTTGAAAACTGCAGCCAAGGCAGTTTTTCTCACCGCTTAATGTCTTCCCCTTGCTCTGTTCTCTCCTCTTCCCTCACTTTGCTGCCTGTGAAGCATCAAATGCAGTCACAGGTGGGCATACTTGTGGAGAGAGCAGGGGGACCTCGGTTTCCAGGAACCCCCGCCTTGTGGTGTCCAGTCCTCCCTTTGTCCTTTTTAAAACCCTTCCTGGACTCAAGTGGAAGTAGAGGCAGAGAAGGGTGCTGAAGCCAGGCTTCTCTCTCCTGGGAAGAGAGCCCACCCCTCTTCCCCCCATCATCCTGATCTCTTCCTCAATCTATCATCAGGGGGTTTCCTAAGGTGTGTTCCCAAATCCATATGTGGAACCCCTAACCCCAAGAACTGCAGAATGTGACTGTATTTGGAGACGGGCTTTTAAATAAAAAGTATTAAGGTTGAATGAGGTCAGATGGGAGGCCCAATCCCATGTGAACTGGTGTCATAAGAAGAGGAGATTAGGACACAGACATGGAGGGATGACCATGTGGAGACATAGAGAAGAGAAGCTGTCTGCAAGCCAAGGAGAGAGGCTTCAGGAGAAACTAGCCCTGCCAACATCTTCATCTTGGACCTCCAGCCTCCAGAACTGGGAGGGAATCAGTTTCCGCTGTTTAAACTACCTGGTCTGTGACATTTTGTTACCGCAGCCTGAGCAAACTCATACCCTCGTAACTCTGACCTTGGACCCCTGAAGAGGAGAAAATGGGGTCTGCCAGGAACCAGCCTATTACAAGGCTCATAAACAGTCCTCAGACCCCTTTTATGGCTTAAAATAAGATGGAAATACCAAGTTAAAAACAGGGGCTTCTGGGACATTGTGCAAGCACCAGCCCCTCGCTTTTCCTGCTGATTTGTTCTGCTCAGATCAGGAGAGGAAGCCCAGCCTCTGCATGGGACGCCATTTACCCTAAAGAGAGTGGCAGGATCCAGGTGGTCACTGGGATTCCAACTCGGCCACACACATCAGTCCCAGATGAGGACGAGTAGCAAAGCAGCTTCTTGTTGGGGATATTCCAACAGCTTCAAGAGAAATTTGAAGAGTAGGTCAAATTATTCACATGCCTGTCCTTCCAAAATGCATCTCACTCCTACCTTACTACGGGCCGCCACCTCACTTCTCCTCCCCCACATTCAGAAGGAAACCTGGGAGCCTCTTGAATGCATGTGTGTTTCACCCCAGTCCCTTTTCTCGGTAACTCGTTCCATATGTCCATTGCCCTCTGTGAGAAGGAGCTCTGTCTGAGTTTCTCTGTTTACTCTGCATTTCCTAATTTCATGAACAATTTCCTAACAATGAGGTCAATTAGACCGTGGGATCCTGTCCAAGGAGAGTGGCAGAGTCCCCATCAGGAGTCCAGCCCAGCTTTGCCCAGACAAAGCGATGGAGGACTCACCCCAGAACAGGCAGTGGGGGCTGCCTGAACCGGCCGGCTGCATGATCTAATTCTGCAGATATTTTTCCATCACTCTGTTCTATGATTCTCAGTGTATTCTCAAAATGACTCTTTTGCCATCTTCAACAAAAGCAAAATAAGCTGCTGCTTTTTTGGTCATGAGACCCTTCCAAAGAAACAGGTCACAGCTGATTCATAAGGTGTACTTTAACAATTACTGCGGGTCTTTCATTATTAGAGCAATAGTTGGCAAAGGCTTACTTCATGCTTCAAACTGATGTATTTCAGGAAAAAGGCAACATGAAGAATAAACCAATACAATTTTAATGGATCAGATGCCCACTTACCAAAAACCACAATTCTCAGATCCATGTTTTTATTAAAGCAGACTTTCATTTGGTGCGATGGATTTGACTAAACCCAGCATTTTTCTAAACCAAAGAAATCTTATGACTGGCAATAAATTTTCTCCAAGAGATCATTTTCCAATCAGTTCCATTACAGCCAACTTATGCCATTATGCTTACCTCCAAAATATACAATTACATATATTAGCGTATACCAATGAATTTTTAATTTTTTGCCTGTTAGCTCAAACCACATGAAATATTTCTGCAACCGGATATTTTTATTGAGACCAAAGCATACACATTCCAAACAATGCATTTCTATTCAGATTCCTCTGAAGGCTAATCAAAAAAGTTTGTATTATCTGTTATCAATATGTTATTATTCAAACCATCTTTTTACTTGATTCTACTTACTCTTTAATCCATTTGGCAAACTTCTGTCATACCTTGCCTATCTTTTCCACCAGGATCTTAGAATATAGCTTATTGATATTGTTGTTATTTTGTAGACTGTAAAATGTATGAGTCTCAGAATTTTGGAACTGGCAAGATTTAGGAAGAATTTCACTTATAAAGACCACAAGTTCAGGGTTTTCTTTTATTTTTCTTTGATGGTATTTCTTTCAAGGCTAATGGTCTAACAATTCCTGGGGAGCTTTTTAAGGCAAAAAGCAATTTAACCGTCATGAAATGAAGCATACAAAGAGCTTAGTTAGAGATTATCCTTTAGACCAGCTCTTAGAATTCTCTCAATTTTCTCCTAAACAGCAACTCTTTAAAACTCGTCCTTGGAAGTAACCTTTCCTGGTTGCATTTTTCTTCTACCTCCTGCCCAAGACAGAAGTCTCATTCTCAAACTGTGGGCCTGATCAAATCAAGTCTTTCAAGACGTCTTCCCAGTTGTGACCATCATCGCTCCCACACACACACACACACAGAGGCATGAGTGTGCCTGAGCACACATGCACATGGGTTCCAAGCCAACAGTTTGATCAAGTTGACTCTTACCCTGACACCTCCAATTTCAAAAGCTTCCTTGTACTTGTTATACTTTTGCCATATCTCAGAAAGCTGTCGTGTCTGACTCTTTGCAACCCTATGGACTGTAGCCCACCAGGCTCCTCTGTCTATGGGATTTCCCAGGCAAGAATACCGAAGTGGGTTCCCATTTCTTTCTCCAGGGGATCTTCCTGATCCAAATATTGAACCCAGGTCTCCTGCTTGGCAGGACGATTCTTCACCACTGAGCCACCAGGGAAGCCATAACTTTTGCCATACTGAGGGCAACACCTCAAAGACTCTGCTCTGAGCTCCTAACTTGTTCCTTCTTGGCCTGAGGCTAGAATGTAGGTCCCAACACTCCTGGTTACAGCCATCCCATAATCCCAGCCCTTCTGCTTGAGTTCCAGCCCAGAAGCAAGCCCAGGCACTAGCTTCTCACTTTCCAGCAGGTGCAGTCTCTTCCCAGAATGCACCTGTCTCCCAGCGCTCCCCTCCTCCCCACCCCCAGCCCCAGCCACCAGCTTCAGGCCCCAGTCAGAACAGAAACACCTAGATCAGCCATCTTGGTTTTCTGGTCTCTAGGGCTTTTTTCTGTTTCTTCTCTTCTAAATTGTTTACAGCTATTTGTCAAAATGTCTAAGACTCCATTGCAGACATCTTATTCTGCATGATTCCCTGACCTCTGGTCTGTGTCTCCTACAGCTGCAGAGTCCTGAGGGCTCAAGTCATCTGGTCCACTACGACCACTGGTCAGCTGGCCCAGGCCCAGACTCAGCCCCGGCACCCCTTCCCATTTGATAGTCCTTACCTGTCCACCCCTGTGACATTCAAACCACCACCCACTCACACTCACATCTGACATGCACACCCCCTGCATGGCCCCCAAATATCTGAGCTGATATTTTGCAATGTGCCATTCTCCAAGACCACATTTTCAGACATGAGATCTTTCCCTTAGGGCAAGAGAATCTGTGGCTACTGGAAAAATCACCTCAAATTACATCAATAGGGATTTTAGAGGGAAGAAGGTTTTCATTACGTGGCAGATACAAATCTCCATGCATAAACTCAGAAAGGCTAGAAATATCTTTCCTTTATTTCATTTCGATCAAGAAAGACAGCTACCTCAAGCCTGGATGCCACTCTAAAGAACCATGAACTGGTAACAGGTATCATTTTGAGCCTCTAAATTCATGACAGTATGTCATGCAACAATAAAAGACTCATCAAGGTCTTAATTCTCATCAAAGGATAAGTGGTAAAATAAAAAAGATTGTTATAAAAAATAAAAAAGCTATCCTTTCTCCTACATCATCATATTCTAAACAAATAAAAAAGGCAGTGCTGTTAAAAAAAAAAATCCAATCTTAATTGAGTTTAGCTTTCTCTAGAGATTTCACCACGAATATTCACTCTTCATTTAATAGAGTCCTTTGGTCTTTGGAAGAACATGTATTTTGACCAAAGTAATACAGAAATAAAAGTTGACATTCTGCCATATNATCCAAATATTGAACCCAGGTCTCCTGCTTGGCAGGACGATTCTTCACCACTGAGCCACCAGGGAAGCCATAACTTTTGCCATACTGAGGGCAACACCTCAAAGACTCTGCTCTGAGCTCCTAACTTGTTCCTTCTTGGCCTGAGGCTAGAATGTAGGTCCCAACACTCCTGGTTACAGCCATCCCATAATCCCAGCCCTTCTGCTTGAGTTCCAGCCCAGAAGCAAGCCCAGGCACTAGCTTCTCACTTTCCAGCAGGTGCAGTCTCTTCCCAGAATGCACCTGTCTCCCAGCGCTCCCCTCCTCCCCACCCCCAGCCCCAGCCACCAGCTTCAGGCCCCAGTCAGAACAGAAACACCTAGATCAGCCATCTTGGTTTTCTGGTCTCTAGGGCTTTTTTCTGTTTCTTCTCTTCTAAATTGTTTACAGCTATTTGTCAAAATGTCTAAGACTCCATTGCAGACATCTTATTCTGCATGATTCCCTGACCTCTGGTCTGTGTCTCCTACAGCTGCAGAGTCCTGAGGGCTCAAGTCATCTGGTCCACTACGACCACTGGTCAGCTGGCCCAGGCCCAGACTCAGCCCCGGCACCCCTTCCCACTTGATAGTCCTTACCTGTCCACCCCTGTGACATTCAAACCACCACCCACTCACACTCACATCTGACATGCACACCCCCTGCATGGCCCCCAAATATCTGAGCTGATATTTTGCAATGTGCCATTCTCCAAGACCACATTTTCAGACATGAGATCTTTCCCTTAGGGCAAGAGAATCTGTGGCTACTGGAAAAATCACCTCAAATTACATCAATAGGGATTTTAGAGGGAAGAAGGTTTTCATTACGTGGCAGATACAAATCTCCATGCATAAACTCAGAAAGGCTAGAAATATCTTTCCTTTATTTCATTTCGATCAAGAAAGACAGCTACCTCAAGCCTGGATGCCACTCTAAAGAACCATGAACTGGTAACAGGTATCATTTTGAGCCTCTAAATTCATGACAGTATGTCATGCAACAATAAAAGACTCATCAAGGTCTTAATTCTCATCAAAGGATAAGTGGTAAAATAAAAAAGATTGTTATAAAAAATAAAAAAGCTATCCTTTCTCCTACATCATCATATTCTAAACAAATAAAAAAGGCAGTGCTGTTAAAAAAAAAATCCAATCTTAATTGAGTTTAGCTTTCTCTAGAGATTTCACCACGAATATTCACTCTTCATTTAATAGAGTCCTTTGGTCTTTGGAAGAACATGTATTTTGACCAAAGTAATACAGAAATAAAAGTTGACATTCTGCCATATTTGCTTGCTTTTCTAACTTGTAAAGTGAAGGGCCAAATTTGTATAAAGCTGCCTGATATCGCCCAGAGTAAGAAAATAGTTTAAAAGGCTAACCCATAGGAATCATTCTGCAGTTTCTGTAGGACCCTCCCTCACCAAGCATCCCCGTTCAGAACTGTATGGCTTTAAATGTATAAATACCTGTTGAAATGACATTCCGGTCTACCTGGAAGGGGATACTCAAACCACAACCTGCGTTCCATCTGATGTTCTACGGGAGGCTGAATGAGAGAGCTCTGTGACCCGTCCACTTTGGCGAAGAGCAGAGAAAACGGAAGAGAAATACCCTGGCCTTGAATGTGTGTGCTTTGAAGAACTGTTCACCCAGAAAGGCTGCTGGGGTAGAGATGACAGCTCCAACAACGTGAGTCAGCTGCCCGTTTCCAGATGATCACTTTCGGACCATGTTTCCACCAGCTGCCGATTGGTAGGCAGTTTTGAGCTACCCTGAAAGGCATCTCCGCCTCCCCACCAAGGTCGAGAAATATGCGCTGGTTTTCCTAGGATCTGTCTGTCACACAGATGGGAAGCAATACTGAAAATGTATCTATAAAGAATGGCTTCCATGCATCCGGAGCCCAATCTAAAGGCTAAGGTTTGGTTCTGTGATATGAGATGAGGCAGCGCAATAAACCAATATGGATGGTAAATTCAGTATACTTATTGATATTTATGGGAACATAAGGGTGTCTTAAAATAAGTGAATGTCTCATTTCACTTGGGTTGCATGAGAAAAGGAAGGAGAGAGAGATGGAAATTTAGAAACAGGAAGAGAGAGGAGGAGAGCTCTATTTCTGGGGACATCTCCTGGACCAGGTGGAATCCCCTGTAAGCTCGGTCTCTGTCCTTGTCCCATTTTATTTTTCATCTTTGCAAGATTGTCCCTTCAAACCCCGATACGCTGTAAGGTGTGTGAGAGTGAGAGGTTGGATTTGCATCTTTGTGGGTCTGGGAGGAAAGCAGGAGCTTCACCTGGTTGGGGTCCTCCCAAAACTCAGACCCTGGGGCAAAGGTATGCGTGCAAGGAGTTTGTTTAGGAAGTGATCCCAGGAGCTGGAGGTAGGGAAAGGGAAGAGATGCAGGGAAGGGAAGGCAGTCAAAACAGGGTAAGGGAGGGACCAAGCTATGACTGTCAGAAACTGGGGCTCAGTCCCCTGGGAGCCCAGGCAGAACACCACTCCTGCCACCTGAGGGGTGAAGAAGCGATGTGCTCCTTTCATCATTAGTCCCAGGCCCCTCTCACAGGGCACCCCTCCCAGCATGTCCAGCCCACCCTGCCGCCAGTATAGAGCCCAGGAGTACAAGCTCTAGTATGGAAGGATGCTCGCTGGCTGAGGGAATATGGACCAGGCTCCAACAGGCTCGATGGACATTTGTTGAAAGAATACATACAAGAATGTGGAAAATCCTTTTTATATTCCAATTCTCTTTGTAATGTTATGATCTGTTATGTTACATAGGTTGATTTGATATTTTTTTCTTCATTTTCTTAACTGATACGTCATAAAGCATAAAGGGCCCTGAATTAGATACCCAGTTCAAAGCTATTAATCTGTATAAACTCCATTGAACACCCACCTGGGTCAGCACATTGAAAATTCCCATCACCCAGATAGGCTCTCACTCCCTCCTTTCTAATCAATGCTAACATCCACCCAGGAATAACCACCATTCTGACATCCATCATCAGAGATGACTTTTGCCTGTTCTCGAACTTTCTGTAAAGGGATTTATTCAACACATTCTCTTTAGTATATGTGCTGTTGTGAGTACCAGTTATTTGGGGTGGGAGGATGTGCATCATGGCTGTGCAGTGTTCAGGCAACTCCAGCTTGGAATGAAAATTGAACAAATAAGCCAATCCCTGAGTCACATCTAACCCTGTCCCCCATGTTGTTTGTGCCTGTCCCCAGCTCCTGGAAGTCCTGCCCCAGGGAATCCTCCCTCCTACTGCCCACAGCTCACAACCAGGGGACTGTCCTCCTGAGCAAAGGAGAGTTCCACCAGCCACCAAGTGGAAAGGGCATCTACCCTGTGACCTCTTTGGCATCTCTTGCCTTCAAGCCACAGGCTTCCAGTCAGCTTCTGAAGTTAGCCTCCCAGCCCCTGGAAACATGCACCCCACCCCAGGGCACTCTGTTTTGAAGTTTAAGATCAATGGCATGGGGTGTGGCAGGGGACACTGCCATAGAAACACTGACGTGTGGAAAATCTGTCTCCTTTAGAGAAACTATTGAATGTTGGTGGGCACAGGGAAGCAAGAGGCTGGAAGAGAGAGCCCTGAGCTGGTGAGGATGGAGGAGGAAGGAACACCATGGACCACTCTGAACCCCCAGCACCTGTCTCGACACACTGCAGAAACTTCAGACCCTTGTCATGGGCAAGTGGTGCTAGAATGGGTTGATAACCAGAGTAAAGAGCAAAGACTCATGGGCAAGGAAACAATAAAATGGAAGGTGTCCTGACTATAGCTCTTAACCCTACGAGTCTCTTGAACAGACTTCCTCTGGCCTCCTCCCCACCCACCTCTGCCAGCTAGGGTTAAAGCTCATTTAATTAGCTGATGGAGCACTTGTCAGCAGAGGGATCAGGGGAGTGACGGCTTTGTGGAGGCCAGCGCCAGGCCAGCCTGATCCCGATCTTTGCACAGACCACATGTTCCAGCATCGTGGAGACGGACGGTGATCATCTGGTCTGAGTCACTTCACGTTTTATTGCTTCCTTATGATGATTATTCAATTCGTTGTACTTGAGAATATTAATGTTTTCTATTTTGTATGTATATTTTAATTCTTGGCTTTCATCTCTCTATTTGGGTTTGTTTTAAAAGTGCAGTTAAAAAAAATTAAATCAACCCAAAATTTGCCAGAACTTTTAAATGTGGTCCCCACCGCATTTTTTGAAGTTGTGACTTTAAGGCTGAGAAATTTTTTCTGGGGAATGAGAGTTCATCTTGAAAGGGAACAAGGTGAGGCTCCAGATGGCAATCCTCCAGGCAGGGGGCGGTGGGGCTGAGCCTGTGTTCAGATGTGGCATCCCAGCCTCTACTGCAGAAATGAGCTGCTCCCAGTTAACCCCTTCCATGAACAGGCATCAGCTCACTCCCATTGACACAGTCACTGCAGCCTGGCATGGACTGGGACTGCTCATGTTATTACCACTTGACCAGGCACGATACTAAAGCTGAGCAAGGTTAGCAGACTTGCTTGAAATCAAACAGTGGGGGAAAAAAACAAAGGCAGGAAGGAGTTGCCTCACCAAGTCTTGAATCCAGAGCTTCCAATTCAGAGTTTGATAATCCATTCATTACTACCAATCTCCTTGCTTTGACAATGTGAGTCCAGACCAAGATGTAAGCCAACAAAATGCAGTTTCCCCAGCAGTAATTGAGTTTGCAGTGACCTCTGATACTGGATATACGGACAAAGATCTTCTTCCATCACCTCCTGCACTTAATCTGCCTTATGGTCAGTTACTCCGGAAGACTTCTTTAATGCTAACAGGTTGCCCTTTTCCGTCTGATGGGAAGTCCCATTTTAATCTTCTCCCCAATGCCAGGCCTCCTCAGCAGCCCTTATCACCTGGCAAGTTGTTAGAAAAACAGATTCCCAGATCCCCTTCAAGTGCTAGGGAAATCAGAATTCCTGGGGATTCTGTGCAGCCATCTATATTCCAGCTCCCCAGGTGAGCCCGATGTTTGCTAAATTTTGAAATAATACTTTATGCTAAGGAGATTTTTTTTCCACATATGGAAAGACATGTCCCCTCCACGTGGAGGGCTCCTTGCAGTTTGACACAAGCTTCCCAAGCAATCAGGAGCTAAGATACGGCCATGTTGGGATTCCCAGGCTGGATTAATATGGATGGAATAAAAATGCAGAAATGGTATCAGGAATAATGAAAAGCATACAGCTTAACATAATCACTGGAATACTTGGGATTCTTTATAGAAATTATAGGGGGGAAATAACATTTGAAAAGCTAAAAAGAACTTACCAGGAAAAGAATATTAAATTCTGGGGAAACATTGCAGAGTAACTGAGATTTTTCGATGACGCCAACTAACCTTAATTAATATTCAAAAGGACCACCCGTTGCATTCACCCCACCCACCTCCACCTTTCCCTTAAGAGTTTGTTAGCAAACTTTTCCATCTGTGCTCTCAGGATTTCTTCCTTCTTTCTGATAAAAATCCTTTGATGGACACAAACTATCAGCTACCATACTGTGATGAAATGTCATGTCCTCCTTTTTTTTTTAATTGGGTTGTAGTCGCTTTACAGTGTTGTACTAGTTTCTGCCATACAACGTAGTGAGTCAGCTCCACATGTACATACATCCCCTTCCTCTTGGGGCTTCCTCCCCCTGCCATCTCATCCATCTAGGTCACCACGGGGCACAAAACTGAGCTCCTTGTGCTATATAGCAGGTCCCCTTGAGCTCTCTGGTTTACACATGCAGTACCCATACATCAATCCCAATGTCCCAATTAATCCTACCCCCTTCCCCTACCCCATGTCTACATGTCTGTTCTCTATGTTTGTGAATCTATTCCTGCCCTGCAAATAGGTTCATCTGTACCATTTTCCTAGATTCCACATGTATGCATTAATATATGATATTTGTTTTTCTCTTTCTAACTTCCTTCACTCTGTATGACAGACTCTAGGTCCATCCATGTCTCTAAAATGACCCAGTATCATTCCTTTGTATGGAGTTTCCTTAAAAAGCTAAAAATAGGACTACCATATTACCCAGCAATCCCACTACTGGGCATACACTCTGAGAAAACCATAATTCAAAAAAACACAGACAGTATATTTTGTTAATACTCCATGTTTCATTTAAAAATGTTAATGCTATATGTGTGAGACAGAACATCCATGATTCCTGTTTTTTATGTGACTAATCTTAATACTCACACAGCTATATTTATTATTTTGCCAATTTCTAGATTAAAGTACACAATCTTATTGCTTGTTTTAACATTGGGGCTGATTTTGGAAACAGATGAAATGGAATTAATAAGAGGAAATTTCTCTAGGTGTTCTGGAGTCAGCTGTATTCCACTTTCCCACTCTGATACTTCTCAAAACCATCTAGAAATAAAAAGCCTGAATGTATCTTAGAGTTGGCAGCCCTGTTCTTGGTTTGGCTCCATCACCAGAAATGGAGTAAAGAACATTTGTGCTGCAAACTGATTTCCCCAGACCCTGAACCCAAAGTGGGTAGAAAAATTCTAATCATCAATTAACTCTAAAACACCAGTCTTGGATGTGGGAAAGCTGGTGGCTGGTTCTGATTCTGCTGCTGCTGCTGCTGCTGCTAAGTCACTTCAGTCATGTCCGACTCTGTGTGACCCCATAGACGGCAGCCCACCAGGCTCCCCCATCCCTGGGATTCTCCAGGCAAGAATACTGGAGTGGGTTGCCATTTCCTTCTTCAATGCATGAAAGAGAAAAGTGAAAGTGAAGTCACTCAGTCTGTCCGACTGTTAGCGACCCCATGGACTGCAGCCCACCAGGCTACTCCATCCATTGGATTTTCCAGGCAAGAGTACTGGGGTGGGGTGCCATTGCCTTCCCCGCTGATTCTGCTGCTCATGAGCTAACCATCTGTATCTTGTTCTCATCTGGAAAAAGGGAATAATGTAGGCTCTAAATACCTTGTGAGTTTCTTGTGAAACTCAAATAACTTTTTTAAATGGCATGCTGTTGTTATTCAGCCCCTAAGTTGGACACGACTCAGTGACTTCACTTTCACTTTTCACTTTCATGCACTGGAGAAGGAAATGGCAACCCACTCCAGTGTTCTTGCCTGGAGAATCCCAGGGACGGCAGAGCCTGGTAGGCTGCCATCTACAGGGTAGCACAGAGTCGGACACGACTGAAGCGACTTAGCAGCAGCAGCAGCAGCAAGTCATGTCCAACTCTTTGTGACCCCGTGGACTGCAGCATGCCAGGCTTCCCGGCCCTTCAATGTCTCCCAGAATTTGCTCATCAAATTCATGTCCGTTGAGCCAGTGATGCTATCTAGCCATATCATCCTCTGCCGCCTCCTTCTCCTTTTGCCTTCAGTCTTTCCCAGCATCAGGGTCTTTTCCAATGAGGCTGCTCTTCCTATTAGGTGGCCAAAGTATTGTAGCTTTACAGACATAATGTATATGGAAGCTTCACAGATTACAAAAGTAATTCCCTGATTTCTGCAGGTGTTACCACTATATCATGATTGTTGTTATTATTACTACTACCACTACTACTTTATCCAGGCGCTCTCTCTGGAAGGTATCTTTCTAGATATGAACTTACTTTTTTAGTCTGAGGCTTGAGTTCAGTGCCTGATGTCTATGATCTGTTCTTTATCAAGGATTCTCTGGTTCTGACCATCGAGGGAAACCCAGGAGGAAGGCTGTGTTAGATGCTGCCACCATGCCCTGAGTGTGCAGCCTGATTCTGACTGAAAGCCCATGGGACCCTCCTCCAAGGGCTTTCTCTGGCAGTCAGAGTTCCAGGGTAGACCAGGCATCTGGGGACTTAATGCCCCAGGAGCAGCCCCACCTGATGACAGATGGAAGTTGGAGGATAAATACCCCCTCACCTTGGCCCCTCAGTTGGGAAAAATCTGAGGCATGTCCTACACAGTCTCCCGAAGGGTCCCCCATGGGACTGAGCCCCAGGTGCTCCCAGTAGTCACCCGTTCATCACTGGACTGGTCCCCTCCCTGTCCTGCCTGTCCCCTCTTCACTGTCCCCCTCCCAGTGAACCTCAACTCGTGGAAGCGGACAGTGGTTTGAAAACACTGGTGAATGTGAGACACCAGCCTGAACAGCAGGGCTGCTGCCCCTGGAGCAGAGGGACTGATCTCAGCCCCAGACTCCTTTCCTGAGCTGAGGACACAGTTCGGTGGGAACCCGCCCTACCCTCTCCCTGTCAGCTCTCCCGCATCACCTCTCTCACTGCAGCCTCGTTGTTGTCTAAGTCCCTTCCAAGAGAAAACAAAATTCGCAATTCTGTCACCACAGTCCCTTGGATTGAGAAATGAAAGGTGTGGCTTCTTTGAAAGAAAAATGACAAGACAGTGAATGGTGCCCCGCCTCAGGTGTTGGCAGGTGAGAGCCTGATTCATTCAGGCACACAGAAGGGAAAGCCCATCTGCCTGGTCAGTGCTTTTTTTAATAAGTTGCAATCGTTGTTGATGCTTTCAGGGTATGGTGCTCTGCAAGAGAATCGGTCTCCTTCCAGCCCAGGTTTAGGTGGAGACCCTGGCGACCACAAGCAAACACCACGACAATGGAATCCCCTGATGTCGGGCAGCCAGCCTTTCATCTGTCCCCAGGAGTGACAAGGAGGCCTGGCTTCCTTCAGCAGGGAGGGTTGGGGTGGGGGGGGAGCTGGGATCAGGGGGTTGTTTGCAGAACTGACTTAGGAAACTGATACCCTCCAAAGTGCCCCTTCATGCTGAGGTCACTGCAGCCAGCACAGGTAAAAGGATCACTGTGGTATGGCTGGCCCCACTATTGTCTGCACAAGCCCATGCTGAATGAGCGTAACTTAACCCCCGGAGAGATAACCAACTGTTGTGTGTGTGCTCACATTCACAGCTGCCAATTCCCATGAAGCGCCAAGGTGGTTTTCCGCGACTTTTGTTTTATTGACACTCTGGCAGCAGAATGGGAGGTAGTCCTGGACCACAGAGGCGAGGCTGGAGTAGAACAAGTCCAGCCCCATCTCCCAACCCAGCCCCACCCCAATGTCCTTGTCCTAGCTCCACTAAGGATACTCCTGTGGAGAAGCCACAGAGAGGCCTCGCGTCTCCCAGGTGCCTTTATTCAGTTGCGAATTTGACTTTAAATCCTCAACATATTTTCTTGAAAGAAAAATATACCAAAAAGAGCATTTTGAGGCTGTAATATATTTTGTGACTTCTGTTTTAGAATGGGAAAGGCCATGAAATGGCCAATGTCTGACCGATGTTCTGCTTAGGACTTTGAGGGTCTCAGGCATCCATCCCCCACCATCCCCACACCCTCCTTCACCAGCCAGCTAGATTCATCCACCCCACCACCAGCAGCCACGCCCGAAGCCCCAAAAAATAAAGCTCTCCTGCTCTTAGCCTGGACATTCTCATGTTGATTTTAGCCCAAATTCCTCTTTATTGAGAGAATCTCATTTATTTTTCTTCTGAAATAGGGACATAGAAGAGTCCAAGGGTTATTCATAATCTCACCATCCAGATAACACTTGTTGAAAATTAAAACCCTTTTAAAATAAAAAAAAATGGATAATATGCCATACACATAGTGAAACAATTCAAATAATAATGAAGGTAAAAATAACTTTAAAGAAAATCAACATTCACCCCAAAGGTAACGACTGCTAACATTGCCTGGGGTTTCCTTCCAAAGTAAAAAAAGAACTGCATATAGCAACAAAATGTATGTAGCCCTTTATATGGTTTATACCAAAAAAAAGAATATAACATCCACACTGTTTTCCACCTTATCCTTTTCTTATCTTTGTTGAAGGCAGGAGGAGAAGTGGGTGACAGAGGATGAAATAGTTGGATGGCATCACTGATTCAATGGACATGAGTTTGAGCAAAATCCAGGAGATGGAGAAGGACAGGGAAGCCTGGCATGCTGCAGTCCATTGGGGTTGCAAAGAGTCAAACACAACTTAGTGACTGAACAACAACAATGGAAGGAAAATCATAGTAGGCAGAATGTAACTACCTGAGCTGGAACTCACCCTGAGGGTCTGTTTGCCCAGCAAAAGGAAATTAAGCCTGTGTTTGGGGAGAATGGTTCAGTTTTAGTCAACATTCCCCAAGATAATCTTTCCATCAGCAGCAAGTTATTGCATCCAGGCACGAGAAGGAACCCTAAAATGTTAGGGATAAAAGGGATGAATCCAAAGACATTGGTTAATTCAGCCCCTCATTCTACAAATGAGAGATGAACTGACCCCTGAAGTGACAGTCAGTTAGCAAACAATCCAAGGTCAGCTGAAAAGTCTCACCACCCAAAACAGTGTTTATTCCGTCAGTGCTCAGTCACTTAGTTGTGTTCAACTCGTTGCTACCCCATGGGCTGTAGCCCACCAGGCTCCTCTGTCCGGGGAGTTCTCCAGGCAAGAATACTGGAGTGGAGTGCCATTTCCTTCTCCAGGGGCTCTCCCAAGCCAGCGATCGAACCTGCATCACTTGCATCTCCTGCACTGGCAGGCAGATTCTTTACCACTACAGCCACCTGGGAAGACCCATTTCATCACGTTATAATGGTTTATTTGAATAGAGTCCTGGAATACTCATTAGTACTCAAAAAAACAAGACATATGTGAATAGGGAATAACTGAGAGTTTTAAAATTAGCTTCTATGAGTGATGTCATATAAATATTTAAGGACCTCAGAGATTAGGATTTTTTGTTCTTCTTGGAGGGGAGTGATTTAATCTCCTTTGTATCCTAGGGGTCCTCCCCTGAGGAGGATGCTAAATGATGAGGTTCCAGGCCTCCATCCTTCCCTGCCCCACAAATCTGACCTCGGAGATTAGGATTTTTTTGTTCTTCTTGGAGGGGAGTGATTTAGTCTCCTTTGTATCCTAGGGGTCCTCCCCTGAGGAGGATGCTAAATGATGGGGTTCCAGGCTTCTATCTTTCCCTGCCCCACAACTTTGACCTCAGCAATGTTGCTTCTGCAACATTTTATATGCTAAATGGCTGTACATAAAATATATTGATATAAGGTTCCACTGCTAAAAAATGCTAATATCACTGTTTTTGGCACAAAAGCCTAATGCTACATAATTTTTAAAAATTTATTTGGGGGGATCCAAGAAATACAGCAGATGAATAAGTAGATGGAGCTTTGAGAGAATGGTTTCCCCTACACCATCTTTCATCACCATAATGACCTAGCACATCCAAAAAGTCATTCCTTGGGCATCCACAGGACATATTTAGATCCAGCCAATAAGGAGAGAGATGCCAGAAAAACTTACAAGGTTTTCACACGACTATACCAATCTTATCCCCACAGAGTCATTGGCACATGCAACTGTTAAAAGTATACAATTTTTTTTTGTAATAATTTCTTAAAGTTGGACAAAGAAGAATATGGAAAAGTTCTTGAGATCCACCTTCTCCTTTGTATCCTAGGGGTCCTCCCCTGAGGAGGATGCTAAATGATGGGGTTCCAGGCTTCTATCTTTCCCTGCCCCACAACTTTGACCTCAGCAATGTTGCTTCTGCAACATTTTATATGCTAAATGGCTGTACATAAAATATATTGATATAAGGTTCCACTGCTAAAAAATGCTAATATCACTGTTTTTGGCACAAAAGCCTAATGCTACATAATTTTTAAAAATTTATTTGGGGGGATCCAAGAAATACAGCAGATGAATAAGTAGATGGAGCTTTGAGAGAATGGTTTCCCCTACACCATCTTTCATCACCATAATGACCTAGCACATCCAAAAAGTCATTCCTTGGGCATCCACAGGACATATTTAGATCCAGCCAATAAGGAGAGAGATGCCAGAAAAACTTACAAGGTTTTCACACGACTATACCAATCTTATCCCCACAGAGTCATTGGCACATGCAACTGTTAAAAGTATACAATTTTTTTTTGTAATAATTTCTTAAAGTTGGACAAAGAAGAATATGGAAAAGTTCTTGAGATCCACCGCACAGCAATGTGACTGTACTTAAGATTGTTGAACTGTACAGATGTGGCAATTAAATTTTTGGCAATTAAGTTCATCAAGAAAATTAAAAATGAAAAGTGTGCCCTTCTTTAGTCCTTCATCCTTCCTGTCAGAAGGAATGCAGTGATGATGGCTGATGCTCCAGCAGCCATCTTAGACCATGCAGTAGAAGCCACATGCTGAAGATAGTGGAGCATCAAGAATCCATGTAGAGGGACCTAGTCTCTGACATCAAGGGCACCATGCCAACTCTACATAGCCTGCTTCTGGTTCTCTTTCATGTAATAGAAAAATAAATTTCTATTAAGTATTGTTTTTTTTTAAAGATTGCCAAAGGAGGTATTTGCATCACATGTGTCAAACATATCATGAAAATGAGATTGTAGTCCCAAATCAATTTTATCTTATTTATTTTACTAGACTGTTCTAACTGGGTTATGATAGAGAGCAGTGTTTCTCAAAGTGTGGTCCCATGACCAACATCGCAGCATCACTTGGGACTTGTGAGCAGTGCCCCCAGGTCTTAGGACTTAGACGTGCTTGGGGCTGGGCCTGGGGAGCTCTCTTTTAGCCATCCATTCAGGGAATTCTGTGTTGCCGGAACAAAACAGAATTGTTCATCTAGAGGTAACATGAAGTAGGCTGTCTGTACAGTGTTATGGTTAAGGGCTGGGGTCTGTAGTCAAGCTCTGAGTTTGAATCTCTTCTCTATCACTTAACAGTTCTGCAGCCCAGAAAAGAAGCTTCACCTTCTCAAGCCTCAATTTTTCCAACCATAAAATGGAGAAGAATGAACAACACCTCTGTCCTAAGGTTATAGAGAAGATACAATAGTGTAACTTGTGTAAAGCTCTGAATTGGTAAGTGTTAACTGCTAAATGCAAGGCCAATAAATGTATCTTGTTAGTGTTTCATGCTCTGTGAGGCCTCATGGCCCAGTGCAAATAAGCATGATAACCAGGTTGAAGAACAAGAGGGGAATGTCAGGAATTTCTTTGAAGAAAAGGAATGAACAGAACTGAAATCGTACTGAAGCCACTTGCCAAGAAAAAACAACAAATTAGGGAAACAACAACAACAGTATTACTAATGATAGAATTTGCCAAATACTTTCCATGTGCCAGATGCTGCTCTGACCACTTTGCACCTTGAACACATTAAATCTTCCTAAGGTCCCAGATAGCACTGTGGTAAAGAACCCGCATGCCTTTGCAGAAGATGCAAAAGATGTGGCTCCGATCCCTGGGCTGGGAAGGTCCCCTGGAGTAGGAAGTGGCCAGCCACTCCAGTATTCTTGCCTGGAAAAGTCCCTGGACAGGGGATCCTGACAGGCTAGAGTCCATGAAGCCTCAAAGAGTTAGACACGACTGAACACACTTTTAAGGACCCTCTGAGGCATGTGGGTTTGTTTTACAGATGAGGAGACAGGCACAGAGAAGTTAAGCAATGAGTCCAAGATCACACAGTCAAAGAGAAGTAAAGCTGGATTCCATCACAGAAATTTGGCTCTAAAGACCATGTTCTTGAGACTTCCCTGGTGATCTAATGGCTAAGACTCTGCACTTCCAATAAAAGGCATAGGTTCAATCCCTGGTCAAGGAACTAAGATCCCACATGCCCCATGGCATGGCCAAAAGATAAAAAATAAAATAAAGCCTATGTTCTTAACCTTGGCCCCTGCATTCCTGGATATATTTCTGTTTCTGCTCAGGTATAGAATAAATAGAATGGTGGCCCCTAACCCAGGTTAGAGTGAAGAGAAATTTCAGTTTGTCAGTTTGTCAGTTTTTATTGAGCATTTACCATATGTGAGTGTCTTAGTTTTGGAGCCTCCTAGAAGCATCTTGGAGACCAGGACTTAAGAGTAGCTTGGGGAGGATGGAGTTGTTCAGGGAGCATCTATAAGGAAAGAGGGAGTAAATACAGGGATGGGGAAAGTGAAAGAAAGTGAAAGTCAGTAACAAGTTGACACAGTTAAATCTAACTCCTGGGAGATATTGAATGAGGCTGCTCCTGAGGGTATTAATTCCTTATCCATGTCCAACTGCCTGACAGCAGCCCAAAAGCAGAGCGGGTTTCTGAGATTCTTTAAATGCTCCAAGGTAAATTTACATCTTTGTTAAAGGAACCTTACCCAGGGCAGTAGTTTCACTCTGGAATCCTCAAGGCTCCTTAAAACAGAGACATCCGGCTGCAGTTCCCAGAGTTTGGGACTGAATAGATCCAGGTAGGATCTGATAATTTGCATTTCTAACAAATTTTTGAGGAGGATGCTGCTGGCTGGAACGCACTGGTTGGTCCCACCTGGAGGGACTGCTATGGGCTCCTGAGGACGTTGCTACATCCTGGGTGTCGTTGTGTGTGCTTGACAGGAGTATTTTCAAAAGAAATGATCAGTCACTCACAGGCACACTTTGATGCTGGAATTTCCAACTACATCACAGAAATGAGCATGTCTCTGCCCTCCACCAGCTGATCTCAGTCAGACATACAGTGGTGGGGGGACCCATCTTTTCCTGTGGCCCCAAGGAATACAATAAGTCCTTCAGTTCTCATAGATATCTCTTACAGAACCTGAAATCATTCAATGTCTAAGTAAAACAGTATGTTTGCGTTTCGAAACTGATTGTTGTTTGTTTTCCTTCTTAAAGGAGAAACTGTAATCTGCTTGTTCACTTGCAAAGAGTCATCAAGAGCTCATTCCAGCTTTCCATGATCCTGAAAGCCCCATGGGTCTGAGAAACCAGCTGCTCAGCCCACAGCTTATGTAGACTCTGCACTAAGATTACAGAGGACCCATGTAAAACAATAATCTATATTTTGATGAGACTGGAAATTATTTTTTTAAAAAAACTTATGGTTTGCTGAATATTATGCAGAGAATTCATCTTAAATTACCAATTTCCAAAATCAACAAGGTATCACTTTACTAATCCAAAAAGGCCCATCGAGTTTTCGTAACTTAATAAGTCACTGAGAACTGGTGTGGTGAGTTGACTTTCCTGGCTCAGGGATGGGATTTGGTTCGTGACACATCATCTCTCAACCTTGTCCACTGTTTGACTTTGGATCTCAGCCAATAACAGCCAGGGTTAAGAAACTGTTATTCCCAAATATAAGGTCACATTTTATTTCATCATATGAACTTTTCAAAACAATTACTCTAGAAATGAAACCAATTAGAGTTCTATTGCCTCCGTATTACTTTTCTGCATTACTATTAAAAAGTGAAGTCCACAAATTACCATGGATTTGATAAAATTATTATTGAACATTTAATACCAGCAATAAATATACTCCAAAAAATGGAGAAATTTTTCCCTTCAATCATCAAACTCTCTCCCAAGTTTATTTGAAGGCCACCTAAGACTATCGACAGTTAAGAACACTAAATGATTTTTTTTTCCTTTGAATAGGTGGGCTTTATTTAGCAATTCGGAGAAGGCAATAGCAACCCATTCCAGTACTCTTGCCTGGACAATCCCATGGATGGAGGAGCCTGGCAGGCTGCAGTCCATGGGGTCGCTAAGAGTTGGGCACGTTACTGTAATCTTTATGATTTTACTTCACATTGTTATTAGAACTATTGTGGACATTATCTTATCTATTAAAGATTAATTATTGTAGATTTGAAGAGAAATTCATCACTCTTAAGGGAAAGCTGTACTGTTTTTTAATTTCTGAATTCTCACTTTAAAAGGTGGAAAAATCACAGTTTGCTAGTTTGATTAATTTGATTTAACTTACTGTTCTTTAAAGCCAAATATAAGTTGGTTTTTTTTTTTTTTTTTTTTTCCAAATCAAAGTTTTGGATCTATGTTGAACCAGCACTGTAACTTTAGGAAACTACCCATATAGGTAAGAAATTTCCTTTTTGTGAAATATACTTCACATTCTTATACATTATTGAATCTGATTTTCCTAAGATGCCTCTAAAAATTAAAAGCTCTCCTTTTCTGAGAANTAATTTGATTTACTTTACTGTTTTAAAGCCAAATTTAATGTTTTTTTTTTTTTTTTTTTTTTCCAAATCAAAGTTTTGGATCTATGTTGAACCAGCACTGTAACTTTAGGAAACTACCCATATAGGTAAGAAATTTCCTTTTTGTGAAATATACTTCACATTCTTATACATTATTGAATCTGATTTTCCTAAGATGCCTCTAAAAATTAAAAGCTCTCCTTTTCTGAGAAAAGTTGATTGTCCCAGTGTCCTTGCTTATTTAGAGATAAATAGATTCTGTTTGAAAAACAATAAATCTGAGTAGCTACGTAAACAGAAGAAATTCATGATCATCCTAGCTACTCATCTGATGCAAATTGCTAGAACTAATAATGTGATAAACAAAAAATATTATTTACACTCAACCATGTTGCCTGCATAATGTTACCCTATACCAGTGTTCATTTAGTGTCCTTCAGTGCTAGCTTTCTACCACTGTCAGGAGCCTTCATGAGAATGGACTGATGCTGTTTTGAACATGGTATTTGCTGTGTGTCAAGTTACTCTGGGACTTCCTATAGGACAATGAAAGCTAAGCATGAAAGAACAAGAAAAATCCTTAGACGGAAGCTTTGCAGTTTGACAGGCATACATTCATGGTGGTTTCTTAAGAGGTAACTTTGCTTCCAAGTAATCCCTCTGTATAAATATCACTAAGGAAACTGCTGTAGACACTTGCTATGTGTGTGTATAGAGCAGTTTAGTCTTTAAAAACCTTGAAAAACTCTGTGATGGCCAGGAGCTTCCCGTTCCCTACTCTGCGAAACAAAAGTGAATAGCGATGTGTGGAAAATTAGACCTAGAACCTACTTTGGGTCTGAAATCACAGAGCAAATCAGGAATACAAATCGATGCATTCAAAACATGATTATCTTTTAAAAACTGAACATACACTTACTATGGAAACCAGAAACCCCCCTCCTGAGTGTTTGCCCAAGTGAAGTGAAAGCTTACGTGTGAAGCCCTATATCAAGGTCACAGGACAAAAGTCTCAGGAACTGAGCGAGCCCCATAGCAACTGTTGCCACAAGTCTCCAGATCCAAACTGGCCAATTCCCTGACCCCTGGTTATTAGGTAAAATAACCATCTTATTAACACTCTATAGCATCCTAACCAGTAACCTAATGCCATCCTCCCAATAGGAATTTATTTTCTCTGTCTTGAGGCTATAAAAATTGGCTACTAGTCTGTAAAAGAGGTCTGCTCTCTCTTGAGTCAGCCCGCTATTCTAAGTGTCTCCCACTGTAATAAATTCTATTTTCCTCTCAATCTGTCCCACTTCTGGAAATTCCTTTCCAGCCTGTGCACAGACCACGACATTATGTTCTCACAAAAAACCTACGAGCCAAAGGCTGTAGCAGTTTTATTCGTAATTGCCCCAAACTGGAAACAATCCAAATGCCCTTCAAGAGATACACAGATAAGCTGTGTGGTCCATGGATACCACAGAATGCTATTCAGTAGTAAAAGAAAATGAACCAATGATGCTCTGAACAGCTGACCAGAAACAGCAACTTCTGGTGAGTGAAAGAAGTCAGACTAAAAAGACTACGTATTATAAGATTCCATTTAGCTTTCTACTTCGCATTTTAGAAGAAGTTAAAGTATCATCAACAGTGGCCAGGGGCTGGAATAGAGGGAAGCACTGTCTACCAAGGAAAGGTGAGGGAATGTTAGAGCATAGCAGGATTATTCTATATGTGGATCGTGATGGTTACGTGCTTATGCATTTGTCAAAACTCACAAAACTACACACTAAAAGGGTGACTGTTACTATATGCAACTTATACTTAAAAAAATTTTTTTACTGTATTTTACTTTACAATACTGTATTGATTTTGCCATACATTGACATGAATCCACCACAGGTGTACATGAGCTCCCAATCCTGAACCCCCCTCCCACNCGTGCTTATGCATTTGTCAAAACTCACAAAACTACACACTAAAAGGGTGACTGTTACTATATGCAACTTATACTTAAAAAAATTTTTTTACTGTATTTTACTTTACAATACTGTATTGATTTTGCCATACATTGACATGAATCCACCACAGGTGTACATGAGCTCCCAATCCTGAACCCCCCTCCCACCTCCCACCCCAAAATTTTTAAGGCTTTATTTTTTTTTAGAGCAGTTTTAGGTTCATAGGAAAATTGACAGGAAGGTAAGGAGATTTTCCATACATCCCTACACAACCTTCTCCACTACCATCTCCCCCATCAACAGCATCTCCCACCAGAGGGTACATTTGCTACAAATAAGGAGCGTACGCTGACACATTATTATTGCCCAGAGTCCATAGTTTATGTTAGGGCTGAATGTTCTATGGGTTCAAACAAATGTATTTATAATGACATGTATCCATCATTATAGTATCATACAGAGTAGTTTCACTGCCATAAGAATCCTATGTGCTCTGATTAAATTTTTTTAATTATTATTCTTCAATAAAAAGATTTTATTTTGCTCATTCCAGAAAGGCCCCATCTGCCTTTTGGCTCCTCCTTAACCTTGGACAATATTGAAAACCAGAGAATTTTTCGGATTTTTCATTCAGTCACTCCCCTCATTCTAGAACTTTTACAGAACCCACTCTAGACATTTATTAGTAATGGACCTACTATTACTCTGCAGTGTGTCTAAAAGTATGTCCAGGCTTGCTCAGCATCTCCAATAAGAGAGCTGATCTCTCCTCAAAACTCAAAGAATGACCGAGAACTTCCCTTGGCTTGGGCATCCCACCCTTGCACGAGAGAATTTAGGAACCTGATTTGTCTCACTGTGCCCAGAACCCCTGTGTTATTCGATGCATGGCTATTCAGCTGAAAACCTCTTAAACTTATCTTACTGAGTGCTAGAATCTACTCATGAGACTGCACGGTCTTTCATCATTACAGGGTCATCCTGTATTGATGACATGTATTTTACATGTAAATACATACATGTATTTTACAAAAGTATCTTGAGTTGTCTTCAAATTATTTCTTGATCTACTAATAAAATGTAGGTTCTTATCCTGGCTTTACTCCTTCTAGAAAAGTGATTTAGGCAAGATAGTGAACCTCTTCAGACCTCAGTCTAATCATACTAAAGTATGGATAAATGCATTTCCCACTTCATAAGACTGTCAAGAAATTTTGCTATTCATTTAATTTTGGTGAGCTGCACCTCAAGGCATGCAGGATCTTAGTTCCCCAATCAAGGGTTGAACCCACACACCCTGCATTGGAATCGCAGTCATAACCACTGTGCCACCAGGGAGGTCCCAAGAATGCTATGAGATTTAAATGATAAAATCCATACAACATGCTTAGACCAGAGCCTGATGTGTAGCAGTGATTCAGTGAGATCCTCCTGATCTTTTACAAAAGGGAGTGAGGCCAATTTAGATGGACTTGCTTGTAACACCTCTTGTTGACTGTTTGAATTTGCAAACCTCCTAAGAGCCCAATGACCAAAAATCAGCCCATTGACCATTCTTCCATCACCTCTGTTGTTAGCCATGATCCCTCAGAAGTGGTCCAAACCTGTGGGTTTGTTTTCATGAGTCCTCGGTTCCAGGATGCAGTTTGCCTGATTTCAGGGAATGAACCACATCAGGGGGTTGACAATTTGAACTCCACTCATCTCTGACAACATTCATTCCACAATATCTTGCCAAAGTCATGAGCAAACACACACAATAATGGTTTGGAAACCATTTTTTTCTTTTCATTATGAAAAGAAAAGAATTAAAAAAAATTATTTCTGAATGGAGCAGATATATGAAAATACAGTGAAGCCCTCTGTGCTATTAGAACTAATGTTCATTGGAAAAGTAGGCTAGCGTATAAAATAATCTTTCTAAAATCATATACACATGTATACTTCCCTGATGATTCAGAAGATAAAAAATAAAACCTGCCTGCAATTCAGGAGACACTGGAAACTTAGATTCAATCCCTGGGTCAGGAAGATCCCCTGGAGGAGGGCATGGCAACCCACTCCAGTATTCTTGCCTGGAGAATCCCAAGGACAGAGGAGCCTGGTGGGCTACAGTCCAAAGGGTCACAAAGAGTCAGACATGACTGAGCAACTAAGCACAAGCGTGTGTGTGTGTGTGTGTGCGCACGCATGCTAAAAAAAAAAGAAAGCGAGAGAGAGGGCCAGAGCATGATCCTGAGAATGCATCAGCTGATTAGAGTTGCAAATTTTCTTTTTCCCATAAACCACACCCACAATGCATTGTCTAGTTAACTTTTTATTTTCTTAAATGCAATGAGAAATTGGAGACACTTGTTAAATTATCAGAGTGCAAAAAAAGTTGACAAACTTTTGTAATTTTCCCAAACTTGGGGTGTTATCTTGCACACCTCTAAATCAACAATTTCTAAGTGACTTGACTTCATAAATTCTTTTTTAAAGTGTGAAATGTGTTTTTCTGTCATTTTCACATGTTTCACTGGTTTTCACACTGATTAATCAAAGTATACAATTTTAACAAGTACAAAAAGCCTAAAGAGATTAAGAAGGAGGCCCATAGACTCCTGACAAGTACAGAACTTTACTGAAGGAGCTAGAGTTGTCAAAAGCTCTGGAACCCTGTTGTCTAGTATGGCAGTGGCTCATGGGTATGCACATGTCAGTTGTGCATGTGTTACAGTCATTCAGTCGTGTCTGACTCTTTGTGACCCCATGGACTGTAGCCCAGCAGGCTCCTCTGTCCATGGATATTCTCCAGGAAAGAACGCTGGAATGGGTTGCCATTTCCTTACTCCAGTGTGACTGGTTTCAAGCTGCCAACACATTGTCACTCAACCACAGTTGGAAAGAGATGTGCCCAGTCTGCTTTGGTGAACTAGTACAAGCAAGTATAAATAGGTTTGACCTGGCTCCAGCAGACTACAGGATCTAAGTAACGGTCATCAGTGGACATGGTTTGGTAAAAACTGACAGAGAACTTTAAGCTGAAGTATCTGGCTGACAACACCTGACAAGCACTCTAAACCTCAACTTCTGCAGAAAGGCAAAATATGGGACACAGCCTTGTGAGAACCAGACCTTCCCTGTCCACTCCTCATCCCCACCCAACCCCAACCACTAATCTAATCAAGCTTCCAGCTCTACCTCCCAGATTATAGGAAATATCAGGAATAAAGAAGTTACACATCACCCCAAGGAAGCAAGCAGCCAAACCCAGGAAGTAGAACCTCCTCCAGCTCAAATGCCCCTCCAATATGTCATTCACAGAAACCAGTTGAGTAGCAATCTGGTAAATTTTAACATGAAAAGATATTAGATGATAATAGAAACTATTGTTAACTTTGTAGGCTTAATACTGGCATGATGTTCTATTTTTAAGAACCCCTAATCAGATAAACATGTATTTATGCTGAAGTATTTATAGGTGATATTCCATAATATATATGATTTGCTTTAATATACCACTGGGTCCATAACTGGTGCAGAAACACTGATTTGTAGGGAGAGGAGAACAGCAGCCAACTAGTGTAATGTGCTGCTTCTCAATGTGCATCCACAAATGTCCATGTAAAAGTGATAGTCCAATTTGGATTCCTTTTATTTCTTTTTCTGCTCTGATTGCTGTGGCCAAAACTTCCAGAACTATGTTGAATAGTAGCGGTGAAAGTGGGCACCCTTGTCTTATTCCTGACTTTAGGGGAAATGCTTTCAATTTTTCACTATTGAGGATGTTTGCTGTAGGCTTGTCATATATAGCTTTTATTATGTTGAGGTATGTTCCTTCTATTCCTGCTTTCTGGAGAGTTTTTATCATAAATGGATGTTGAATTTTATCAAAGGCCTTCTCTGCATCTATTGAGATAATCATATGGCATTTATTTTTCAATTTGTTAATGTGGTGAATTACATTGATTGATTTGTGGATATTGAAGAATCCTTGCATCCCCGGGATAAAGCCCACTTGGTCATGATGTATAATCTTTTTAATGTATTGTTGGATTCTGATTGCTAGAATTTTGTTGAGGATTTTTGCATCTATGTTCATCAGTGATATTGGCCTGTAGTTTTCTTTTTTTGTGGCATCTTTGTCAGGTTTTGGTATTAGGGTGATGGTGGCCTCATAGAATGAGTTTGGAAGTTTACCTTCCTCTGCAATTTTCTGGAAGAGTTTGAGTAGGATAGGTGTTAGCTC